>JACVCZ010000002.1:3220000-3812500 GCA_020829145.1 Drosophila nigrodunni | reverse complement strand
AGTAAAGGAGAGAAGAAAAGACAAGAGAAGAGGAGCGGAGCAGAGATGAGAAGCACTTAAGAGTCTCACACACAACACCAACATCGATCAAGTGCGTGTAGATTGTGGGCACATGACAAAACTTTCGCTTGGCTACTAGACTTGGGCGATGTTTTAAATGTAAACATGAACAAATGGCTACAGTTGAGCTTGAAACAACTTGAAAAGACCGTGTACTCAATCTGAAGTGAGCAAAAATTGTATGGGAGCTAACGAGATATTTCGAAAACCATCAAAGTTTTCTACTTACTTAAACCAATGGTTCCCATGGTAGTCACGTGGCAAATTATAAGTGTGAACTTGATTGAAATATCTCAATTAACAAACAAATTTTCATATAAATATTAAACTTTTTACCGATTGGCTATTATATATTTTAAGATATATTTGAATGTTGATATGAGTGAATAATATGAATGTTAGATTGGTTAACATATCATACATAGTACATGTTCCTTAAAAAGCTCTCTAGTCTTGTAGCTTCAAAAAATTTACATAATTCTGAACAGAAAACTTGTTTGCTAAAGCATTTAAATCTCAGATATTTTCAAGTAGTAATACAGATGCTCAATGAATGATTTTTATCTGGAAAATATATCATTTTTAAATTCTGCCGCAATGATCATCTTCCCATTTAACACATTTTGTGATTTTGCTTTTTTTGACGGTTTTTTTTTTTCAACTTCAGAGGAGAGAGATGCTAGTTAAACATTGCCATCTCCCCCCTTTTTTTTTTCAAAATCCCAATCTATCGATATTATTCTCAGCTATATTAACATACCCACAACTTAAACTGAATCAACCAAGCGAACCTCAACCAAAAAACGGCAAAAAGTATATTTGTATGATAACGAAAAACAAAAAACAAAAAAAAAAGCCTAAAAATCATCATTACCGGTTTGCAAAATTGTTGTGATTTATTTGTCAGTAACCGCGTTGATTTCCATTTTTGCCGATTCATGGCGATTGGGCAAACAACTAGTAATAGTAACAAAAAAAAAATCACAAACGCTCACAAACACACACTCACACACACGCAGTTACTCACAAAAGAGACACTGTCATCGACAGTATACAATTAAGTAGCCACGGGTAGATCTGAAACAAATGATCGGTTGATAAATTCAGAGAGGGGCGTGGCAGGAAGGCAAAGGGAGAATTCATTAATAAATTTCACAAATACGCGCAATACGCGAAGCCTATGATTACAGTCTGTCTAGAAGAATCGAACAGTTTAGTGTTTAAAGTCCAGTAAAATCAAGTTTCATAATCAGATTAAAAGACTTGAACAAAAAACAGCAATAAAAGAAAGCTTTAAAAAAAACTACATCAATTTAAGAGCAAACAAGCGAGAAATCAATTTGTTTACGATTAAGATTACAAACGAAAGTAAATTTATCAAAAAAACATAAAGGCATAAAACAAACTTGTTTAATTTATTTAAATAATTTTGATGTATTTGGAATAGCTACATAAAGAAAATACATTATATTCCCATTAGTAAGTCATTTTTTAAGCAGGCTAAAAAAAAATTAAATTTCTACACACCATGTAAATACTTTTAAGACAGACTGTATCAAATTCTCTAACAGAATGCGAGTAAAAAATTAACAACAACAACAAAAGCCTCATTGAGTATCGATTTCGTAACCGGCTGATGACTTTTAGATTGTTAATAATTATATAATTTGTCATTGTCATTTATTTAAATATTACATATTAGCTAACGGTTGTTTTTGTTATTTTTAGTCAAAGCTTACGATTGGGTGGATCCATGCATGATCTATGGTCGTAATGAAACTGATAAATATTAATTGTGTGATAACAAAAATATTTTCTATTTCAAAAGTGGCGCCAAGTCTGTGCTTGATTATAAGACTAGTAGTTACCACGTTAGTTTAAGCTTAGCTTTTTCTAATTAAATTTACAGAGTAATAAAATTTGTATAGACGAAACTAAATTCTGTGAATGTAATAATTTTTTTTATATATTTTTATGAAAAACAATTAAAGAAATAATACTTAAATTGCTATGGCAAGTTTCAAAGTACAAAGCTGATGAACTAAAATTTAGCGGAAATAAATACTAAATAAATACTGCTTTTAAAATGTGCTTAAATATTTTACAGGGTATCAAAAACACAATTAAAATTAATACAAATAGACTGTTATGACATGGTCAAGAAACGTTTGCGATAAGTTCGAAATAATTAAATCCAATCAGTGCGACATTTTATACACTTGGGAAGGGGAAACATACTTAAGATACCGTTAAACAGAAAGTATCCCAAAGAGTTTATCAAGCTCTGGCCAGTAGGTAATTGGTCTGACTCATTGATAGATAAAACATATACATAAAGTTGATATAGTTATATATTCGTAAAACGAGAGCGGCGTCGGCGCTATTGATTAGGTTTTTGTCTGCAACTCTTACCCTTTCACGCTCTGCCTCTCTCTCTCTCTCTCTCTCACTCCGTATCTGTCTCGCTCTAGCTTGTTATCAGTGGAAAAGACAGATGACAAATAGTAAAAACACATGTGTCTGAAGTTCACATATTTGTACACTTAGCAGAACACGGCACATGTCGACAGGTGTAGCTAATGTTGAAGATGTGTGAGAGAGAGCGTGTCTGCAGATACATTTGTATCTTTTATCTGACACAAGTATCGGTTGGGGTTTGAGGCGGAAGTTGAGCCTCCGATTGGTCTTCCCTTTATTTTTTTGTACATTTTCTTATTTATTTCGCCAGTCAATTGGCAGCTTGTTCGCCATTTAATTGAGATTAATCGAACGGCGCAATTTTTCAATTATACACGCTTGCATGTACATAAACGGCTTTACACTGAGAGAAACGTAAAACTGTCTTACATGATAAGCTGCAGTTTTGATTGAAACGTAGTTCTTAGCAACAAATTCAATTTATTCGGATTTATTTCTACCTAACCTAAGCTGAAGTCATCAAAATCACTTTATATATATGTATATACATATATATTCTTGATCCGCATCCATATCTAAGACAATACGTTATGAACTAAAGAATCTCAGACATAATAGGATTATAACGAACGTATGAGATTTATTCAAAAACATATTTATAGTATAGCTAAATACTTTCGCTGAGTGCATTGAGAATTGGATCGACAATTCCGTTCATCGTACAATTAAATTGTGTCAATGAGTGTTGATTAAAGCCCATAGATACACTGCCATATACACACTCACACACACACACACACAGTCACAGTTCATTATTGATAGTGCTCTAATAGGTTTTCAAATCATTCCTCCCAAAGCTATGAGAATTCTACGTGGGAATTCTACCATATATGAACCGTACACAATCTCGATATCAGCCGAAAATGGTAACAACTTGACACCGTTGACGCTGGTAAATGACTGAATCAATCAGCTAAATAAATTAATCTATTGATCACTGATCTAACAGTAAAGTGTTAAGCTTTCGTTTAAACAAATATATATTTATATGATATAACACTTGTCTGACTAGATTTTCTGTTAAATAGAGCTTACAAATGATTTAATCACTAATTGTTAAATCAAAGCTTATAATTGAGATTTCATTTCCATATAAACCAGCTGATCTACACGGTGATCTTAGCTGCTTTTAACTAGAAAATTGCACTACACTAATTACCTTAACTGAACTGAACTGTTAAAAAGTATTAATTTTATATAAGAGTAAATTTTTGCTGTAAAACAAAGGTGACGTACGGTATTAAAATTGTACAACCTTAAAATATTGAAAAAAATATGTAGATTTGATCTTACATAATCTCTTTAAGCTGTAGAGCTAGCCGGCTGTAGAACACCCTGTAATATGTCAAATCAAACATATCAAACATTTCACTAAAGAGTATCATAAAGTTTATGTCTGATATAAATAAATTTAATACATTTCCAACTGTCTTCTTCTGTAGTGCCAAAGTGAATTTTTTTCAAACTAAAAAAAAATTACTAGATAAATTAATCTAAAATATTATTTTTGAAACTTTTTTTTCCCCATCTTAGCGATAGTTAATATACATATTGAAACAAATTTTACACAAACTGACTTCAGCCCGAAATTCCATTGCTTTTTTTTCAGTGTACAAGCATATACAACATGTACTTGTGTTATCCAGCTAATCTACAGAGATTTTAACTCTAGGAATTGAAGTCTTTTGAACTAGTCTTTTAAATACGTATCTTTAAGATATTCCTTATTAGCCTAACATAGTTCATAGGGCTCTGCACTCTCGATTGTCTAACGGTTCTAGCTGTTTTGGCCTATAGATTAGCTATTCCAACAGTTTGAGTGTGAGTGAAGTGCATTTTAAATTTTACATTTCGTGTCATTGATTATGGTTGATGTTGTTGTTGTTGTTGTTGTTGTTCTTGTTGTAGGTTATATTTAGCCGTCTTTCGATTATTGTTAATGCCCTGCGTGTTCGGTCTGTGCAGTTGCAGTACAGCTGCGTACAAAAAATTGCCTCTGTCCCTCCTCTGTCCCTCCTCTGCCTCTTCCTCTTGCCTCAAGCAGAATAATCCCGACATCAGGCGCATTCTCACATGTGTCACGCCTCTGTCCCCGTTGCTTGGTTTGAGGTTTACGGTTTTAGGTTTTTGGTTTGGTTTGGGTTTTCGATTCGGGTTTGAGTTTGAGTTTTGGGCCCCACCGATGTCAATGCAAGTTGCTTATTTATGCATTTAATGCGCATTTCAAGTCATTTTTCAAGACACTCTTTTTGTTTTTAATTTTCATTTTTTTTCCCACTTCTTGTTTTCCTTTTCATTATGCTAAGGCAAATAAACTCACGTACTTCAATTTGACTCCGGTAAAGTGTGTCCGCTAAGTGTTTCTATGAAGGGAATGCGACTGAAATTCAATACGAATTGCAGCCAAAAGCCACTTGAGGCACATCTAACCCAAAAATGTTAGCCCCACTTAGCCAATGCTAATTCCACTCGAGTGTCCCCAAATGGACAACAAAACAAACGAAATTCTCCATAGAACACACGCAGACAAATTCGGGGATTCCAGGCCGAAACGATTTAAAAATCATGAATATTTTTGAAGCAGGAAAATACTTGAATCAAGCAGAGAATTAGCTCAACAAATAAAATAAAAGTTGAATAAAAATTCCGAATTAGTTGACTTTTTTTCAGTTACATGTTTTTGTTGTTTTCGGTGCACAAATTGTCGCCTTTTGCTAATGGAATGGCAATCTATGCGGTAACCCAACGTGATAATATTTAGTACAGGGCTTTTGATATACTGCAACTTGTGTCGCTGGAATGTCAAGTACATTTATCAACGCGAATCATTGATAATCCGCATTAGCATTCCCACATTTAAGTCGATTTGGAAAAGCTTCATTATTTGTCTGATTATCGACACTTTGAGAAATTTATGAACGACATATTTTGTTTCTTTGAGTGTAGCAGTCAATCGAATGTATCTCAAGCAAAATTATTACACATATTTCAACATATTTTTTTCTATTGCTTATTTCCTTCCTGTTTTGACTGCTGTCAATAAAGGAGCTTATTTGAATATCCTGCTGATTTATTAGAAAAAAAAAGTAAATACAAAATCAAAGAGAAATGTAATTAAACTGACTTTTAAGCTAGCTCATACCCTGGATAAGAATTTTACAATGCAAACAAGATTGCAAGTCGTTATAATCTTGTAATTTTCAAATCTCTGACTGCTGCACTACCTGAGCAAATATACCCGATTGGGGTGGGAATGTATTTACAGGATATGCATAAAATGAAATATCTGTGGTAATATGCACAAATATGACCTTTAATAAAAAGTTATGTATGTATGTAAACGAGTGTGTATGCTGACAGGTTGTCTAACGTTGAGATTGTGTTTGTGTTTGTACACAGCGGGTAAAATGCATCTATGAACGCCAAGTAGTACAAATTACTACAAAGTTATTGCGGCAAGACAAGCCGTTTAAAGCTTTAGGCTTTAAGTTCTGTTAACGGTTAAAGCTGGCACTTAATTACGAACACAAATTAATTATTGAGTTATTACAAATTAACAATAATTTAGGTTTAATTAATCAGTTAGAAAACTATTTTCGTTGAGTTTATTTTATTTAAATATTTTACTAAACTCCAAACATTTCAATACCTTACACATAACATTGACATACCCAATTAGGTAATATTGAATTATGTAGAAACATCCACTAACCAAAAAAAAACCACACCATATTAGTAATTTGATTTGGTAAACAATTTTAGCGCGGTTCGGCAATCCTTTGACAAACTTAATTTTGTTAAGGCCCGCGGGAACCCCCGTCAAATCGGATAAGCACGGCGCATGTCCCAGACATAGCTATTTGTTTTTGTTTTCCTTTTTTTTTTACATACATATTTATATATATATTTTTAAACACTTGTTGAGGCTGCTCTTACGGTGGTAGTTGTTGTTGTTGCTGCTGTTGCTGTTGTCGCCTATGCGACAAATTGCTGCCGCTGTACCCGCTGCGATATTCACACTCACACTGAAGAGTTTTTGCCGCAAATTGACTTGAAATTTAACATGTACTCGCAGTACTTAAAATCGACGTTGACTTCAAATATTTCACTGATTATAACATGCACAAACAAAAAACCAAAACAAAAAAAAAAAACAATTAATTTAAGCACAATTATTGTTAAAACTCGCACACACACAACTAAACAATACAAATATGAGCAATGTGCTCAGAACGATTTGACTTATGCACTGTTAATCTTGTTTTTATGTTATTGTACAATGTTAATGTTACTGCTAACACACAACTGTAATTCAATGTTGAGAACTTGCACTGGTTACTGCTGCTGCTACTGCTGGCCTAAGTAAACGCCGCTGTTGTAGTTGTTAACTGCTACGCGTCCAGCACTCGACTTGTTTGGCAACAGGCAGTGCTGTCAGCTTTATAGCTACATACCCTGCACTCTTCGATGCGACTGTTAGGCGGGCATTATAGCTGCTTACTCAGTTTGCGACAGTGTGCGTAAGATCGCTATGCGTTCTACACAGTTCGGTATAACAGTTGTTCCCTACGTATGTATATCGACTATTTCTTGAACTCTTTTTATGTTGATTGATTTAGATGTTAAACATATAAATAAATGTTTTTAATAGTAACAAAAAGACTTTGAATTTATTCTCATAATATGTAAACAGTTAAAAATATTAATATTAATATTAAGTTCGCTATACCCAGCATCCCATTCAGTACTTAAACTGCTTTACAGAGTATTGCACGCGTCGTGCTTATGTAATTTTCTAGCTATCAACAGCTACGTAGGCAGGCATATGAAACATACATACACACAAGCACACACACACACATACGCACTTACAGGCACGCATTGCCATCGCAACGCTGCTCAGCAGAGAAAAGAGAGCAGAGCAAACGGCAGAGCAATGGTTTAACACTAACTGTAAACGGAATGCGTGGGCTGGGAATACCGAGAAAACGGGCTTCAAGAGCGAACAAGCCGGCACTATAAAAAGATCAGACCATGCACTTGACCACATAGCATGCTCTTGCCCTCTCACACGCATTTGCTCTCGTACACTTACATTAGACCTCTCTCTCTCCTGCTCCCTTGCTCTCTCAATGGTTCCTTACTCTCGCATTGAACTGCCATGATTTGCACTGAAGCAAAGGCAAGTAAATCAGCAGCTGCAGCACCAACAACATTCATTATCATTCTGACGTTGAAATTATCAATGTTAAAACCGATTGTTGACTGCTGATTGGCCGATCGACGGGCGTCGGGCGGAAAACGGCAGACACTTTGATATTAACACTGATGACCTGACGAGCTGACGACCGTCTGTCCACATCTTTGACCAACAGCTCTGCCAACGGCGGCCACACACACACCACACAAATCATAGATTAAATCAGGTAGATAAATCACCGATTGATGGATAATTAACTCTAACTAACAATTCACACACAGACCTACATATGCACTTAGACAGCATAGTTTCGATTCATCGTTAAATTTTTGTACCAATTTGCACTCTTATCAATTGATAAGTTTAATTGTACTCAAAAATAAAGTGACGCACCTTATATGACAATACAAAATATATAAATAATATTTAATCAAAGTTTAACTGGTTTTCATGCTCAATTAGTAGATTGATAGACGCGCTCAGAGAACATATTGATTGATGACGTCGCGTCATTAGCGTTTACTAAACGCACTCTCTTCACTCTCTGCCTCGCTACCACTCTTCGACTCTCTCACTCACTCTCTCTCTCTCCCTCTGTCATTCACTCTCTGACCGCTGTCAGATTTGCCCGTTTGCCGTTTCTACTACGCTGGCGCCCTTTGCGGCGGCAACAGGTGGTTTGATCGCATCACCAAGTTAATTACAGTGCCAATAAAATAAGATAATTATAAGTCTATTAAAATAATGTGTCTGTTTACAGTGGAATACAAAACTTTATAATATATGTATAGGTATAGCTATAGTGTGCTTGTCCAAATGCGGAAATTGTGTGCAATTATCGCAAAATATACACATATGCAAACAAGTTCAAACATGCACACAGAGACACACAGTTGGGCGTGTGTGTGAGTGTGTGACTCTAAGCTTATTATAATTCACCGTGAGAATACAAAATTTCGTTAAAATTGAAATCACACATTAACGTCACTCACACTGAGACTCGGTCGAGGGTAGATATCATAGTTTCTATATCTTTTACAATCACTATCATTTTGACAAACTGGCAAACGAAACTCTTTTATTTATGGCCATGAATCAGACTATTGTATCCCAAGCCAGAAAGTGACGAGTACACATAATGGCTAAGAACCCATTGGCATAAAAGAAAACTTGTAGCACCATTTATTATTTAATCACTACAATTATAAAGAGCTATACATATAATATATTTGGGCTATTTTTGTTATCGTGATTCCGATTAATTATTGCGGCTTATGTGTCACTTTTCTAGTTCGTACTAGTCTATGTCTAATTATAAGCGAAATATGGAACATACAACGTATATATAGAAATTTAAATTATTTCATAAACTGTACAGCTTTAAATATCGTTAAAATGTTATGAGCCGATTTTTCCTATGAAATCAATTCAAATTCTATTACAATATTGCAAAAAACACCCATTATCTCTTAAATGATTTTCACATTTTATGCCAACAGGTCTTTCTTCTATGTTTTATATATACATATATACAGCAATATCACCTTCTTACCCTTTACCGTTTGGACTACACGTTGATCAGTGAGTGATACAATTCTGTTAGTTCTTTTCAAGTGACTCTCGTTTTTCGGCGATTACCTCTGATAACCTTACATCAGTTGTCTATCAGGTCTATTGTTCTGCTCCTGTGAAATTTCCACACACACACACAAAAACGCGCCCATTAAAATATTTTATAATTTATTTAAATATTAATGATTGCTGTTTTAAATGTTAAATATCATAAAATAAAAAAAAACACGAAACTTATTTATGTTTAATAATTTAAAGTGACGAAATAATATTGATTTAAAACGATATTACAAACTTACATTTAATAATTTATAAAAAACACAAACGATTGAATGAAATGAAGAAATTAAAAAGTAAATAATACAGATCATAATTTTTAGACCTTTGAATTCTGAATATGTTTAAATATTTGAATAAAATAAACAAATGTACAAGATTACGTCAAGGTCATTGTCCCGGAAAAAAAATATATATAAATTTTAAATACTTCCATTTTTTTTCAAAAAATCGATAAGGAGGTCCTCTTAAACATGAAATGTATGTATATATTGCCGTTAACAAAAATGAATTCTAAAATTTAGAAAACATTAATAATCTATTTATAAATTATAACACACTACAAAGTATTTTCGTTCTTTAGTAAATTTAGTATAGTCTTTTCTATCCTTTGTTAAGAAACAAGGATTATACTATATAGAAATACTTAAGATGGCGCTTAATATCAAATGCTATGAACTGCATATAAGACATAAATATTTATAATTTACTTTACCATTTAGTGCTAACTACGGTTCTATTTCTTTCTGTACAAGCAGTTAAAACAAATTCGTAGGTTTAGTAATATGTACAGAATTTAACAAAAGTCTACTAGTTTACGATAAGGACAAAATGTAAGCTTTGTCTATTGTGAACATGTCCGAACCTAATGATTGGGTGTTTTAGAGCACTGCACTGTTTCCGAATTGATTGAAAATTTTATCTGCAATGCAATGGAATGGTTTAAGATTTGTGAACCGTTAAAGTGCACAAGTGACCGCCAAGATGAACAATGATTTGAATATGCCTAAAATGTACTAACAAAAGCTTGAATTGCTCAACTTGATGAAATAAATTTACCTATAGATTAGAATTGTGAGCTTGTTGAAATTTTTAACACTATGATAAGAGTAAACTTGAATGACTTGAATGACTTGAATTCATTAAATAGGAAATACATATCAAATCTATAATAATCTACATTAAATACTAAGTAAAGTTAAATAAACTATACTGTAATAGTGATTGTTTAAAATATTCAATGTAAAATATATCAATTTTGAATAGGATTGATAGCAAATATATGTATGTAGTGTTACTGTCAGTGCAAAAATAAATAAACCAGCAACTTCCACTTTGGGGAAATGCTTCGAAAACTCAAATGAAAACGAAATGCTGCATTAGATCCTTAGCATCCCTACCAGAGCGGAGCTTATAGAATTAAAACAGAATTAAAACGGACAAAACTTTCTGCTCACCAAAACCAACTTGCAACAAACTTAGAAACCAACACAAATGAACAAAGACTCAAGAGATTGCACTCTTAAGACACTACTAGTGTCACACTAAAAGCGATTTAAAATATTAATGTAAAATAAGCAAATATTCCAATACCAAAAGTGTCCCTGACAGTAAGGTGCAAAAAACAATAAATATAAAACAATAAATAAATAAGTAAACAAGAAAAAAATGATACATTCTTTACACAAACCAATATACTCTTGCAGAGAGTATAATAAATAAAATTATATAAAACTTAAAAATCTTAATTGAATTATATAATAAATAAGCAAAATTAATGAACAAACAAGAAAGAAAAGTACAGTCGAGCACGCCCGACCGTATAATACTCTCTGCATTTGTTCCCGATTAAATTATTAAAATCGGTATTCAGATATTACAATGTGAATTACTTGCATTAAAACACGTTGAAACAAAAACAATCTAAGCATAATCAAACATACATACATCTGTTTGTTTGCATGTGAATACACATACATATGTACGTTTGACAATATATGCTGCATATATGTATGTATGTGTGAATTCGGCGCAGCCAGCTTCCGCGGGCAGCGCTGCCGACACACAGGCAGCGAAAACGTTCGAACATGTGCTGGTGTGTTTCTATCTCGCTTGCACCTATGGGTTGATAATGCGTTCAATTATCAATATTGTAACGCTTCTAGTTTTCTTGTTTATAGTCCGATTTAAATGCGCCTTTCAGGATAGTTTAATATAGTTAATCTCCACACGAATTATAATTAAACAATACTGTATGATACGAACAAGTTTGCAAAAAACGGCATTTTAAGTTTTTTCAAGTGTGGGAAAAGGGGGCGTGGCAGTTCAAACTTTTAAATGGCAATGCAACTATGCTGTCGCTAGGAACCTCCGTACCCAAATTGGTGATTGTAGGTGCCATAGTTACTGAGATATTTGCCGAAAACACCAATTTTTCACGAGGTGTGTCCAGTTTTTTGCTTTTTGTGGGCGAATGGGGCGTGGCATCGAAAAAAAAAAAGATTCTTGTATTGACTGACTAAATATCTGATCGTTTGACACCAAGCTCGAACTTGTAGCTCTTACCATCTCTGATATCTGTTTGTTCATACGGACAGACGGACAGACAGACAGACAGACAGACAGACAGACAGACAGACAGACAGACGGACAGACGGACATGGCTATATCGACTCGGCTTGTGATGCTGATCAATAATATATATACTTTATGGGTTCTGCCACGCCTCCTTCTGCCTGTTACATACTTTTGCACAAACCCAATATACTCTTGCAGAGAGTATAATAGCTTACATTTTAGATAAGGTATGTAATATTTCATTTACATTTATTTTACATGTAGTAGCACACATACATTTAGTATAAGCTTTTTTTGCTGGGCAGAAATTAATAAATAACCAATTTAAATTTAAATAACTTAATTATACTCGTTACTCGTAGAGTATACTGTAATCGTTGGAATGTATGTAACAGGGAGAAGGAGGCGTGGCAGATCCCATAAAGAATATATATTCTTGATCAGCATTAATAGCCGAGTCGATATAGCCATGTCCGTCCGTCTGTCTGTATGAAGAAAAGGAGACTTTAGGAGCTAAAAAGATGAAAGGGGTCGCAAATGAAAGGTACAATACCCAAGCAGTACAAGTTTGTTTTTGTTTTTCGACACGCCCAGTTTAGGGCGTTCTATCTTCATATAAATGTAAATGTACAGGTAAAACTGGAATGTTTTAGTATAGAAAACTTTTTTGTTAGCTATGCTAACTGAAATTTACACGGATAGTGTATATCTAGGAAGTACATGTACTGATCAAGTTTGACCTAAATCGGACAATTATAACGTATATCACCCATAGGACCGATCGGTCGAAAATATGCTCTAAATATGAAATTGTTTGCCAATGTATCTTATTTTGAAACTAAACGATCGCACTAATATTATTATTATACACCATTGTTAATAACATATCGAAACTGAGTAATGGGTATCCTAAAGTCGCGAGGCGACTATAGCATTCTTTCTGATTTTATCACTAAACTTGAACACAATAATATAAATTGTAAATATTTAAAAAAAAATTATGTGAAATTAAGCGTAATAAATAATTTTTAAGCTTAAACGAAAATAAATCCAATAAATATTTATTTAAGTAATATGTAAGTCGAAAAAATTATGTAAAGAAAATAAAATACAAGCTACAATTACTTGACTTGACAGATGAACCGGCTTGTCAATTTCTAGGGAACTCTTGAAGGTCGATATAATTTTTATTTTTAAGATAAAAACTTGAATTATTAATCAAATAGTGCCACATGGCAAGGTCATTAATTTCCATTTAAAAAGTTTTTTCTGAACCTATATCTGCTATCATTGGGGATTATAGTTTGCCAGTGCAGTGCTTAGTTTATATTTTAAATTCCTTAGTGATTTTATGCAAATTCTTAATTTAACTGCCAGTTACTGAAGACTCTCAGAGCGTTGTTAACACAGCGGAGGATGCGCATTTCACCAGTTAGTTTATTGACCGAGTTCAGGCGGTAACTAACAACTGGGCACCACTGGAAACGTGTGGCAAGTAACCAATAACTGGTTTTTTGCGTATGAGCCAAGACAAGATCAGTTGACCAAGATGAGGGGGAGCAGAGCTTTTCATTAATCACTCAAAATTTGAGACAAGCAAAGGGCTAGCGTACATATGATTTGCATTTGCTGTATCTCTCTCACTATCTCTCTCTCTCTCGTACTCTCTCCCTCTCTCTCTCTCTCTCTCATACTCTCTCTCTCTCTCTCTCTCTCGTACTCCCTCTCTCTCTCTCGTACTCTGTCTCTCTCTCTCTCTCGTACTCCCTCTCTCTCTCTCTCTCTCATACTCTCTCTCTCTCTCGTACTCCCTCTCTCTCTCTCGTACTCTGTCTCTCTCTCTCTCGTACTCCCTCTCTCTCTCTCTCGTACTCCCTCTCTCTCTCTCTCTCTCGTACTCTGTCTCTCTCTCTCTCTCGTACTCCCTCTCTCTCTCTTTCTTTGTCTCTCTTTCTCTCTCTCCCTCTCTTCCTCTCTCCCATCTCGTATTTCACAAGTTTGTCAGTCAGTTGCGGCACTGTCTGACACGCTATCCAATTACCGGCAATTGCATGACACATCTGCCGGCATGACTTGACATTTTTC
The DNA here is from genome assembly GCA_020829145.1 of Drosophila nigrodunni. Classification (NCBI taxonomy): domain Eukaryota; kingdom Metazoa; phylum Arthropoda; class Insecta; order Diptera; family Drosophilidae; genus Drosophila; species Drosophila nigrodunni. The sequence goes on along the minus strand of JACVCZ010000002.1, from coordinate 3,798,471 downwards.
AGACGATATAGGGGCAATAAATACTCAAGTCGAACAGTAGATATACTACTTCCCGTCTAATCAATAGTTGGCCCAAGTTTGTTAGCGAGTTCAGCTCGCAAAGCATTATGAACATATTACACTAGTAAATAACGTGTTAAAATAGTACTTTCTTAAACTAGTATTTTTAACTAAGTTATTTTCCAGGGTTAAAGATGTCTAAATAGTTTTAGAATCAAATTTTAACAACAGTTTTAGCAACCTTTAAGGTAACACAATATAGTATTTTGAAATTTGTTGTATTAGATTGATTTTTAATATACACAAATATATAAAACCGTTTTAAACCTTTAATCATATTCCATGTTGGTATTTTTATACTCTCTGCAAGAGTATATTGGGTTTGTGCAAAAGTATGTAACAGGCAGAAGGAGGCGTGGCAGACCCCATAAAGTATATATATTATTGATCAGCATCACAAGCCGAGTCGATATAGCCATGTCCGTCTGTCCGTCTGTCCGTCTGTCTGTCTGTCTGTCTGTCTGTCTGTCTGTCTGTCTGTCTGTCTGTCTGTCTGTCCGTATGAACAAACAGATTTCAGAGATGGTAAGAGCTACAAGTTCGAGCTTGGTGTCAAACGATCAGATATTTAGTCAGTCAATACAAGAATCTTTTTTTTTTTCGATGCCACGCCCCATTCGCCCACAAAAAGCAAAAAACTGGACACACCTCGTGAAAAATTGGTGTTTTCGGCAAATATCTCAGTAACTATGGCACCTAGGATCACCAATTCTTGTACGGGAGTTCCTAGCGACAGCATAGTTGCATTGCCATCTATAAATTTGGACTGCCACGCCCACTTTTCCCACAATTTATAAAATAGTTTTCAAGCTTCAATGCCGTTTTTCCGTATCGTACAGTATTGTAGTTTATAACTGGTGTGGAGACTAACTATATTAAACTATCCTGAAAGGCGCATTAAAATCGGACTATAAACAAGAAAACTAGAAGCGTTACAATATTGTTAATTGAACGCAATATCAACCCATTGGTGCAAGCGAGACAGAAACACACAAGCACATGCTCGAACGTTTTTTGCTGCCTGTGTGGCGGCAGCGCTGCCCGCGGTCGCTGGCTGCGCCGAATACACACATACATACATGCATGCATCATATATTGTCAAACGTATGTGTATTCGCAACAAACAAACAGATGTGTGTTTGATTATGCTTAGATTGTTTTTGTTTCAACGTGTTTTAATGCAAGTACTATTCATTGTAATATCTGGATACCGATTTTAATAATTTAATCGGGAAAATGCAGAGAGTATTATACGGTCGGGCGCGCTCGACTGTACTTTTCTTTCTTGTTCTTACTTAACCTTGACTTGATTAATGCAAATAATATTCCAAAGTTATAACGACAGAAAATTAATATAACTAATTAAATACAACAACGCACAAGGCTAAAGTATTTAGACACAACAACACTATCCTCAATTGAAGATGTCTCTAAGAAACCGGTAAAAGCCGGTGCTTTGGCCGCTCATGGAGGACATCTGGACTATAGGTTAGTCCAACTATTTGTGTTGTCACATTGAGAAAATTTGCAGTTTGTATTATTAAAATAAAAACACATTTTCTGACAAACATAATAGCTAAAAAAAAAAATGTACAAAAATGTTACTAGATCAGTAATTCTTTAAAATATAACTTTTTTCCAAACATATCTTATTAATTGTATTCCAGTACTATTTATTTAATCAAGTTGGAAGTATTTGTTAAAACCCAGAACCCAAATCGCTCGCTTATGTAGTAGAGCTCAATCTCTCGAAGTGTATTCTTTTAATACCAAGTGTACTAGGATAACTTCTCCATGCTATAATAATCCCCCAAATAAAGGACAACACATAGCTTACAAAGTATTAATTGTAAGTGCCGAGTAACAAACCGTTTGATGGCGTGACCACGACCCTACGCATTGTAGGGCGCTCTTTAAATTGATATGCGACCGTCTACAAATCAAATGCGAATTGATTGAGGCACGAGTCAACAGTTAATTAAGAACAAAATACTTGATTGTGTTTGTTTTTTTTAACGTGTTTTTGTTTTTGATTTTTTTTTTTTTTGTAAGTTGGACAACTTATGCATATTATTATCAGTTAATATAATTAATAAAAATAATTGTCTACATTCAATTTAAATATATACAAAATATACACGGATGCTAAACGTGTTTCTTCACGAAAGAAAAAAAAAAAATAACATACTAATAAAAAGTAATAGTAATAATAAATCAATAACAACAAACAAAAAGCTTGGCTAAACTACACACGAGTAGCAGTAGGAGCAGGAGTAGTAGGATCAGGAGGAGAAGGACCAGGAGTTGTGCTAAAGTTGAGTTAAAGTAGGCGGGCGGGCGGATGAGCGGAAGGTTGGGCGTAACGTGAAGGCATCTAAGTATCAGTATCAGTACTTGAAGGCTCTTACTTCGAGTCCAAATCGGTAACTGGCGATGACTTGCGACGGCGCGCACGAATGCAATCCTCCAGATACCAGAGCCCAATGGCGATCAAACACAGCGCATTGAGAACGTTGAGGGTGAATGCATAGCTGGTGGCATCGGTTATCACACCTGCGGGAGGTATTTGGTAGATTAGATATTACGAATTGCAGTATGATGGTTAAAAATGTATGATAAAGTTGGCTTGAATACTTTTCTAACTAAACGAACTTCAACAAGGGTAAATTTATTTCTTTATGAAAATGAGTTAAGAAAATCATAGAAATTTACTTAGTTTTTGCATAAACTTTTGTTTTTAGTTTCTATTGGGAATTTATATAGCTATAAAATAATAAAAAAAAAAAAATATTTTGATACAAAATTATTCACTAAAAATAGTTTTTCTAAAAATTCTTAGAATTTGGAAACATATAGATTGATCAATTCAGTTTCTATAAAAAATAAATGTATATATTCTTGAACTTCTGTAATTATATGTACCTAAAATCGGACAATTAACTCCTACAGCGCTCAAAGAAATAATCAGTCGCAAAGCCGTAAATTATACCTAATTTACTTCAAGACTTCAAGTCGATATATGAATATTTTAAGCGATACATAAAGCGATCAATTAGTATGTACAGGACACGCACAAACATGCTGAATCAAACTTACCAATCAGCGGACCAATGACCATCGAGAAGGTGCCCGACATCAGCAGCTGAAGTCCCGCGGCGGCAGGCAGACGCTTCAATGGAACATAGCTGGGTATGATCAGAGACCAAAAGACAGTGCGGAAAGCCTTGTTCAAGCCCAGCCAGACGAAGATAGCAATCAGTTGATTGTAAGTGGAGGTCATAGATAGCAAAACACGGCCAATGCACATGCCTAAAATGCCAAAGACAAAGAATGTGCGATTACTGCAATTAAACTTGGCCGTAATGAAAGGAATGAGAAAGCGTATGACCAGATCAAAGAATCCCAGCAGTGACATGGGGAATGCATATTGATCCGAATTGAAGCCCAAGCCCTTTAGGATAAACGGTGTCAAGACGGCGAAATTAATTTCCACAAAATTGATCAGTGTAATGCCAACGGCAAGATTCACATATGTTATGTCCTTCAGCAAATCCAAATCAAAGAAGATGGCAATTTTTTTGTAAAAAGGCAATTTCTTGCGACGTTGTCGTTCCTGTTCATCCTCCAGATCCTGCAGCTCCTTGCTGGTCAGTTGTGTCTGTTGTGCCTTGAGCGGTTCCTGTTGCTCCAAATCCTTTTCAAACTCATAATCGAACTCCTCATGCTCTTCTTTGATGCTATGACTGACCGATATGCTGCGCTGTTGGCGACCCGTCGAGTCCCGGCTATTCAAACGCTTCAGCTCGAAATGACCATTCTCCGCTGATGAGCGACGATTCTGTTGTTTATCCCAGGTATTTATGCGATTTCTTGTACCGCTGCTATTCAGTGACGACCGTGAGCCATACCAACCATCGTTGGCACGTGGCAACACTGGTGTATCTGGTTCAACCACATGCTTGATTATATCCTCATCCTCATCCTCGACATGGGCCTGTGTCTTTGGTGGCTGCAATGCCTCCGCCTCCTTATCCCGCTTAATCACATGCCATTTAACCGGCTGATAGATCAGCGAACAGGCAATCGTATGCAGTGATCCGCCGGCAAACAACAGTGTTGTGCCCATCACTCCGAAGGATTGCAGGAAGTAGGTGGCCAAGTAGGGACACACAATGGGTCCCATGCCGGCAACACCAAATTGGTAAGCGGTTGCCGTACGTCGCTTGACCTTGAAGTACGTGTTCACAGCCAGCGAGGAGGCCGAGGTGGTCAGACCTCGTCCAAAACCATAGATGATCGAGAAGGTTATCATGTAGGAGGCAAAAGTGTTGGCAAACACCAGACCCAGCAGGCCCACAAAGGTTAGCACCGATCCAACCAGCGCCACAACGCGGTACGTGTAGCGTCTGAAGAGTGGTCCATTGAGCAGACCTGCAGAGCAAAGAGAAAAGCAGAGTTTAGTGCAAAGTTCATAGTTTAGTTCAAATACAAAATCATTCTAAATATAGTTCTCTGACAAGTAAATTTGATGTACTCTAATATGTTCACATTTTAAATGGGAATAATATTATGATAAGATTAAATTAAGTCATAACAAATCATTAAAAGAGTACAGGTTTTTTCCTTAAACCAGATTTTTAGCATTTTTTCATGGAGAGAGACAGTTGCTCTTAAATAAAAATTTGGGTTTTTAAGTTATTTAGATATGTAATACATATTTTTAATGACTACAAAACATTTTACTAACATTAAGATTCTCAAACATTGATCTTAACATATTTCTCATTTGATTAAAACAGAAAAACAAGAAAGTCGCCTCGTGACTTTAAAATACCCGTTACTCAGTTTCAATATATTATTAAGAATTGTGATGGATATGATGGCTTAGCAATCCGAGAACATTTTTGTACAAATTCATGTTTAGAGCATATTTTCGACCGATCGTGCCTATGGGCGCTATACGATATAGTTGTCTGTTTTTGATCAAACTTGGTCAATATGTACATATATATTATTGGCAGATGTGTTCTGTGTGAGTTTGATTAATATAGCTTAGTTAACGCAAAAGTTTTTCATACTATTTCATATTTGGAGCGTATTTTTGACCGATCGGCCCTATGGGAGCTATACGATAATGTGTGCATCGAATCAAACTTTGTCAGTACATGTACTTTTTAGAAGTGTACTTTCCGTGTAAATTTGGTTCAGATAGCATAGCTAAAAAAAGTTTTCTATACTAAAACATTCTAGTTTTACCTGTACATTTACCTTTATATGAAGATAGAACGCCCTAAACTGGGCGTGTCAAAAAACAAAAACAAACTTGTGCTGCTTGCGTATTGTACCTTTCATTTGTGACCCCTTTCATCTTTCTAGCTCTTATAGTCTCAGAGATCCTTTTGTTTTTACAGTCGGACCGACGGACAGACGGACATGGCTATATCAACTCCGCAGTTGATGCTAATCAAGAATATATATACTTTATGGGGTCTGCCTTCTCCCTGTTACATACATTCCAACGATTAGAATATACCCTTTTACTTTACGAATAACGGGTATAATAAAATTGCTTTCAAACAAGGAAATTTGAAATATTTTGAAACCTGGAACCTGAAATTCTACTTCACTAGTCAATAAAATGAAGTAATTCTCAACCTAAGTTGGTATATGTAAAGCTCAATTTTTAAATCTGCTCCGAAATTGTATATTTGATTGATTTTCACTAGCTTTATAATATAAACTATAATAATAACGTAAATTTCTAATTTAAACTTAAAATTTCAATATAATTTACTCACCTGTAAACGCTGAGACTGCAATCTGTGTGTTTATAATGGTCGTCAATTCGGATTTACTAATGCCCAGATCGGCCATATATGCCTGGAAAATAATGCCAAACTGCTGGGCCACTGCGAACGTCACCAGCTATAAATGTGCATAAAGAAGGGAATTCTTTAATGTGTATATTTAAATATATACATTTTTTGTTTGTTCTTACGATGTTAACGCCACTGGCGATGGCCACCAGCCAGCCCCAACCTCCATCGGGGGCTACAAAATTTTCTCCTAGATCGCTTTTATCCCGATGTGTCTTCTTTTTGGGATGAGAATGTTGTGTTGTTGTTGTTAATGTTGTTGGTGTTGTTGTTAACTGCTTGGGTGGTAGTTGTTGCTCTTCATATTTTGGTAGCTGTTGCTGTTGTTGTTGTTGTTGTTGTTTCTCCTCGGTTTGCTCCTTGGGCAGATTCAGTCTTAGTCCAGTGCTGTTATTATTGTTGTTAATATTGTTGTTATTGCTGGCCAAGCTGCTGCTGTTGCCATTTTTGTAATCAGTCATCTTAACAGGGTTTTATGTTTATTCTTGCATCACTGGGTGGTCACTGATCTCCGATCTCTTGATCTTTGGCTTTTGGCAGTTCCTCTTCAAGTCTGCAAAGATGAATAGCGTCAGTTTCACAATTGATTATGCCCAGGCGAATGAACTAGTAGCTCTAACTAAATCTAAGTCTATATATTATTTGTTTGTATATTTTTTTTTAGTCTAAGCGTGTCTGGCACTTTTGGCGCCATTTTGTCGGAACTTAATTACTTCAGTGTCTCGAGCAGATCATCAAGATCAGCCATAGGTCGAAACTTAACACACACCCAAAATCATTCATTCACAATTTATGCATGTCATTGTGACTGTTTCGATGCACACATTCGTTTCAATATACAATTATACAAATAAGCTGGGTTGTATTAGCACTGATCGCTGATCGCTGTTCGCTGATGTAACATTCGATACAATTTTCGATATAATACAAATACATTAGGCAGCTTTTAATGATCGAGAAATGAGAACCGAGACCTGTTGCAATTTTTACTTGAATACCGAAATTATATTTAATTATATATTCAACAAACCTGAGGTGAAAATATGCGATTTACCAGCTACATACAATAGCATGCAACAAGTGTTGGCATTTTACCTTATTTACGGCTAGAAATCAATTTGAATATCTAAGTCTTTTCAATCAGTTGTGATCAGTTCCATTACGATTATTTCTCTATACCAAATCGAGTGATTTTCGTTATATCACTATTTGTTATATCACATAATCACATAATTTGAAACTTGTAAAACTTTCAGATTCCCATTGACGTTATTCCAAGGCACGACAACACTTCATTTTGCACAGATACGATCCCAAACACAATCAATTTACAAACTTATAATTAACTTTGAGTTTATTCGTTTGTTTGTCTGCCAAATGTTTGTTAATTTCTCACATAAGCAAAGATAAGATTAATTCCAAACTGTGCACAAAAATATATATATAAATAAATATAGGTATAGGTAGAAATATATTTGCTATCACACAAATATTTGTCACATCAATGTTGATTTTTACTACAATTTTTAATTTGATTACACTGTATTATAGTTTCTAAATTATTATTTCATAACACTCAACTATCTAAACAAAAAAAAAAAAAAAAAAACAATAACAAACCACACAGTTTTAAACAGAACCTCCGGTACGTCCGATCACCGCGTTGTCACTGATCGCACTGACCACGAATGATATTTCAAGCGCTCTTATTTTTTTTTTTTGTACTTAATTGAATTCCTGTTTGTTTTTTTTTCTTTGGGCTCGAAACGTGTGGGCCAAAAAAGTAACACCCATTATATAAAAAACACGAAAAAAATTCCATAATAAAAAAAATATTATACTATGTATATAAAACGGTCAATGATTGCTGTTATTTTGTGCTCTTATCATCGCAGTGTAGACGACAGTTTGCGATTTTTTGTTTTTTTTAGTTGGAATTTGTATCAAGTTTGGTGAGCCACCAAAGCAGAGCTGGTCATGCTTGGTCTTGAGACTTTGAGACCCAACAACGGCCGCCTCATAAAGGCGCTGACCAAATAGTCTGAACTCATAAACACCAGTGCCGACACCAAAATTGGGGGTGCAAAGGGGCGAGATATCAAGTCAAAGATATCTTCGTCATAAAAATAAACCCAACAAAAAAAACAAAAAATCGAAGTATGGTCGTGCATATATATACAGACTTAAACTTGACAAACGTACATCGAAACTGAAATTGGCGCGCACTGATAAGCCAAAAATTGACACTTCGTAAGGTACACAGAAAAACACAAAATAAACGGGATTACAGATCAAAATCAATCCGAAGCGGTGTCAAGAGCACAGCACAAACTATTTAATTTACTTGGGACACTTGAGTAAGGCTTGATCGTGATTACAATAGAAAATGTTTACTTAAATCAAATATCATAGTAGGATTTTTTATTAATTTCTTAAGTAAAGAGACCACAACTAGAGAAAAACTCAAGCAGAAGTCCACAAAATTTTAGTATAATATTTTTAAAACTGTACTTATAGAGTGCCAACGATATCGAATGATTTACCAAAACTTATTAAAACACAATTTAACGCGAAACTTGACTTGATCTCATCATGATCAAATTGTAGATCAGTTGTTGATGGTCGCACAGAAGTTGCTAAACTGACCGTACCAACTGTGAAACGGTTTTGCTACGATGATAAGCAAAATAATAGTTCTGAGTTTTCGTTTTCGTCGTCATCGTCGTCGTTTGGGCAAGTGCCGAGCTTCGGCCCCGGAAATCGGTTCGAGTATAGCACCTCCCACTTTATCCCCCTTTGTAGCCGTTTCTCCTCATATAAATATAGTAATAATAGTGCTGCATTTTGTCAGTTACCGAAGGTCGCTGCAGTCGTAATAACAATTATTTTTACTGCTCAAATAACATTTATTTATGGAGAATTAAACAAACAGCAGCTACAAGCTGTAACAGTCACTGGCAAAAATATTTTGAAAACTTCTATAAATTTCATATGTGTTTATAACTTTTAATTAAACAAGTAAACGATCTTAAAAACATTTCAACAAAGTGAAATATTCTAAAAACATCCGTAAATTTCATATTTTTGGATAAAATTATCATAATGTTGTCAAAAACTCTTTTTTGTTGAATCAAAAACCATGAGCTGCATAAAATAAACAATTCTTATCAGTAATTATTAACCAGTTACATACATGATCTGAATATAAATCATGAAAAACTTAAAAATTTTTGAGTTTTTAAAATATTTGTTTGGTTTTGGATTTAATGTCTCTGAGACCTCAATTTTTCCAGTTGGTCAATTGGTCAGGGCCATGCTGAACAGGAATTTATATAATACAGGATTATATATAACACTTCGCTCCATTTGGAACAGTCACAACATTATATACGCGATATTCTTAATGTAATGAGCACAACATTGTTGGTTTCCTTGTGATAAGGCGAGTGACTTCGGGCGCAACGGAAAACCTTGTCAAAGTAATCAATCAAGAAGCACGTGGTGAGGTGACAATATCCATAACTTCAAGGTGACCGCATTCACATAATCTCTACATCAATTTATCATTTGAATCATTAAAGTTAGAAACATTTCCACTATACAATTTCATGCAAACTTATGTGGATTACATGGTGAATAGGCAAATTTATTTGGAAACTCAGTTTTGCAAATAACCGAATGAACACAGAAATCCGTGAAAAGGTATAGTTAAGTTACTTTAAACACGATTTACTGATTTAATATAGACGTAAACATAAACAATTGTAATTGAAAGCGATCACAGTTACTCAAAGAAAATGGTGACAAAAGAGTTGTAAATTTGTTGACTTCCAAATCCAAAATCAAACTTATTATTTATGAACTTGAAAAAACGGTTCAACTGCTTAAGTTCCCCACAACTGAGCCGAGAACAAACATTAGCGCTACGGACTGTATAATTTATATGGCACTCTTTACTAACGCGCTGTAAAGAAGATTAAACAAAACGATATGTTTAATGAAGTTATAGACTATGGAATACCCTATAGTTGCTTTGTAAAACTTAGTTTAGAAAATGTTGAAAATAGAGAACAAATAAAGTGGTTTGTATCCCGTAATAATTTACCCCGGAAGCCATATGGAATCATTTCCCTTAGCTAATAAAGTCAACATATGTCGGGAATTTTTTAGAATTTAGCTGAATCATTTTTCGAAGCTACTGTGTAGTAATAATTCGTTAGTCAATATTTGCGAAATTCTTTATATAACTCAGTTTTAATATAGCTCAAACTAATAAAGCATACACAACGAAAGAATTGCTATCTGTTAATCAGTTTTAACATATGTACTTATAACTCATATTATGGCATAATTACAATATTAATGAAGTCGATGGACTCTAATTTAGAAAAAAATACTCAGAGCAATTAGTCAAATTTAAAGCAAATTTTTAACCGATGTCAACGTAATATGTATTATGAATACGGGAACTAAAAATACGAAATAATAATAAATAAAAGCGGTTTTTTTTTAACTGTTGAGAGTTTTACTCAGAGTTCGAAGTACCAAAGTGAATCATCTTTTAACATTATGTTGATGTTTTTGTCTTGTCTTCAAATCTTCTAACTCAATTGTTGTTGAATTAAAAAATTAACAAATTTAACTTCCCATAAGCAGTTATAACACATTCTTGGCTTTATTTACAGGCCACAAACAAACACAAATACACAAAGTGTTTGCACAATAAAAATCGCATTACTAGTGAATTATGCTAATAAAAGTGTTTTACAGCACGTGGTTGGCGGTGCTTGCTTTATGTTAGCCACTGTTAAGTCAAACACGAGCAATTACCAAATGACGGGCAATAACATGGAGAGAAAGAGAGAGATAAAGCGTAAGCTAAAGGTAGTAAACGGGCTGGATAGAGGCAGGGAAAAGTGTGGCAGAGAGGAGGGAGTTGCTGATGGAAAGTGAAGAGTGGCGAGTGGGGAGTGGGGAGACTGGTGAGGGAGTCACGAAGCAACAGAGTAAGGGATAATGGTGAGTAGCGTAGTAGGAGTAAGTGAGACTGATAGCTGGCGAGATAAAGTGCGCGTGCGCGAATGCAATGAGACAAAGTTTTAATGAATTAACGACTTTTGATTGATGGCTGATAGTGGCGACACCTGAGGTCTGCACCGATAATACCAATAATAATTGCCAAACCTTGTAACCAAGCACCTGTCAAATGAATCACACACACAAGCACACACGCAACAGGATACCGCAGAACGCACGTGTCTTGGGCAAAAAGAAATGAACTTAATTAATGCTAAATTTGTAGTAAATACTATAAGTTAAACTATTTCACGTCACACACTTAGCCGGCATACGTTTTATTGTTGTTGTTTCCTTATTGTTGCTTTTGTTTGTTTTACAGTGCGTCGCAGAGTTGTTGTTTTTTTTTTTTCGAAAAAAAAAATAAAAATAAATAAAACAACTGAAATGGAAAACAAAAACGACGACGACTTTTCCGTAACGTTCTCCAGCGCGAACTGAACTCAACAAATTTGTGAATTATAGTATTAAACGCCAAAAACACACACACACACACACAACCACAACCGCTCTCTTCAGCCAGGTCTGTGTGTGTATGAGTGTTAAGCGTGTGTGTGTGTGTGAGTGTTGTGCTATTTATTTGACAAAAAACAACGCCGATGCTCAGCAACATTTACTTTCGCTTTTACGCGTGTATTTGTATTATTTTGGTCTTCAGTTTTACCGCCGATTTTCTCATAAGCTTTTTGGGCTCGACTGTTTCACACGTCAAAAAATATCAAATAAAATAAAATCTAAAAAAAATAAATTAAAACCAAAAAACAACAACAATTCCCCTGTGGTGTGTGTATAATTACATATATATTTTCGTCTGATAAGAGTTTTTGCGCCTTTGCTGTTTTTTATTGCTCTCATCGAAGCGGTTTGCGATTATCAATATAGTGAAACTCCCTCTCTCTCTCTCACACGCTGCTGCTCTCTCACTGACACACTCACACCAGCGCATAAATATGTGCTACATATACTTAATACATATTCATAAATACATTACGATAGCAACACCGATTACAATTTGATTTGCTCATTCGCCACAGTGTCCTGAGGTTCATTTGTAAACTGTTTCAATCTTTGGAAACGAGTTTAAGAAACTTTTTAGTTGAGCAAGAAAAGTGGAACACTTTAAAATTAATTAACAAAGACCACTGACCAAAATAAACTGATTTAATGGATTACTGTAAATAGAATTAGTCAGTTAGTCGTTAAAGTTATCGGAGTTATATAACCTCCAAAATAGGCAATAAACCGTTCTCAGTAAAGTACATCATCTAAACCAGATTCAATCTAAACCTTGTATTGAGAATCTCCGTACCATAATAAGTAATCCACTTTTAAACCTAGTAAAATCGGTAAAAAAGAAAATGTTGAGTGATTAATTAACCTCAAACATGATTAATTTAACATCAAACATCTTATTTTGTATAAATATAACAATAATTATAATTAGACAAACGTTATTTATTCTCTTTTTTTTAGGTGTACAATCTTAGAGTTAATTGAATTGTTTTTTAGATCTACACATAGTTTATTTTAATTAATTATGTAAGATTAAATACTTAAAGTTTAAGTATTTTATTATTTTACTACTACTGTAATAAGTTGCACATCAAAAACAAGTTAGTTAAATTTTCACGTTCAAAATTTACGATTTTTCTAAACTTACTTGGTTTTTTGTTTAAAATATTTTAATATCACTGGAATTGTAAAATTTGTTCATACAAATAAAAAGATTTCAATTGCTTATAAATTTCATAACACTATGAAATGAAAATGTTAGAAAAAAAGCGGATAATATTTATTTTATTTCAGTGTAAAAGCATTGCTAAATACAGCATTGCTCAAAATAGTTTCAAACAAATGGTTCACATGCCACTGTGCGTCTTTTGTAGGCGCTCAAATCTATACGTTATCTCATCTATTGCCATGGGCAAAGCTTTTAGGCAAATGAGAGCACACAAACGCGTGTGTGTATGTTTGTATTAGTCTCGGTATATTTTTATGTTGAAACATATGTTTATATATACATAGGTATGTCTGATCGCTAGACACCCGGCGATATTTGCTATCTGTTTTCGTTTGCATTACATTAGTAACCAATTGTGTTCCAATCTGATCTCAGCCGGAAAACTTTAGAGTTCAATGTGAGACAAGTAAGTAAGACAAGTCTATCGTATAATGATCTTGAAGTTCACATAACTTAATCAATAAATAACCCGATTTCAAGAGCAACACTTTTATTGCTGTAAACGCGTGTTGCTGTTATCAGCTGTAAAGTTAATCAACTATAATTTTTGAAACACCAAATTAATTAATGTGTAATTAATAAACTTTTCGCAGAAAATTGTTGAATAAAAAGTATATTTAAATTAAGAAATATACAAAACAATGTAAACCTCAAGAAAACTAATTTCTGCTTAGAAATTGTAGCTTAAAAGTTATGAGTTGTACAATTTCAACTAAATTTAACTTATGAAACGCTATAAACTTTTTTAAAATTTTTCTTAGTATTCGAATTTTTGACTTTCTTTTATTTAGTAAAAATTATAAATTACAGTTAAATTAAGTTGGCAATATACTTTTCGGATATTTTAAAAATTTCAAAAAAGAGACCTTTCTCTCCAGCTGAAATAAAGCGGGACTTTAGCCGCTGTCAATTTTCTAATCTAAAACCGTACACATTCATTATCATTATTTATATTTGTATTTATATTCGTATTACTCTCATCAATCGATTGTGTCCGGTTCATAAAACAAAATTTATTTATGTATGTATTAATGAATATAAATTTTATTTTCAAAATATGTCCTTGTTATTTGGTATTATTTCCTTGCTACTTGCTTATCGTGTAATTGGGCGGCTTCTTCAGTTGTTGGCCAAAAATGAAAAAAAAATCATACCACTTGGAACCTTTGAACAAGCGAACATAAAATCGTTAGCATTTTACAATTGTACTGCCGATAAGCTACAACTGTGGAACAAAGTGCAAAGTGGGTGTGTCTTTGTCTTTACCTCTGAATTGGGGCCTCATAAAGTAAATTTCGGCGATATCGAAAGGTACGTATAGTAATATAACGTAATGCCCATGCATGCCTATATCAGTTAAGACCTGCCCCCAAAAAAACAAAAAACAAAAAAACCAAGTAATTACCCCCGTGTTAACACAGCTGATAAACAAAAAGTTTATAGAATTAATTAATACATATACAATTGTACATTGGACTTACTTTTCTAATAATGTATTAATCAACAATAAGTTATTTAAGAATGAATTGAAATTTGGTCAGTCGAATGTTCGCATTCCAATAAGTTTACACTCTTATCGCACCTTTCAAAACTGTTCAAAAGCGTTTTTACCCATTTCAGCCATGCGTTAAGAATGTTAAGTACTCTGTTCTGTTAATGAACTGTTAACGAATGTCACGCTATATGTGTTACGTACACATTAACACCTGTCGCGTCACTTTCTGGTAGTTAACTGGTGTCTCAACTACGTCTGATTGCCTTTCAGATGGCACAAAGTCCAGGGAATTGTATGCCGACCTGAGTCAGCTGAACATGCGCAAAAAAACTGATAATACCGCGATAAAATTAAAGACAAATAATAAATAATACTATTAAATGATAGCGTATTTGACAAGTACGATCAAAAGGTAAATTCATTTAAAGTTGGCGGCCTTTTACCTACTTTTTAATTTATTTCTAAAAAATTAGGTTATAGATAAATAATTATATTTAAAAAAAATTACATGCCCCGGGTGAGGCTCGAACTCACGACCTTAAGATTATGAGACTTACGCGCTGCCAACTGCGCCACCGAGGCCTTATGACGCTGACTAATTCTATAATGAACATAAGGATTTTTTTTTAACCATGAATAATTCTAAAGGATATGTATGAATATAAGCTAGTCTAACCGGTTTAAATGATTCATTTACATTTTACAAAAAAGTATTGTGATTTGGATTCATTCAGGATAAAGCAAAAAATTTTAAGCTTCGTGACATTTTTTGTCAATCCTAAAAGTATGCTTTACTATTTTTTCAGCAACACCTAAAACGGAATGTACGAATGGTTTTGCTAGCATTTCCAGGATCCAAATAGTTTGTTTAATAAAATTTAAAAGTTTGCTGGATAAAATCTAAAGTTAATTTGAAATTGCTAATCATTTTTTTTTAGTTTTTTAGCAGAATAAAAAAATGTTTTTTAATATTCACAATTTTGATTTAGCTTGGTTATTTTAAGTGCATTCGCTAAATAATAAATATTAATTACGACAGTAAAAATCGGAAATCAAAGAGATGCTAATTCACAGATGTTTATCCATATAGAGGACTTTTCCTCAAGCTGATCACACATCTAAACTTATAATACCTAAAATAACAAACTGAGAAGTAGAGACACAAACCTATATGAAAGCAATTACTAGTGAAGACACAAACCAAACTTTTTTGTGCAAGTATTAATTTTCTCCAGCGATTGACTTTTCCTACAATTTTTGGTGCACATTAACATCTCTCTCTCTCTCTCTCTCTTCATATTATCTATATAAATTACTCTATTTAATTTTTCATAACTTTTTTCAACATAAACTGATAAGACTTGCAAATCCAAGTTTCCAAACGCAACCAAACAATAATTTGCCCAAAGTAGTCAATAAATATAAGCAGTTTTTTTTTTTTGTTTATATAATATATATATTATGTTTTTATTTTCAGTTGCTGCTATTAAGGCGCATCGATCGCAGACACATCGATGGAACACCGACAAAAAACGATCACTCGGTGTTCCAACGATGTTATTATTACATTGCATATTACATATTTACAGTTGCGCTTGCGCAGCACATACAGACAAGAATTACATGATCTGAGAAAGGTTTGAAAGGCTTAAAGGGTTTTGGGTTAAGAGAGTGGAATAATTAGACTTAAAGCACGATACAATTGGTTTGGATTAAACGATATACATTTTGGAATCTTAAATTGCACAATTAGTAAATTTAATATGAATTAGGTATAATGGAGACGTTAAAAAATGTTTAGAAAAAAAAAGTTATGAAGAAAATCACGGTAGACGGCAGCAGTCCACGCCAGTGACGAAGTAGTTGTAAAAAAAACCAGCCAATCACACAAGACACAATTTCACGACATTCTACAACAATCACGAATCGCTGAGAATGTCCTTCAATATCGAACTAGAATTTCGTGTCGGCGCAAATTCGTTGTTGCCCATGAGTAGTGATTGCATTGGCGGCGGAGTGACGCTTGTGACATGTGGCACAGTTGTAGATGTTCCTGCTGCTGGTGTCACAGTGGCTACTGCTGTGGTAGTCGTTGCTGCCGCTGTTGTTGTAGCCAACGGCGCTGCCTCCAGCTGTTTGCCCATACTCAGCAGCGTGGGTCTCGTCTGCGTCGACGCCTGTGGCTGTGATTCTTGCTCCAAAAATTGCACAAATGCCTGCAACAGATTCTCGTTGCCTGTCGAGACAAAACAAAATAATTATAACCAGTTGCAATCACTTGAATGTATTTTGTCATAATTACCAGAACTTTGGGCTGCAGAGCCGCTGTGACTGCCACCGAGTATGCTGCCCAGCCAACTGCCCTGTGGCTTATTGAGTCCAACTTTATCGGCCTCCTGGGCATTAAAATCCAGCACAGAGGATATCATGCGCAAGACCTGCTGTTTATCACCGGCATGACCGCTGACCACATAACCAATCAGCAGACTCTTAATCAAACTCTTATCAATTTTGTCCGTTTGACTTGATTCGCTGCTGCTCAAGTTCTGCTCCAGCTTCAGATTCGCATCCTTCAGACTGTCCACTGTATGCAAAATATTATACAAAAAAAAAAAATGGATTAATTATGTGATTATTTAAGAGATTTCTTCTTTGATCTTAGCACAAAAGTGTTACTAAACGTTATTGAATTTAGTTGCGCACCCGTGCGCTGTTTTTTTTTCACGTGCACTGTTTTTCTGTAGGCGTGGCTGGCATGCGGTTAGTGCGCCCACTGCACGGCGTAGTATGACATAAGTACTGGTTGTTGGTTAAAATGGCACACCAGTACCTGATGTAATACTCAACCGTACAGACGCTCAATGTGGCTGAAAAGGTTCTCGGAAATTTTGCATTTCTTTTTTTGCGTTAACATTTTGCTGGCGGCGGCTGGCTGAATGTGGCTAAAATGCGGCTGCAGAAACGTGTGTTTGTCTTTGGCGGTTAGTCAGTCAGTCAGAGTGTGTTTGGAAGCAGGGAACTGACTATGCAAAATCATAAATTAAATCAAATACAAAAAAAAAAAAAAAAAAAAAAAAAAATAGAAAGAAATCAACACAAAGGCAATAATTTAGCTAGCGGGCAAAACAACAACAGACAGCAAAGAATTACAATACTTTCTAGATAAAGTTATGTTTATAAACATATATAAACATGTATATATATGTGTGTATGTAGTATATAGTATAAAGTATATATGTAAATATATATATAATGTGGCAAATGCTGCAATCTCGAGCAATCTCCAATTGCAAAGTGAGTGCGTTAAATTCGGAAAAATCGCTCACATTTACAAATTGAGATTATTCAATGCTGCAGATAAGTTAACAACAACAATAGATATTAAGAGCAATCGTTTAACTGTATATATATAGTATATATTTTTTTTAGTTTTTCTTTGTTCAACGGCTTTTACGGTTTGACGAGCATTTTTTTTTGTACGCTTTCAGAACTGATAAATTCAAATAAAACATACATAGAAATAATAAATAAAGAAATTAAAACAATATTAGAAATAGTACATACAGTTTATGTTTTTTGTTTTACAATAATCACAATAATAATAATTAATTTTAAATATATAAATAATATAATTACAATTGTCAGGCAATATGGAAACAAACAAATTACGTAAATAAATCATAGGCTAAGCACATACATTTAACAGCGTTTTAAAAAATAAAAATAATAAATAAAAAATCAGGTGCGCTTAAAGCTAAAATTTGCAAAAATACCAAAAAATTACCAAATTTATTAGTGTTTAATTTTTTAAGCTAAAAAGTTTTCTTTATACATTTTTTAATTTAGTATTTTTTAATTGACAATTATTGGTATTTGCAAAAATACCAAAAAAAAATACCAAATTTATTTATGTTTAATTTTTTAAATTTTAAATATAAATTCATTCATCTTTTAATTCAGTATTTTTCTAATTGACAATTTTTGGTATTTTTTTTGAACACAAAATTCAAGTTATTAACTAAAAAACACTGCTAAGCTACAAATCAAAATTGTTGCATAGAAATTTTAAGCATTTTAGGCAAGCTTAATATTTTTGGGGGTGTAAGAAGGAGATGTGTGTGGGTGTGTTGGGTGGGTGTGTGTGCGCGTGTGTGTAGGAATATTTGCAGGTGCTTCAAATTGTTCAGTTAGTGCAGCATTATAAAACGAAATACACACACACACACGCACACCAAAGAAGCCAACCAGATTGATCCAAATGGAGCAGGAAATAGAAAGATGTAGGATTGGGCTGGGGAAGTGGTTCGATTGGTTGAGGTTATGTGCGCCGAGTGAGTAGAGTAGCTTTTACCTGCCCTATAATTAAGACCAACTTGGGTAGAATTTACAGCCAATATTTGCCACATGCCGTTGGTGCGATTTTTAAACGTTTCGATTTTTACATATTCTTTTTTTTTTTGTAACATTTTTTAGTTTTTGCGTTTGTTTGGTGATAAAATGCAATTCAGAAAAGTCGATACCAACTGAAATTCCGAGTGTTTCATATTAGGCATTGCTCCCAGAATTACCAGCTGATATTTACCTTTAAGAATCGGGTGAATTAACGTCTTGATCTTACTTTCACTCGCTCACACTCACTCTCTCTCTCTCTCGCTCTCTCTCACACACATTCGTCCTCACTCTCACTCATACTCATGCTTTTGCTTTCTCTTCAAAACAATTAACATTTAAATTGAACATTTGTGCTGATTATATGCGTGATCGATTAAAAAAATAGTAAAAAAAATATTACTTATTATTATTAATATTTTAAAGGCTGGTTAAACCATATGGAGATGATAAAATGTATTTGGAAGTTTGCTAGGCGGTAACTTGTAATGACAGGGTGCATTTAATTTTTTTTTTTTTTTTTTTAGATACACGAACGAATTGAGATTTTGGTTAGTCAAAAATTTCCACCATTTTAGAACTAAAAAAAAAAAAAAAAAAGAAGCACACTCACCTTCGTCCCGCAGCACGGCAATGGTTTGCTGTCCGGCTTCCAGCTGATCGGAGAGGCGTGTCGCCGCCCTTAATCCCTGATTGGCATCGGCCAACTGTTGTTGCAATCCCAAAATCTCCGACTGCAGCATCGTTTGCTTCTCCATCTGCAGCTGCAGCTCACGACGCATGCGCTGTGTGCCCAACTCAATTTCATGCTGCTTATCTAAGAGTTGAATAAATAAATTATTAACATTTAAGTGTTAAGTGGCAGTAAGTTTTGTATTTACCATTCTGAAACTGTTCCAAAGCACACTGCAAATTGGTCAACGCTGCCTGTTGTTTCTGCTCGCGATCCTCATACAATCCCAACTTGGCCAAAAGCTCATCGCGTTGTTGTAGCAGCAGCGCGTGCTGGGCCTGCAATGTCTCTGCCTGTTGATTGGCTCGAATGCTGTGTGGAAAAGCAGAAAAAATTAGTTATTTAGAGAACGAATTTATTTTTTAAAAAAATTTAATAGATTTTTGTTGCAAAATACATTGGAAACTTAGTGTTTTAAATTTAATACAATTGGTGTTTAGTTTTTTAAAAATTTTAAATAAAGACTTTGAATTAGTTTTGGTATGAACCTTAAGTAAACTTTTTTTTATATACTTGATTTTCAAAACAAAAGCCCAATTTTCCCAATTTTGCAAAGCTTTTTCTTTAACGTTTAACGACTGCAAGCAATAGAATGTAAATACTCCACAGCCTTTAGTTACTTTGACAAACGGACAAAGAATGCAGATGAACACGCGTTACGCTGCCAAAACAGGTGTTATCGATAATTATCGATAGGTTAACGTGGGACAGAGCTCGCCGTAACGAATGTAATAATCAAAGCAGTTCCAGACACCGACACAATGTCTCGCCGTCTCGCCGCAACGCTTATTGGCAGCGTGACATGCGGCGAATTGCATTACAAAATGGCGTCGCAGAAACAGTGTCATGGTTGCAAGTTTATGCATGCATCAGTGTGGCAAATTTTCACTATTTTCGTGTAAATCTTTCCTGGTTTTCTTTGTTTTTTTTTTCAATATTTAGTATTCCAATATTTTTGTTATATAAGCATTAATTTTCTATTTTTTTCAATAATTAAAATAATATATTTTTTAGATTTAAAATTATTAAATTTTCGTAGGGGGAACTTACAAATAAAGCTGCTAAGTTGATGTTTTATAAAACTAGAATCATTTATTAAATATTACTATTTCTTAAACTTTAAAATTAGTCAAATAAAAAAACAATTTTTATAAATGCAATTTTTAATCAAGCGAAATCTTGTTTCCTAGTCTTTCTATTTACATTTTTAACCCTTTTTCTGGCTTAGTAGGTATGAAAATCATCTTTGAAAATTAATTAAAATCTTTATTTAATATATAATGAGTTTTAAAAATTTTTTTGCCAATTCTTTTAATGAATTTTCTCTAAAGTTATGAATCTCTGCTTTTTTATTTCCCATTTAAAAACTTTAGTAATAAAATAAAAATGATTGAACTCACCTGGCCGAAGTGTAGGCGGTGCTGGATTTGGACACCTCCTGCTGCAGTGCCGCCTGCTTGGAACGCGATTCCTCCAATTCGCGCTGCAACTCGACACTTTCCTGCGTATGCAGTTCCTCGATCTCCAGTAGATGAGCACGTAGTCGTTCCAGATCACGCTGCACATTCGCTTGCTGCTCCTGAGATTCGGTCTGCTGCTGTTGCAGTAGCCGTTGATTCGTTTGCTCCGTGAGCAGATTTGTGGTGAGTATGTCGGACTTTTCTTTGAGGAAATTGATCTGATCGCATAGTTTTTCACGCTCCTTGAGCTGCTCCGCCAACTGCTGTTCCAGCGGCTGCAAACGCTGTATTTCTGCATAGTATTGCGTATTTTCCGCATGCTTCTGCTGCAGCGCCTTAATAAGTTCCAGCTTTTCGTTGTTCAGTGTATCGAGTGTGTGCTGTAGCTGCTGCAATGTCTCCAACTGCTGTGCCTGCTGCTCCAGCAGCTCCTTCAGACGCTGATCTGCTTGTGTATTTTGCTCTGCTGACTCTGTGGACTTTTGCAGCTGCTGCTTGAGCTCTGTAAGTTGTTGCTGCTGCTGCTGCAGCTGCTGTTCCTTTTGCTCCAACTGCTCTTTCAATCGCAGATCTGTTTGACTGTTTTGCTCAGCAGACTCTGAGCTTTGTTGCAGTTGCTGCTGCAGCTGTGCTAGTTTTGATTTTAGCTGCTCAGCTTGCTGTTGTTGCTCTCTGAGCTCTGCTAGCTGTTGTTGTTGCTGCTGCTCTTTCTGCTCCAACTGCTGCTGCAGCTCTGCTAACTCCAGTTTCCACTGCTTAGCTTGCAGCTGCTGCTCTCTGAGCTCTGCTAGCTCTTGCTGCTGCTGCTCAAATGACTGCTGCAGCTCTGCTAACTCCAACATCAGCTGCTCAGCTTGTTGATGCTGTTCCTGCAGCTCTGCTAGTTGTAACTTTTGCTGCTGCAGCTGCTGTCCTTTCTGCTCCAACTGTTGCTGCAGCTCTGTTAACTCCAGTTTCCACTGCTCAGTTTGCTGCTGCTGTTCCTGCAGCTCTGCTAGTTGTATCTTTTGCTGCTGCAGCTGCTGTTCCTTCTGCTCGAGCTGTTGCTGCAGCTCTGTTAACTCCAGTTTCCACTGGTCAGTTTGCTGCTGCTGTTCCTGCAGCTCTGCGAGTTGTTGCTGCTGCTGCTGCAGCTCCTCATCCTTATTTTCCAACTGCTGCTGCAGCTCTGCTAACTTAAGTTTCCACTGTTCCACGACCTGCTGCTGTTCGTGCAGCGCTTTTGTTTGCTGTTCCTCCTGCTGCAGTTGCTGGCTCTCAACGGATTGCTGCTGTAGTTGCTGCAATTGTGCCTGCAGCTGGTGCAACTCTTTTTCTTTGCTCTGCTGCTGCGCTTCTAGCTGTGCTTGGCGTTCCTTTGACTGCTCCAACTGCAGCTTAAGCTGCTCATCGCTTTCTATGCTCTGCTGCAGCTGCGTTTGTAGTTGCTGCACTTGTGTTTGCAGCTGCTTCTCGTCTGATTTTTTAGGTGCCTCCAAGTCCTTGGCTTTAAGCTCATCTCTCAGTTGTTTCACATGGCATTGCGCCTCCTCCAACTGTGACTCTAGCTGTGCGATAGTCTCCTCGTGATGCTCCTCAATGGTTTCCAGTTTGTTGCGCTTAAACTTGTCCAGTTCGTTGAGCAGCAGCTCATTGTTCTTCATCAGTTCATCACACTGCAGTATATACTGTGAGATATCTGCCTCCAGTGTTTTCTTCTCATGCTCCGCTATCAACTGCTGATCCTGTAGATCAACCAATCTCTGTTCGGTGCTATCCAAACGCTGCCAGCGTTCGTTCAACAACCGATGTGTGCGTTCCAGTGCCTGCTCCGAGTTGTCAGCTACCAAAGCTTCCAATAAATTGCGCAATTTGTGCGGATCATTATCGCTTAGATTCAAATCCAGATCCAAATCAAGATCAAGATCTGTTATCTCCTGTTTCTCCTCGGCAATCGCCTGACGGAACTTGGCCTGAGCAATGCTCGCATCGAGTTCCTGTCTCAATTGACTATTCTCACCACGTAATGCGCCCAGTTGCTGCTCCAGATCATTGGCATGCGTCTCCTGATCAGCTTCGGCACTGAGCTTAAGTTCCTGATTCTGCAGCATCAATTGTTGCAATTTTCTTTGCAATTCCAGCTGCAATTGTTCCTTCTCGCTCTCACTGATCCTCAGACGAGTCTCCAGCTCTGATAATTGTTCGTTCCACACACTGCTGGCCAGCTGACGCTCCAGTTCGGCATCCTGCAGCTTCTGGTTGGCCAACGTCAGTTCGGCAATGTGTGCCTCCAAGGAGACAAGTTTGTCGCGTAGCTTCTCCTTCGTGGGCGGCATGGTAACGGTATCTGTATCTGCATCGGCATCTGGATCGGAACTAGTACCAGCTGGCACCACAATGAACTCATCCTCACTGTGCTTGCCCGTGGATGAACTATTCGATGATTCTGACGTTTTTTTCTCCTTCACCAATTTGGCTAATTCGTTCAATTCTCCTTGAAGTTTTTCGCGTTCCCCCTCGGCCTGTCGCACACGCTCGATGAGCTCGCCATTGTCCGCACCCCGTTTGTCCAGCAATTGCTGCATTTCGGCCAGTTCCAACACACTGCGCTGCAGTTCCTTATCCTGCTCCGCCACCCGCTGCTCCAGTTCCAAGTGTGCCTGTGCGGCACTGCGCTGCCGCTCGCGCTCCTCCGCCAGCTGCGCCTGCAGTCGTGCCATGGCCAGCTCATGCTCCACCAGGTGATCGGCCTGAAGATTCTTTAGATCCGTCAGCTGTGTCTGCAGCTGTGTCTTGTGCCCCAGCACATCCTGTATGGCCAGCTCGTGTTGGGCATCAAGTTCATCCAATGAATTTCGCAATTCACTATTGTCTTTTTCCAAATTCGCTATTATCGCATTCAATTTGTTTATGTCCGCGGCAGCGTTGCCCAGTGCCACGTCCACCATGGCAGGCTCCACTGTAGTCGCTTTGTCGGAGCCGGCTGGCTCCCAGCACCAACTGTCCTCCACATTCTGGTCTTCTCCTGCCTGCTGTGAAAGAGAATGATGTGAAAACAAATCAGTTATAGAAAGAAAACACAGTTCAAACGGAACTAGTTCATTTTTAGCGGGTTTTTCAAAGTATTTGCAATTTGTTCTTAAATAATTTAAGTGTATAAGAGGAACGTTTTAAAAACCGCTGTCCACTTTTAACCCAACCTCTCTGAATTGCATGTTTTTACCATATCAGAAATATTTATTTATATTCAAGATTTAAATATGGAAATTTTAAGTTATGTAAATATAGTTTTCAGTAAAGCACTTCATAGTCCCATTTTCTGAACAATTTATTAATTTAAAGTTATTATTCAGAATGAACAACCTATCGTTTCAAAACCACGTCATTTTTTAGTGCTTCCAAGACTTTATATTTATAGGAATAACTTTATTCCAGTCCCATTTCATAGCCCCATTTTCCGATCAATTTTGTTCTTTTGCATTATTTCTCAGAATGAGCAAACCTATCGGTATCAAACCACGTCTTTTTTAATGTTTCCAAGACTTTATATTTATAAGAATAACTTTATTCCAGTCCCATTTTCCTAAAACAATTTTGTTCTTTTCCATTATTCTTCAGAATGAACAACCTATCGTTATCAAACCACTTTTTTTTAATGTTTCTAAGACTTTAAAAATAACTTAATTCCAAGTAAAAAAAACTGCTATATTTTTTTATAACGGTTTCAAATACTAAAGCTGAAACAGCCCACCCAAATATAAAGCCCTGACTTTTTATTATTTAATCACGAAATTCTTATAATTTCACAAGTTTTTCAAAGGAAAAAATATTTTCAATTAAACTGTGTGCGAATTAAGTAATTTCATAATAATAAATGTTGCCTTTGTTTCAAAAATCATTGTATATCTGAGCAAATATAATTGGCTGATTGCATATATATTTTAAATCGCCATTGATATTGTATAGCAACATTATTTATGAAATTTCTGTACATTTAATAGGCATACAAAAATACAGAATTGTAGTTTTGCTGAGCACAACTGTACCGGGACATATATTGGTAACTCGTAAAATCCTCCAAATGTTAACAAAAATCATTGCTCAGATCAGTTCATGACTAATAACTAATATTTGGAGCATCTCGTTGTAAGCGTGTCAGGTGGTGATCGCTGGTTTTTACCGCGTGAGACATGATCACGTTAATGAGTTTATTAAAGTGCCGAGTCGAACCGCACTGAGCCGAGTCGAGTCGAGTCGAGTTGCGTCGTGTCGACTCGTGTTGAAAGATGGCCGCCACGAAGCTATTCAACAACTAAACAACGATAAGGCAACGACAACGACAACAACAACAACGAAATTGCCATAAAAACCCATGACGATGGTGACTGGTAATTTGGTTATTTGGTTGCTCGGTTGTTGGGCGCCTGGGCAAAAAAAAAAAAATTAAAAATGGCTGATCGTAAACTGGGTAAATTTAATTAAAGCTTGCAAAGGTTACAGTCGTGCGAATCGACTGTAGAAGACCCTGTATGCAACTAAAAGCTTCTCATTAAATTGTTATCAAACGATAAAGTAGTACTGACTCTGATTCTAACTCAGCTTGAAAAGTTTGTTTAGAAACTTGTATAGAATTTATTTTGTAATGGGCTAAAATCAGTAGTTATTTAAGCGTTATATTTATAATCATGTAAAATTTGTTTTAGAATTATTATTTTAATTTTTGAATATTTTTTCTCTGTGTTTTTATTTCTAAAGCACATTTTTGTGTGACAAACTTGCTCGATTTTTAAGTACAGGGTCAAAAACAAATTGAAGTCAAATGTTAAAGTTCTGTGCCAAAGAAGACCGAACAAATTTGTGGGCGTGGCAAACGATAAGAGGCACCATATAAAAATATATATGAGTGTGTGCGTGTGTGTGTATAAATGTAGGAAGATATGTTACACGCATAAGTCAAATTCATTAGAATACATTATATAGGCACCTGTACAAACTGGGTTATCTACAGACATGTAATTGTCTACGTACAAAAATGTGTGTGTGAGTGTGTGGGGGTGTGAAAAACACTTGTGTTTCATTAACAAATATTAGTAGAATTATTCATATGGACGAGTAAGGCAGAGACTCAGTGTAGCTATCTCGCTCACAGGGCACACAAACACACACACACACACACAATCGATCATGTTGTGCGTCAGTTTGGTTGCGGAGATATCCAAAACTAGAGACAAATAGTCAAGTATATACATATTGGTATCTATGTGTGAGTGCCTATGTACAAAGTGAGTACATAGCATAGACAACCGAAATGCAAACACGGCAATGCCACTAATAGCAACAATAAACGAGAGCAACAACAACTACAGCAACAAAGGCTACTCAGATAAGATAAAGAAAATGCCAACGCCAAAAGGGAAAAGCAAAAGATACAGACACAGATACACAGATACAGCGATAGCTTCAGCTACAGGTAAAGAGATACAAAATACAGATACAATTACTGTTAAGCACTGGAAAAGGGGTTAGGGTGGACCATAACCGGAAGTAAACAGTAAACAACCTAAAAACCTTAACAACAACAAAAGTGAAAACGTGTCAAAGTAACACAAAAATTAAAATTTATCCAAATTTGACTTTTAGTTTGTGTCAACTGTAGTCAAAAGTGTTGTAGGAAATTTTAAAGAAATTCTTAAACAATTCTTACCCAATCAAAACAGTGCAAACAAATTAATAGAATTTTATGGTAATTTCCACAGCAGATACCTTGAAAAGCAGACATTGAAATTCGCTCGATTTTTATACAAAATATCAAACATTTGTGTTAACTTGTGTAATTCGGTGTAGTTTAATATTGTGTATTGGCAACTAAAGCAAATAACCCAAGTACATATTTTCAAACAAGGAAAACTTACCAAAATGCTCATTTAAATAAGCGCAAAATGAAAAAGATTTCCAGAAACTTTGTGCAGAATTTTTAAGAAAATTGTAAGTTTCAGCAACGCTGATTGCTCTTACAAGTATAAAACTTCGACAAGATTTTATTTACAAATTTTTACTGCCAACTTTATAACTGATTTGTTCAGTAAGCTGACAGATTTGACAAGAACATATCGTCCAAAGTAAAATATTATGTATTAGCTACTAAACAAAACAAGAACGTAGCGAATATATAAAATAATAATATAAAAACATTTTCGTGATTTAAAACATTCGTTAACACGGCAGCTATATGTTAAAGCCAGCCGATTTTAACCATATCTGTTTGACTCCTAGACTCCTGTTGACTTCAGCTCTAATAATATCAGGAACTTGTGTATTTTATAAATTTTTCTATTTAGCCTTTTTTCTTAAAACGTGCTCTAAGCGTAGCAACAAGTGAAACTTAGTTTCAGTTTGCAAATTCTAATAGTCGACAAAGCAAAAAAAAGTTTAATAAAGACACGATAAAAAAGCTCTTAAAGTGCTTTGAAATATTGCATAGAAATTTACTTATTTAACGGGTAAATAACTGTTTATCGAGTTTACGTCATTTAGATATGGCAACAACATTAAGTTTTATTGGCGTTGAAAGCGAACAAATAAATCAAAAGCAAAAAAAAAAAAAAAAAAAAAGTATTGGAAACAAATTTTTGTAGAATTGTTGAAAGTCTTATCAATATCGATACAAGCTGGGGAAAGAAACATGCCATGAAATTCAATAGAACTGTGAGTCACTAAAAATTAATGAGCAAATCTAAGAAATATTTCAAGTATGTACATTTATCATTAATAAATGTAATAACAATTCATTTTATAATTATATTTCAAGAGGGTGATACCAAAATATTTTAGTTAAGGAAACCATTGAAATTGGTTACTGGCAACAGTACAACATGTGTGTGTGTGTGTGTGTGTGTTATCTTATCGGTGTTGTGTCGTGCCCAGTACTATAAAACGGCGGGACAAACAGGTCCGTTTGGTTGGCCACATACCCATTAAACCATATGCGAAAGCCTCTGTCAATTTGATTGTTTATAAATAAATATTGGAAACACTTATTGCGCGCACTGAATCACAAAAAAAAGCGACGTGGAGTAAGGGATTGGCAGCACTACGAGGCCCCAAGGAATCAGCAATGACCATATGTATATATCAAAGTATATATTATTATACATATGTGTGCCATAAACATACAAATACGCGATGTTACTGTTTGGACTTGGGTTTCTGGTTGCTCATTGCCCGGCCATTTGGTGTTTAGTTGCATTCACTCGAAAACGAAATCCAATTGCACATTTTCTTGAAAGCGTTACCAAGAACTGCACTTTAGACGCCCAAAAGCAACGGAAGAGTTGCAATCTGTTCACAGTTTCTAAGAGTGTGCAACAGGTGAAAATAGGTGAAAGGAACGCTTCTCGCGTGTCATAGCAGGCAGCGTGGTGTCGCTCAATAAGAAACGTTGAAACGGCAAGCTGGCAACTTAACGAAGAACTCAAAAATGTCGACAGTTTTCAGTTGGAAGAGTTGGAAAGTTCTTTTTATTTTTTCTGACTTTGAAAGTCGATATTAAAATATATTTTTTGTACATTGTTCATGGTCATTAAAAGAACCAACTTCTGTGTCCACATTTCTGGTCAGAAACTGCACGAAAATTTATTTCCCAAATATGAAATCTTAACGAAACTTAACGAACAAATGTCCTACTATGGGTAAATATATTTATTTCCTCTTCAAGCGTTGCTTACTTACTGAAATAATTTCTTGTTGCCAGGCAGCATTACGAATTCCTTTCTAAAAATTCAATGTACAGCGTTTATATGTACGAATCATCAAATATTAAGTTCTTAGACCTTCAAACCAATTAAAAGTTGAATTATTGTGCTTAAATTTTGAGTTGACAGTTGGCTTAAACTTGTTCCTAAGCACAAAAATACACTGAGCGCAAATACCACTAGTATTTCGTACCCTCATACCAAAAATTGAAATTTATAGAGTTTTGAGTTTAAAGCTTTCATTTAGTGGAGTTTTTCAAGCTTTTACTTGAGTTTTGATGCATTTCTTACTCTCAACTCACTTGTGCTTATTTCAAGTATTTTTATGTTTTTTGAGTAATTTGTAGTTAAATTAAGTGTCTTAATTCGAGGTCAGGCAAACTATTTTATATAGGTAAAGTGCGAATATAAAATATTGTTTTGAGCAGTAATCGCACATTGAACATGCCATTGAGATACCCATTATGCAAAGACTATATGTTTAAGTATCGTGCAGGGTATTTGAGTAGCACACAAACTATGTGTATACTCAAGTTTTTTATGGTGTCTACTTTGGAGAGCTGCATTTTGAGTACTTAGACAAGTTTCAATATTTTTTATGACTACAGGGTATTAAAAATATAATTTAATGCATGCAGTGCAAGGCAAAAAAAAAAAAAAAGAGAAGAAAAAAAAAACGCTAATAAGAGAAGATGTCAAGTTTGAGACAAAAGTTAAGACAAAAGTCGAGAAGTCAAGGCAACAATAATGACGACGACGGCGACTATATCTCTCGTTGCTGACCAGGCACTTCAGTCAAACAGTCATAAGTACAAATACTCGTACTTACACATATGTAAATATAATGAGAATTGGCAAAACACTTAAAAAAAAATACAAAAAGAAACTGAAACTGAGTACAACACAAAAAAAAAAAAAAAAAACTTACATTTTGTCGGTTGTCAGCAAAAATTTGTAATATTCGATTTTGCAGCTCTGAGAATTTATGACTCTGTCACACAGTTTCGAGTCAAAGTTTTCAGTTTTCAATTTGTAGTTGTTTTTTGTTCATTTTCATTTTCTTTGTTTTTGTTTTACATTTGGTTCTTTGTTAAGCTTTTGTTTAATCAAGAATGCAGTTGCAGTTTGCTGTCACACAACAAAAAAAATAAATAAAAATAAATAAAAAAAAAGTGACAAAGATAATAACAAAAAAAAGGTGAGTAAAGAAACTGTAACTAAATTATTGTTAAGTACTTAGAACGGAAAAAACCCGGTTAATTTTCACTTGTCAAGACGGGGGGAAAAACAGCGACGTCAACAGCGACGACAACGGCGACGGCAAACACATTAACTGCAGTTTACTATTATTTATTTATTAATTTATAGTACGACTTTGAAGTTTAAGTGAACGGTTAAAAGACACAGAAAAAAAATTAATATATATTTATATAGATATTTATATTTAGTTATGTGTATGTGTTGCAAAGAAATAAATACAAACTGCAAATGAAATTGTGTGAAAAAGTTGAGCGTTTTTTTTTCAAAAGTTTTTTTTTTTTTTTTTACTTTTTTTTAGATTTCCAACTTTGCGGCGAATTGAAAGTTTCAAGTCCGGATACACGTCGTTCCCGCAACGCGACCGATCGACGAGTGAACGCAACGTGCAATGCGCCATGGGTGAAAATAGCAAAGCGTTGAGCGAGAGACCAGAGACTCGATAGCCACACATACATATACCATAGCAAACACGAATACACGCACGCACATACAGACCACACGAAACACACGAATAAACGAACCACACGAACACGATCGGTATCGCAGTAACCCAGTACCATTTACCCCGACCCCTGGCCCCCTATGCCCACAGAGCCAAAGCCGACGACGGTGTCGCTGTTGTTGTTGTTCTTGTCACTGCAGCGCGCACTGGCAGCGCCAGCAAAGAGCAGCGCAACGGTTGACTCACATACACTGGCACGCATACACGTAAAGCGTTGCGTGTCCGTGTGTGTTAGTATGAGCATCCAGCGGCTCAGCGACGACTCCTGTCGACCAAGCGCCGCCCCGTCAGCACATTGCACCGTAACGTAAGCTTTGAAAGGGACTTGTGTGAGTGAGCGTGTGTCTGTGTGAGAGTGCTAAGCCCGTATGCGTGTGTGTGTGTAATAATGAGATGTAGAGCTAAGCAAGCATTTAATTTTTTTTTTTGTTTAACAAAATCCACTTTGAAATTGGATGAAAACTAATCAACAATATTTATGAATGAACTGTACATAATGAAAATAGTTTAACAATTCCTTACAAAAAGGTCTAAAGATTCTATTAACCAAATAGATTTAAGGATTATTCAATTTTATTCTAGAAGTTTGATGTCTTTAAGACGCATAAAAGTTGAGAAAAATTATTTAAACTTTAATTACTGAAGAATTTCTAGAAATATCTCAATTTAAAGACATTTTCTATTTACTAATTGAATTTGGTTAGAATCGACTAACTTTTTTTCAAAAAGTTACTATAAAAACAAAATAATGGAAGTCAATTTTAGAAACAAGTTTTATTATTTCAATCAAATTATAATAATCTAATAGAAATTATACCATTATGGTATTTAAGATCCTGACAAATTCGACTATAAACAAGAAAATTATGAAAGCATGAGGAATTTAATGTAAATATTGGAAAATAATAATATAATTTTCAAAATCAAATCCATATCAACTGACAGCAGTATATTGAATTTATAAAGGTGCAAATATAGAGTACAGGTAGAATAGAAAAGAAGCACAGATATTTGTCAAGATTAAAAATGTATCTACAAGTAGCTTGAGATTGAAATTAGGCAATGTTATAAAAAGTAATTTTATTAATAAGTTGATTTTCACTAAAATTTATTTATCAATTGACCAGTTAAAAATGTCATTCACAAATAATATTAACTATTTATAAAATATTATATTATATTATATATAAAAAACCGGCATTAATATGTTTACCTTAAAATAAAGTATCTCAACAATTGATCATTTTGGTCTTTTCAAATGTTTTCAAATCGAACTTTGGAATCGACTTTCGTTTGAAGTTCAAATAAATTTAGTTATGAAATCTATACGATTAATCATTGCCAGGAATACCCCGTTCTTGCACGACTGTAAGGGATTAAGCGTCTATCGGGTGTACATAGGTACATCTATCTTCTAATCATTTTCAAACAGAGTTTGAGTCAAGTCACCGTCGCCGTCACCGTCCAGTTGTGCATACACACATTAAACATTTTCCCATGTCCATAAGTACTTTATATCCATCCTATATCCATGTGGATGCCACTTATATACACTATATACATGTGTGTGTATGTGTGTGTGTGTGAGTAGCGTTCCAACTTCGACTTGTGCTCTCCATTTCAAAAGTCAAATAATGCGCGTCGGCTATTTAACTTGAAATTAAGTGACGTTTGTTGCTGCTGCTGTTGTTGTTGCTTTTTGGTAACACACAAAAAAAACTGAAAATTCTTTGTTGCTGTTGTTGTTGTTGTTGTGTACTTATTTCTGCCTTTGTTGTTGTTAACGACGACAGAGACGGCGACGACGTCGTCGCTTTTATTTGCTTATTTTGCTCATTTTGTTTGTTCTCAACACCGACGCCGACGTCTACGCCGACGCTGACGCTGACGTTTGCGTTGCCGCCGACTGAGTCGTTTGGTGCGCCGAACTGTGCTGCGCTTATTGTATCTATAGCCGCAAATGATCTCAAAATTTAGTTTCAGTTTTAAAGATAGCAACAACTTGTAGGAAATGAGCAAACAAACATTAACATAGGTGTATTATGATCTACACCTGTGTGTATTGGAGTGTGTGTGTGTGTTTGAGTGCGTGATGGTATGTGTGAGTGGCTCTTCAGGTGGACAGTCTTAGATGTGCGCCATGTAGCATGGAGTCTAGGGCAGATACGCTCAAATAGTACAAGCTATAACGCTTACACTGACAGAAATTATTAGGTACCAAGCAAAACCTGGGCTGCAGTTTTTGTAAAAACTTAGCAAATTATTTAAAAATTTGTAGAAGTTTTGTTTAAGTTTCTATAAGTTGTATGCTTAGACTAAAAATATATTCTAACTATTAAATCTGAACTAAAATGTAAAATTACAAAATTATTATTATTTTAAACATTCTTAAGACGGAATAGTTGTAATGACTTGCCTACATTTCATTAGAAAATATGTTGTTTAAGTTATATATGAAATGGTTTTTAAATAAGCCTCAAACGTTACAATAACAGACCAAATCCTCAAAAAAAAAAAGAAGTAATATAATTTACTGCTCATTCCATTGTTCTAATATTCGATTACAAATAATTCAATTTAAAATTAAATATAATTCTTATTTCAATTAGAATAATTCTCGAAATTTCCAAAATTTCTTTAGCAAAAACATTCGAATTTTAATTTAAACTTTAAGTTTTTTAACTTTAAAGTTTGTGCTAAAATTTTACCGTTTTATTCTTAAATTTAAGATCACTATTTCAAATTTAATTTAAATAATACCTTAATAGTTTTAACCAGTTTACTTAGCTATAAGATTCTTAAAGCATTGAAGTTCTCCCTAAAAAACACTTTATACATAAAAAAAAAGAGTTATACAACATTTACTTCAAATTTAAACGAAAAAGAATTATTTTATTTTAAAAACAGACGTTTTTAATTGGAAATAAATTATTAAAGCTTAGGACTTTAAACACAAATGTTTAGCAATTTAAAGTTTTATAAAGATTTGAAAGCAACGATATAAAGAGTCAGTTTTTGTTAGCTTGGGGCTGCCAACTCTTTTGCGCAGTGTAGCACTAAGATACAGTTTGAGAACGGCGGGCTCGGCCTGTTGGATAATATGTCTCTATATGTATCTGTATCTGTATCTTTTAGCACATTTCCAACGTGGTTTTGCAGTTATATTCCTGCTCTTCATGTTGTGTCAGCAGAAATTTGTGAACTGTTTTGTGGAGCATTGGAGACATTGTCTAATGCCTTTAAGTTGAAATATGCAAAAAGGTATATATGTCTCACACATATATACTATAAATATACATATATATATAGTACTATAGGCCACGTCGTTGACTTTTAAACGGGGCTGTTAATGTGGCTTTTGTTGTTGTTTTTGTTACTGTTTTTCTGTTTTTTTTTTGTGTGTGTTTTGTGTTTTTTTGTTATTGCGATCGAGCGTCTGTGTTTAATTAGCAGATAAAAATACAGCCAACCCATGAAGTATACCTGACTCGGCATCGTGCTAACCCTTTCGCACACATTGTTACGCTCTCTTTTGCGCACACACAACAATTGTTGCTGGCGCGATAAGAGCAACAGCAATACATATTGCCGGCTCCATTCCAAGCCCAAAAGTTAAAGCATATTGCCATAGACCCGCACACACACCCGTGCACACACACACAACACACACGTTGCAGGCGTTAATTAGTTTTGGGGGCTTTTCTTTTATCAGCAACAGCAGCAGCAACAACAGCAGCAGCAACATTACAAGCTGTTTCTGTTGTTTTCTAATGCGTTTCGTTCTGTCACAAATGCAAATCGAATTGTTATAACATATATGTTACCAATATATATATATATATATATACATATATACATACATGTCATACTTCCAACTTCAATTCCGGGAGCGTAAGAAGAAGCAGCAGCGTCTCAATGGCGCCAATTGTCGACCCAATTGTATAAATTTTCATGTTTTCAGGAAAACTGTATATATACACATCTATATACATATATACTATGTACACTAGTTGGGGGGGAGGGTAGAAAAAAAAATAAAAATAAATTGAGGCCAAGTCGAGCTGTGTTTAAACAGATACAGATACAGCTACAAGATGCTAACGAACTGCAAAAGATAATAAATATTTAAATTGTATTTTTATTTGCACACGTTCGATCAATATGTGGAAAACGAGTCGCATAAGTTAAAGAAAGCGTTCACAAATTGTCTAAACTCTGGTAGAAGAGGGCGGTGGAGCGAGCGGGAAGCGGTGGGGGAGGTCACTTAGAGACATAGATGTATAGATGTAGATGTACATGTGCACACGGATGCGGATGCATAATGATCAACGTCTTTGAAAATGTTTAAAGTTTATCTAGAGCGGCGCAAACAGAGCTACAGCTACAAAGATACTTAGATACACAGCTACAAATACAACTACAAATATACATATGTATAAACGCTATGCTATGTTATGTTGTTTGTGCACTTTTGTATATAGCACTTGGTATGATCTTTGGTACCTGGTGGCACGTCACGTCACGTCACGTCAAGCGAGCAGGAAGCAGAAGTAAAAGAAGTTGAAAAAAAGTTGAAAAAAGTAGAGCCAAATGGGCATCCGACTAGCCGCCTTTTGTATTGGCATCCATTTAACACATTGCTGTTAAAATTCAGACAACAAATCAAATTCAAATAACGCGCTTCAATTCTAAAACGAACCGAGTAAAGTCGAGTTGAGTCGCGTCAAGAATTAGCTGTGATCAGTTCGATTCCAAGAGTTTTACTCTCAAACTCACATTAGATTAGACCGGAATTTGCAGTTTAAAAAAAAAAAAAAGAAATCCGAGTTGTTTGAACACACAATATTGTAAATTTCAATATTCTTTTCAACTTATGGTTGAACATATCGGAGGTTGATACAAGGTTGAAAATTAAAAACCGAAGGTCCTAGAAAGGACACTTGCTTTCCATTTTAAATACTACAAATTTTATTATTCTTATCATTTCTTCGTTTTAAAATATCAATCTCGAAAATAAACATTTTTAAATTCTCCTGAAAAATCGAAATTAAAACTTTTCTTTATATACAACTTTAGAGCAAACTATACTTTATATTTTGTGCTCTTCTATTTGATTATTTCAAATGTTGCAAACTATAAAAGTCGATACAAAAAATTTGATCATTTTTTCAATACCAAAAATTATTTCTAAAATGATTTAATAATTTTTATAAAAAAACTGTTTGAAAATACAATTTGTTTCTTATCATTCACCAAAATTCACTATAAAACCAATTAACATAAACATGGAAAAACCAATTCATAAGAATACAAAAAATAACTTAAATTTTGCAAGGTTTGAATATTAATTAAAATTCAAATTTAAACTAGAACAATTTAAATTTCTTTTATATCGGAGAAATGATAAAAAGCTAGCACTACAGTTGAGCCTATCGACTGTAGAAAACCCTGTATGTATTTAAAAATAAACCTAAAAGTGAATTTTTTGCTTTCTTTTCACTTTCAATCGAAATTTTGTGGCGCTGCAAACTATGCTTTGATCTTTTTTGCTTAGCTTTGATTTTGACCTCGATTTGGCTACACGGCAAGACAGCGGTGGCTAATTGGTAAGAAGAAAAAACCCGTTAGAAATGTGCGTTAGCAAATTTAGCTATTTGTTGTCAGTTGTTGGATGAGATGACGTCGTCGACGACGTGGACGACGTGACGCTTTGCACAATTTGTTTAAAGATTTTATGGCCTGTGGGTTATTTGGGCGTTCTAGTTTCAGGGATTTTCGATTTTAGCTCGCCTGGCCAACAACTGCGACAGCAACAACTACTTAAGCAACAAAAAATGAAAATATGTTTTTTTCTTGTGTTTTTTGTTTTTTGTTTGCTGTGTTTATGCAACTGCGCGACTTGCCAATAAAAACTTCAACGCAGTATTTGCGCTTTTTTTCCACATTTTCCTGCAATTCCCCCACACGCTGCAGTTTTTAGCCTGAGAAAAGCTTCGCACGTTGATTTTCCAGTGCAAAAAGTCTGGGCTATAAATATGGGCGCTTAAATTTCGTCATTTATGGCCCGACTGGCCTGCAAACGAAAAATCTTTTCATAATTTAATGTTTATTAGCATTTGGCACAGCCTCAGAAAAGGAAGAGAGGGAGGGGCGGTGGCTGCAGCGGTGTCGTACAGCCGCTTAGCAACTGTGAGCGAGAGTTAAATGTGTCCGTTAATGGGCCATAATTGGCCAGACTGCGAACAAAGAACCAATTGCCATTTGGCTTTTACCAAAGCCAAGTGAGAGATTATGCGACAACATGTGAAAAACCACATGAAATTGCAGCCCAAATGGCTGCACATGCGGTACAATTAAGTGAAACAAATTAATTTTCAATTTTAACTACTGTAAACGAGTACAACAATTTCAATTTAAAACATTTGTAAATTTAATCAAGAGAAATCTAGAAATCATAAATTTTTATTATATAAAATGTACTGACAGCGAACCGATTATGTTACCGTTTTAACATCTAAAGAATTCTCAATGAAAATCAAAGTTTTACTTTTAAGAATAAGCTTATTGTATAGATTCATGTGGAGTTCTCACTATTAAACTAACTAGATAAGTAGTTAGACTAACAACTAATTGATTGTCAGTGATGCAATTTAAAATGACTTTTTAAAAGTACTACACTGACAAAAATATATAGATGAAAAAGTTTTTGTAAAAAAAAAAATACTTTTTTGTAATAACCAGAGAATATTGTTAAACAAAAATAAAATAAAAACAAAAAAAAAACGGTTATCTTCGGATTGCCGAAGATTAAATACCCTTGCAGTCATGAATATTGCATTAATTTGGTTTCAACAACCAATTATTTCTATGGTAGTAGTACGATTTGGATGAAATTTGGTCAACAGATGGGAGACAATGAGAAATACATTCTGCGTGAATTTCGTTGTCGGTCAATAGACACCGAAAATGTTCATACTAAGCATTTTCAACCGATTGTTCCTATGGGAGCTATATAATAAAGTGGTCCGATCTGGCCAATTTTAACATATGAAATGCGTGCAGAGAGAAACAGATCTGTACCAAAGTTCATCAATATAGCTTTAAAACTGAGAGACTAGTTCGCATAGAAACAGACGGACAGACGGTCGGAAACGCCTGCTTCAATGCGTTACAAACTTCGTGACAAAAACAATATACCCTCTGCAAGAATATAAAAAACTTTTTGTGTGAAAACCAGAGAATTTTTGTTAAACAAAAATAAAATAAAATAATAATAAAGAATTTCCTTAAATAAAGTTTAGCTCACAATATAAAACAAATTTAATACAACTTTAAATTAGAATAATTTCTTTTAATAAAATTAAATAGGACCTTACTCTTAAAATAGTATGTACAGTGAAAGCTCACATCGACGACGGATTTTGTATAAAAATCATGCTTGAAAACTATAAAATTCGTCCGACTAAGGGAGCTGTCCGCTTTCACTGTATTTGATACCAAGCTTAAATAAATCTTATTTATTATTGATTTTTAATATTAAGAAATTGTCTCCTATTGTAGGAATTTGTTTTTTATTTTTTAATGCCCAAATTTCTAACGTGAGACAAAAGTTTCAGCCACATACTTTTTTTAGCAGTGTATAGAGTTTGTGGCACATGTGGCAACAATGAGTTGCATGTGTCGTCGACTAAATGCACCCATATATACTAATTTAAGATGAAGGTTAAAGCACAACAAACCTAAAACACACAAAAAAAGTGCCGACTGAGAAACGGAAAACGAAACGACAAAACTTTAGAATCGAGTACAAAATTCAAATTTGAATGAAACTCAAGTTTAAATTCAATTGCAGCTGCAATTGCCCGCATCAAGATATGAGTCGGGGGTGGCCCCGCGGTGGTTTTTAGAGGGGGGGCGGGGGCAGTGGAAGGGTGTATGACGACAACTCTAAACCGTCGTTTAGGCCTCGGTCTAAGCCTCGTTACACACACGCGACGAAAATGATGATAATAATGAACATGATCATGATCATCATGACAATTTGAAAAACCGTCAACGGAAGTTGAGAGCAATTCATTTGTTGCAGTAGCAACAGCAGCAGCAGCAGCAGCCGCAGCGCCATCTGTGTGTGAATTATGACAATACACACACATACGTATGCGTGTGTGTGTGTGTGTGTGTGTGTGTGTGTGTGTGTTTAAAGGTCCAAATTGATTTGGACTCGGATTGGGACACTGTGCAATGGCATTGTTAGCTTCTCAGTTGGGCAGTTAGTGAAAATTGCCGCTCGCTTCGTTGATTGTTTATAGAAACCTGCAGCAACAACAACAACAACAACAAACAATGTTAGATATCAAATGTTGGAAAAAACAAAATTGTAATAAAATAATTGCAGGTCTACTCTAACAACAACAACAACAGCAGTAGCAGCAGCAACAGCAGCAGCAACTGCACTTAGCGACATGCAACATTTTGACATCTCTCCGATACAGCTCAGGGGCGTTGTTGGTAAGGGGAAAATTCAGTTGTCATTTTCATTTGTCCATTTTGTGTATGGTTTTATATTTTTTTTTAAATTTTTTTTCTTTTTGGTGTGCATGAGTTGTGGCTTAATAACTGGCATAACTACAGCTTTATTCATTGGGTACTCGTTTGCTTGACCATTTGAGTACTCGCTCTGAATGACAACTGGCACACTGTAAAGTCGCCTAACTGGGCCCATCGCATATTGGGAACGACCTTACGATCGCTATGATAGCCCAGCAACAACCACAGCATTGTCATTATCAATGGATGAGTGCATTTCACAGCAATTCACAAATCAAGCAAGAAAAGTAAAGCAAAAATTTCAAATCTCAAATAATTTTGACTGTTTTAAAAAATGTTTAAAAGTTTCTTATGATTTTAAACAGCAAATACAATTATTATTATAATAAACATTAAAACCATTCATTTTTAAATATATTTAATCAGTTATTAATAGTTTCCCACTGTTGGAAATATGCTTCAATTAATGACTAAAAAATTTTTAAATTAAATTGTATCAAATTAATTTCCTACACAGAATAATAAACACAAATTTATATTAATTCAGTTATTAATAATTTTTAAACTCTAAGATTTTCACTTTTTTAATATTTCTTTTATATAATTTTATAAAAATATTTAACAAATTTCTAGTAAAAATAATAATATATATACTTAATAAAAATATATTTTAATTTTTCACATGGTTTGCTTTTATTTCCTACGAAAACAAATCAATAAATAAAATTAAATCTTGTTAAATCTTTACACTTTTTAGAAACCACATAAATAAAGTCAAAGAATTTGTTTAAAAATGATGTCAAGAAAAAACTGAAAATGTTAAAATGATTTTTTTTCGGAACTGAATGTTATGAAACTAATAAAATATATAAAAAATATATTAAAATCGACTTGGCAAATAATAAACCAAAAGTGATTTTTAATATGATGTAAATATTAATTCAGCAGATCCAATAAGTGAAAGTAATAACATTTATTCTTTATTGTTTGTGAGAAAAATTTAATTTCAGTAATTCATTTACTCGATGACAGAAACTCTCCTTGAGCGTGCGTTCAGACATTAACTTCTTGACTATCGATAACATTCGATAGATGTTTACTTAAAAAGGTAAAGCGTGTTGCCAGATGTTCAATTCAACATAATATTTAACTATTCATTTTTTTCTGTTTTGTTAAAATTTTAATTAAATTAAAATTTATCTATTTAAATCAAAATACCTAAGTAAAAATGCAATTTAATTCAAATTTCTAGCTCATTTTCTCAGTTTTTAGATTTTGACAACCTTGACCCACTCTCTTTAATTAATTAGTGGATATTAAAGTACTAAAAATAATTTCCTATAAAATATAAAAAAAAAACAGTAATTTAATGATAGCTCGCAACCCGGAAATAAGTGTAAGATCGGCATTTTAGTTAAGCTCTAATATAATAATTCCATCAACCATAACTTTTGCGCTCTCCCTTTCGCTCTCCCTTTCACTCTCTCTCTCCCTGTCTCCCTCGCCCTTCTCCTCTTTTAACTGTGATTTTTTTTTTGTCAGAAGTGATTGTATAAAATATATATTTTCGAGATGAACATGAATAACAAAGCACAGAAAACGCGATGATCAGCGATTGACACGCAAATTGGACAAGGCTCCTCCGATCGATCCATGGCTAACAGGCAGAACCAATGGCAACTTTACCATCAACGCCACCGTCAAACCACTAACAAACTACAACAACTACAACTACATTAAATACTAACTACAACAACCTCCAACTAACAACAACAACAACAACAAGTGCAGCTAAAAGCCATTTGACACAGTTTGACCGAGCGTAACAAATCAACTTTGTCAAATGGAACACGATTCGCATTAAAAAAAAAAAACAAAACAAAAAAAACTCTGACGTGGCCCCAAAATGGCAGCTAGCCACCCAAGCTACCTGATCAACACCCACTCAAAAGCAGCCAGCAAAAAAATATGTTGTAAGCTAGGCCACAAGACACCCTACTACTAGAGTTGGTAGGAACTACTAGAGTTGAAAGGAACTAATGTAAGCTAGGCCTCAAGACACTCTACTACTAGAGTCGATAGGAACTACTAGAGTCGATAGGAACTACTGTAAGCTAGGCCCCAAATCGAGCAAGCCGACTGCAGAAAACACCCTACTACTTGAGTCGATAGGAACTACTAGAGTTGGTAGGAACTAATGTAAGCTAGGCCACAAGTCGGGCCAGCCGACTGCAAAAGACACCCTACTACTATAGTTGATAGGCACTAGAGGATATAGTTGTCCGACTTAGACCAAGTTTGCTACGAATATATATAGAACCAAGATATACATAAACCATGTGACTTTGGTTAAGATGGCTCAATACATTTCCCTACAAATCATCAACATTTCAGCTATTTTACCCATGGGATTACCTATGGCAAAACTTATTTAAATAAATCAAAAACATGTTGTGTGAATTTGCTTGAGATTTCTTAACAAGTGCAACATTTTGTCATAAAAATTACCAATTTAGCCCATGGATACACACTAGATATAGTTAACCTATTCAGACCAACTTTTCTAGAATTATATGAAATACAAAATCATAAAATGCAAAGAGTTCGTAAGTGTTGTCTAAGCTAGTTTAATAAACACACACATTTTCCAAGCCAAAAACAAATGTTCTAACATTTTGACCTAAGGGAAATATAGTATATAGTTCTTCGATCTAGACCATAAGGTTTTAAGCAGCTTTTAAGTTTTTGCCGCTGATCTGACTTTCACTAAGTACCTCTGCCTCTCTCTTTCCCCCACCAGCTACCCCACTCTCCCCCTCTCCCTGACATGTTACATTAGTTACTAATGCCAGAAAGTTTATATTTGTTGTTGGAACGCGACGGTGTCAACATGGCGTGCTTCCGGTAGAGTGCATGGCAACTCTACCTTCCGCTTCACCAACCCACACTGATCTCCTTGCGCTTCATTACTCCCAACCCAGCTGGCATCAACTAGCTTGCACTACACTATAGCTCTACCGCTAAATTCTCTTTCCCTTTTGGTTTGCCAACCGATTTTAGTACTTATTATCAACGCCAGGGTGCGTGCTCGTCGATCCAGAGTCGCAGATTTTGGACCCATTCGTCTAATCACTGCGTTTAAATTAAACAATTAAACTAATTTGGTTTTTTCTGAGTTTACTGGCGCATGGCAAATACATTTTTAGTATTCAATTTTTAGCTGTTTTTTTGTAAATTATTTTTTGTTGCTTGTTTTTTTTTTAGGAAACTTAAGCTTACCTGCACTTAAAACTGCAGTATTTTTAGTTTTTTTGGCGTGTTTATTTTTAGAGTTTTTGTTTTGAAAATTTTCACACGATTTTCAAATGCAAATTTATTTTTTGCCGCCAACAACAACGCAAAAGAAATAAAATAAATAGAAAAAAAAAACTAAAAATAAAAAAAAAAAACCGTTTTAGGAAATTAACACTTTATGCGGGTTAGCATTCGAAACACAGCTCGAGTTTAACGGAAACCGGGAATACAGTTGGATGATCGCACGTAATGAAATGAATGACAATGAGCAGGTGAGTTCTCCTTTTATAGGCAGCCAATCAACCCCTAGCAACCCCATTTCCAATCATCATCCCCCCCAACAAAATATATTTAGATATATGGAAAAAAAACCTTTCGACACTGATAAGCTGGCAACAGTTGTTGGCATCGCATCCTGGCCATCGCATCCATAGGCTCGGATAAGATAACAATCGACCAAGTTAAACCACAAGCCACAAAATAGTTAATAGGGTCGTCCCTTATCGCCAGCCGCAATTATGCAAAACAATATGGCAGCTGCTATCGATCGATCCAACAGTTAGATAATAAATATATGTATATATATAAAACACCCACGTCTACAAAACCCGCCATGTACCAGACACGAACCACAGCCACGGGACACCTGGACTATTTTTGATTACAAAACTTAACGACATTTTTAAATACCAAAAAAAAAAATATTATAAATATATTTATTTATATAGAATTTGTTGTCTTTGATTGAGCGTTTATGCACAACATTATTGTTTTAATTTTTGGAATTTTAAACACACTTTATTCACAAAATCATCGCTTAGCCTAAGGACTTGTTAAAATTGACTTTATTTCTTAATATTTACAATTAAAACTATTGTTTCTGAAACTTATCAAATGGCAAGAGTTACGATTCTACAACTTTTAACATTTCTTTGATATAATTAATATATGTCATATTTTAAATAAAGTTTTTAATCATAACTGGTCTAAATGACAAAAATTTTGCCAAAAAGTCGAATTTTCATTTACATTTACCTTATAAGAACACTTTATTTCAGTTATAGCATTATAAATCTTATAGGAATTTTTTATTTAGAAGCATGGCGATTTTCTGAAGCCCCTGAAAACAGCTTTTCGTTAATTTCTTATGTCAAACCTTCACATTTAAACCTTTATTTCTGGTAACATACTGCAAATAGTTGACCAAATCAAAATAGAAAATAAAGTTGAAGGAATTTAGATTATATAAGATGTAACATACGATACTTCTTTGTGTAATGTAGCTTTGTTAATATGTGTTTTTTTCCTATGCTTGATTAACGTGGCTTAACGTAACTGTTTACGAATTCTTAGTCTTTAATATGTATATAATGCGATGGTATTGATCTTTTGCCTGTTTTTGCTACTTCTTCTATAAATCGTCCTTGTTTACAACATAAAACATGCTAAGCCCTGTTGAAATGCTGGAGTTTTGGCTTGCAACTGATCACCTAGCTGTAAACCAATTCCATTTTGAGCTGCAGAAATGAGCCAGAAATTTAAGTGGGAATATGAAGGACTCAATAAAGAAGAAAATAAAGAACTATGTGGGCTACGTAAATCTTTATTTAAACAAAGGCAAAAAAAAAGGGTTTCAAGGTTAAAAAATATAATAATTTTTAAATATGAATAAAATAAATAGATAAATAAATAAGTAGAAATTGACTTGGCGAATACATTGGAATGTATAAAATTAAAAATGTGAGCATTTTTCATTTTTAAAATACTGGCTTATATGAAGAGGTGAAGAAGGCGTGCTCCCAAGCCGTCTAATATTTTTCATGGACCAACTTTCAAGTCTGTACTACTTTCTTCTACTATACTACCATATCAAATTACACATATGTAATTATTATAAAATTAATCAACTAAGTGTATAATGTTAAATACACGCGATATTTGTCTACTTTTGCCACCCATTTCATGACACTTTAATGGGTATAAACTAGGTACAGTTGTGCACACACAGAAATAAATAGAAAGAGAAAGATGCAAAGCACAAGCGGACACCAGAAGAGCCCCATACACAAACGGAAAACGATATCAGTTAGGTCGCAGGTCGCTAGTCGCTTTTTGAAAGGGAAGTGGAGAAGCGTTACGGGTTTTTGGGTTCATAGGGGTATGATGAGGGATGAGCGGTACGAATTGATAGTCGACCTAATCAGAAATAATTCGGTAAATTAAACAAACAGAGTACGGAGGGCAGATGATGAGGATTCAGTTATGGCCTTATAGGGCATACACAGCGAAAAAAAATGGAAGTTAAAACTTGTTACAACTAAAATCAAATTCTAATAATTTTTAACATAAAATCGTAGTTTAGTTCGATTTATGCTTTATAACGCTTTTGATTTCTCGATTTCTCTCAGTGTACACGCATAAAGCTATATATTTATAGACTACATAGATATGGCACCGTTAGGAGTGCAGCATATGGGCGAAAAAAAATACGACAACTCCGATTTATGACTGAGAGCGAGCAAATAGAACGTAATTTGAAATCAAATAGAAACAAATTTCGTATGAAAATTTCATAGCAGAGCGATAGAGAAGCAAATAAAAGTTTCGGATATGTGACATGGGGTTATAGCCCAGCTAGGGGCGGTACGAAGGTACCAAGGC
Organism: Drosophila nigrodunni; assembly: GCA_020829145.1. NCBI lineage: Eukaryota > Metazoa > Arthropoda > Insecta > Diptera > Drosophilidae > Drosophila > Drosophila nigrodunni. Next base: position 3,753,647 of record JACVCZ010000002.1, on the reverse strand, counting down.
ATGTGTAGGGGGATAGGATGTGATGGCAGGGGGGGGGGGGGACAAGCTGCCTGCTGCTTATCGGTGTGCGCAACATAATGTGGCAGCAGGTAACCATTGATAAGACAACACACTCACACTCACACCAGGCATAGGGACTGTAAGTGGGAGATGCAATGAGAGCCCTACCACAGATAAGCCAACAACAACATGGCACTGCCTGCTCCTGAGCTGCCTGCGAGCTTATCATAATTTAAATATTAATTTAGGGATATACGAGAACGAGAGAACATTTGATGCCGATGCCATTTGCTTATCGCCGCGTGCAAACAGCTCCGACAAACAACGAAGCGATATTGTGAAAAGCAAAGTTTCCCGTATAAACATAACTTATATACCTCAATATAAAGATATATAATATATATATATATGTGTATATGCCACAAATACTACCACCAGGTATGGTGCAGCAACCGGAAATGCAGCAGTCGCTGTCTAGCGATGAACACAGCTCTTCAGACCCAACACGAGCCGAGCACGAATCGACTTGGAAAAGGTACAGTGGGCTATTAGACAGAAAACGAGTAGTAGCAAAACTAGTGTAGTTATAGTTATCTGATCCTTATAAGATAAAATAATACTACACTTTTCCGTACTTATCACAAGTTTGCCATGAATTAGTCCAGTTTCACGTCCGATTCGCACGAAATTTGATAAAAATATATAAAATATTGCATGCATAGATACACAATATTAGTTTTAGATACCTCAAAAGCACTTAGTTACAAAGATCTAATGGATTTATTCTAAAGTCGTCCGATGAGGAATCAGAATACTATATCTAAATCTATCTGTATGTATAGTTACACAATATTCGTTTTAGATACCTCAAAAAGCACTTAGTCACAAAGATTTAATGGATTTATTCTATAGGAGCTACATACATGATAAAGTCGTCCGATCAGGAATCAGAATACTATATCTAAATCTATCTGTATGTATAGTTACGCAATATTCGATTTACATACCTCAAAAAGCACTTAGTTACAAAGTTTTAATGGATTTATTCTATAGGAGCTACATAAAGTCGGCTGATCAGGAATAAACAGTTACTACAATATATCAAAGCATAGCACATTTATGCCTAGGGAGCTATGGATTTTCAGTTTTTTGTGGAGGAGCAAGAAGTTGTGGCAAAACGAGAAAACAAATTTTAAAGACGTAACAAATAAACAAATTTTGAACACAAATTTTGAACACAAATTTAGCTAAATGAATAAGTAGCACACGTTTCTATTAACTTTTAAGAGTTAATAGACTTGTTAGCAGTGTTTAAAATTACAGTTAACTTAAAACTACATAAACACTAATGAATTGTGCAACAACTTTTAAGCATTTTTTTAATAATATGTGACAAAAAAAAGTAAAAGACAATTTCGTTAACCCATTTCGTTACTGCCTAAGAATTATAAATAAATAACATAAGCAATAAATAACAAAGTAAGACTCAACGTTAATTACAAATAAACCAAGACTTTTCCTTAAACGATTTCTAAAACTTCAATTAGTGAGAATAACGGCTTCGCAACGTCTTGACAAGCTTTAAGCAAGTCCTGGCATGGCTTGACTAGTTACAGCTCCATGAACTCGACAGACCCTCAACAATTTTTCGGCATTAGTTGGCTTAGAAGTGGCAACTATTTTAATGACATCGCCAAACCAATATTTAATGGGATTCAGGTCTGCTGAAAACGTCTATGCCACCTAAAAAGTTCAGCCGATTTTTAAGTAATGCTTTTTTAATCTTTCTGCTGTGCTTGAGGTCTTTGTCTCACTGTAAGGCCTAGACAAGTGGCTTAGTATTACCAAAAGTTATCATAGGTTTTTTCAAAATATTGACATAATTGTGTTGATATCGTAACTACCTCCTGTTACTAAAAAGAAACTATATCAATCAGCTTAAACCTTCAGTTAAATTGAACTGGGATCGACTTATAAAAATGTTCAGCGCAGATCTATCGGTTAAAAGGCTCATATGACAGCACTGTCGCTGGGACACGTCACAGCTCTCTGCCTAGTCGCCAATTGGCTTAGGCTAACGATGTGTTGTCACAACACAATGGACTAACCAACTGTGCCGACTGCACATGTTAATCAACACTGTTTTGACAGCACTTTGGATACAATAAAAACAATAACAGCAACAACTTACCAAAGACTTTGCACCGCCGCTGCTGCCGTGTGGCGCTATTGTTGTGGCATCCACATTGCTGCTGCCATCGCTAATTTGTTGGGCTTTCAATTTTGTAATCTGCTTGCGTAGTGCGACAATCTGTTGTGTGATGGGCAAAATAAGAAGAAGAAGAGCTAAGTAAGTAAACACAAATGTTCATGAACTTCATGGTTGGGGGGGAGTAAGAGTTGCGTGGGCTGTGAGTAGCAGCGGAGCTAGGCAGGAAGTCCCACAAGTGCCGCCAGCTGGAGCAGCAAATGCTTAACTTTGTGCCACTGTGCAGCAAGAATGCATGCGAAAAGGAATCCAGCAAAAGTCGTTCCCTCTTTCATCTTGCCATGTCTTGCTTGCGCTTGCTCGCTCTCCAATACAATCTTCCACTCACGCTCCAACTCCTCCCCTCTCTCCATCTTTACCACACGATCTTTCTGCTCGCACGCCTTGTCTAACTGTTCCTTTTGCAGCTGCGTCTCTGTTAGCAGCTCCAGCGCTGTTTTGGTGTTGAGCTCACCACTCTCGCCACGGTATTCCTCATCACCGGGTCCGGCTGTGTCGGCCAACACCTCCTGGGCCAGGTTCGTGAGTTGTCCTTTGATGGTGTTTAGGCTATTGTTTAGCCACGACATGCTGCCTGCTCTCTGCGTACCGTTGCTTTCTGATCCCTTCCACAATGCTTTAGTATTTGGATGAGCCGCAAATGATTTAAATTACAAAAATAACTAATTTATTATTTTGCGTGGCACAAGAGCTGCTTTCAGCTGATTATTGTTATTGTCATCGTTGTTTGTTATCGATAGTCGGTCGCGCTTTCGATAGTTGTGGTGCCTGCCAAAAAGCTCGCTGCTGTGTGACTATTTGGCCAACTCAAGCAGCTTCCCAAATAAATTATAAACAAAGAAAAACAAATAAACATAATATATTTTCTTCTTCATTTAGTTAAACTTTTCAAATGTTTCACTTTATATTTGTTAGTTTATTGCCCATATAATCTTTTAGCGCATATACATATGTACATTTCCGACTGTATGACCTTTGTAGAGGGTGGCATCGTTTTGTCAAGCAGTTTGCCACTTAATCAAATTTATTTAAATAATTTTCAAAGATTCTTTCTTTTCTTTTCTTTCTACTAAAAACTTATTTTTACTTAATGAATTTTCATTAAATTTCCAAGTGGCTAAGTCTATATCCCCATTTGAATACTAGTTTATACAGGGTATCAAACCAGCGAAGTGCCAATAAGATATTTTTATACTTATGCACATGGAGTTTACTTGATTACTTAAACGGAAAACACAAGTTTTTATATATTTTCTTATCTTACTTACAAACCGAGTACACCCATAAGCCCTACTACATATATATTCTTGTACTTCGTTTAGCCAACTCACGCGAAATGTTGATAAAAAAAAATATTTTAATTTGTTAAATTGTGTTTAAATTTTTATGAGCTTTTGACTAATTTTTGTCAACAAAGCTATAAAGTTGTTTAATCTATTTATAAGGGAATTTAGTTATAAAATTTAATAAATTAGGTGTTTAAGTAAATAATAGAAGTCGAAATATTCCAAAAATATATTAACAGAGTTTTTATACCCCGTAAAAAACTTGTTTTCACATCCCCATAACTTAGAAACTGCGTGAGGTACAGCGACTAAAAGGTAACGCACCAAGTTTGGTAAGGATCGAACAACTATAGCCTTTCGCTCCCAGTCGCTCCAAAAACGGTGATTCGTAAGGAAAATAAAATAGTATGGAGTATTTTATTAATTGTGCTTATTTTGCAGTAAAATATTATTAAATAAACCATATGAGGGCTTCTTAGTTTCAAGTTCCACAAATTTTCTATAGACAGTCATCGGTATTTATCTTCCAAAAATGCAGTAGTCGCCATAAAATATACCGTTAAAATTCATGACTATTTTATAGAAAAGTTTTTTCCTATTCGGCTCTTTGATTTTATTATTTTAATAATTAATTTTTGATACCTTTCCTATTTTTATGGCTACTAAATCAGCACGCAAGTTCATCCTTTGGATTCAGCGTATGCTTCTTTTTACAGTGTACATTTAGGGCTTTAGCAAAACTCAATTTAAATATGGAACATTTTCTTGCAAATTTATTTGAAATCATACAAAAAGAAGAGAGAAAAACGGTAGTAGTTACATCTTTTGTTATACATAACATATATAACAAATAAATATTGCTATTTAAGAACAGTGGAACAACAGTTGTGTGTGTGTGTGTGTGTGTTGTGTGTGTGTGTTTGAGTGTGTGACTAATTGAGTGTCTCGTCTGCATCGTCTCTGCTATTTACAACGAATTCCCCAAGTTTTTAAAAGTAATGCTCTCTGCTCTGATCTCTGCTCCTCTTGGCTGTTTGCTGCTCTGCTCCTCTTGGCTGTTTGCTGCTCTGCTCCTCTTGGCTGTTTACTGCTCTGCTCCTCTTGGTTTCCTCCAGTTCCTCTTTGTCCTACTTTAGCTTCAATAGCTACGCGGCTGTGAGCCAAATCCGAGTCCCACGCCCCTCATCGTGTGGGTGGCGGCACGTGCCACCTCGTATTGCTGCTCCATGTTGGAGAACATGCGTTGACGCAGCTGCACATCACTGGGCACAGATGGAGCACAAACGTTGCTGCTTCCATTACTGCTGCTGCCATTTGGCTCCGTCGTGCTTTCGACCTGGTTATCGGCATTACTATCAGCACTGTTGTTGTTGCTGCCACTGTTTGAATTTGAGTTATTATCGCTTGTATTGTTGTTATTATTAATGGGATTCTTGATGCCCATGAGACGCATAAATTTGGATGCAACTTTGCCATCCGAGTCCTGGGAGAAATGTGCATTGCCCCATTTATTGGCCGAATCTTCGTTCTTCTTGGAGCCCCACAACAATTTACGTTTCTGCTGCTGCTCCGCATAACGATTGGCATTCATTATCCCTGGATTATAATATTTTGGCAGCTGCACAGCTGCTCCAGCTCCAGCTCCAGCTGTAGTTCCGGCACCGACTCCTGCTCCAACCAATCCAGCTGTGGCTGCTGCTATGGCTGCCGCGGCTGTTGCTGCAGCTGCTGCCGTCTGATGTGCCTCAACTGGCGGCGGTGTGCTCAGCTCTAGGGACATTAACGATGGTATTTTCGGTGCATAATTCGGTGTGGGCAACAGGCCAGCGCCACCTGGCGCCGATAAACCCGCATTACTTCCACCCACGCTCATTAAGGTCGCTGCTACTCCACTCTTGCCGAGCAGCTGTAAGTTGGACGAAGTTGGAATTCCCCCATCATTTGGCCGTGAACGTTCTGTTGGTGATCGGGAGCGACTGCTTGAATCGCGTGATTCACGTTCACGATATTTATGCGAACGTGAGCGTGAGTGAGAACGTGAGCGTGAGTCACGACCACGACGACGTGTGCGGTCATCATAGGAGCGACGCTGCTGTTGCTGCTGCGACTGTGACTGCGACAGCGACTGAGATTTGTACGTCATGGAGGATGTAACAGTTGAGTTGTGTGAACGAGCGGCGCTACCATCGCTATAGCGTGTCTCCTTGTTATTGTGATGACGCGATGCCGTTCTATCTCTATCTCTGTCTCTGTCCCTACCATGACGACGCTCATCGCGATCTCTTTCGCGCTCTCGCTTGTAGTCACTGTCCTTGTTGCTCTCTTTGGTGCGATGATGGCGATCGCTCTGCAAGGAAAATGGAAAAACATTTCTAATTAATTCTGTTAACATTTGTGAAAGAATTGTTTAGGGCCAAATTACACCGTTAAGAGCGAGAGTCAAGCACTAAATGGTGTCCCAAACTCAACACTTTAGACTTCAGACATTGAATTTGAATACAGCTGTTAGTCGTAGCGTTAGAGACTACACTAAGTGTATCCTACGATCTTCAAATTCCTTAGTACTTTCTAAATTACAAACTTATTTAACCGCCTCTTGTGGAAAATCCTATATAGTTGCCATATAGACTTGTCGTTAGTATAGAAAACTGTTTTATTTATGAAGCTTTGACTACTACAAAATTTGTTGCTCCTAGCTAAAAACATCTATGAGGTTGCATATCTGTATAGACTACTGTTGTCTTTGATAGATAAATATGACTCGTTATACCCGTTCCATCTTCATATAAAGGTTAATGTACTGGTAAAACTAGAATGTTTTAGTATCAAGAACTTTTTTGTTGCTATCTGAACCAAATCTACACGTATAGTGTGTCTTGGAAGTACATGTACTGACGGGACAACTATATCGTAAAGCTACCCTAGGGCCGATCGGTCAACAAAAAAACGATCCAAATATGAATAAGTATGAAAAAATTATGCATTGACTAAACTATATTAATCAAAATCACACAAAATACATTTTCCAATAATTTAAACATACTGACCAAGTTTAATCGAACTCGGGCCACTATATCGTATAGCTCGCTTAGGAATAAACGGTCGAAAATATGCTCCAAACCTGCATTTGTATGAAAATGTTCTGTGCTAACCAAGCTATCTTATCCACCACCTAAACGATTGCACTAAGATTATTATCATGCACCATTGTTAATAACATATTGAAAATGACTAACGGATGAAGTCTCGAGATTTTTACAATCTTAAATGCCTTCCACTCTAGTGAAAAGTATATCAATACTCTATAGCACAAGTGCTACATATAATCAAGGTAACTTCAATTAAATGTTACATTTAAACTTATTATTAGAGGCCTTTTATATAGTTAAGTATAAAAAAGGTTTGAAAATCATTGCCAACTGCTAAAAAGATAAATATTACGGTGTCTCCTTCCTGATTCCCTACTCAAGTCTGAAATTCCAACAATTCGACTCTCGCCTCTAGTGATTAGTGGTAGTCCTACCTTGGCATAGTCCTTGTCGCGATCCTTATCCCTGTGGCGGTCTGTGTCACGCTGTCGACCGCGTCCGTGCGTGTCCTGCAACGAGAAGACCGAAATTTACATTAAATTTTGGTTCGCTCAACTAAACTAAAAAATAAGAAAATTTAATGAAATTTGTAATTTTTAAATGAACTCATAATGATGTAAATCACAAATTGGTTCGCTGGTTGTGTCCACAAAGAAAGGTAGGCGTGGACCGCCCACTTGACTGAACCATGGCTGTGTTTCTTGGCCCATCAGAGTGCTGAAAAATATGTAAATTTTGACAAACCGACACTTAAGGGAAATTTCCCATTGAGATTAAATGCTTAGTTTGTAGTTTAGTTTATCTATTTTTTTTTTTTTTTATTTATTGTTATTATTATTTGTTGGAATACTCACATTGATGCATCTCGATCATCTTTCTCAATCTCTTGTGTGTGTGTTTGTTTCAAGGAGTTAAAGGATTGGGACACAATACCCTGTCTGTTGATCGCGTTGAAACAACTCTAATAACTTGCAAAAACCGTCAGAAAAAGTTTTAACTATTTTTTTGTTGTTGTAATCAGTTCAGGTCTTTAGGGTCTCAGTTATGTCGGTCTTTTCTAAGTCGAGCTCGAGATTTTGTTTAAATTTCTTTGGTTTTGTTTTGTTTTTGTATGTTTTATATAATAATAACAATAATAAAATGGTATATTTTAGTTATATATAAATATAATGTTTGTTTTAAAGTTAAAGCTTAACAAAGTTTTAGTAACTAAAAATTATAATACAATATTAATTACAGTAGTCTCGATTCCAACACCAATAAAACCAATAAATGACACAACACCCACAGTCTCACTTTCTCTCTCTCTCACACACACACACTCTCTGTCTCTTTTTGCTCTAGAAAGCGGACCAAAAACAACAAAAAAACAAAAGGGAAAAAAATCAATTTATAGATTGCTCATAGTTGAAATGGGCACAAAACGCGCAATTTCAAAACTATAAACTAGCACGCAGTAGTGTTGCCAATCTAGCCTTTTTCGGTTATATTTGTTTGTCCATCATTTTTTTTCGAGTGTAGTTTTGTTAAAAATAACGCTTTTTTATTGAATTCTTTAAGTTTTGCCTGTTTTTATATAGTTTTGTTTGTTTTCTAGGAAAACAATTTAATTTTATTTTAACTTTTACGATTGCAAATTAAAGACACAAAACCTTCAAAGCCTGATAAGTTTTGGTAAAAACTTCAAATTGTGTTAAATAAACAATATGAGCCAATTTAATTTCATTTTTTAAACTTTTTTTGAGCAATTTGCGTAGTTTTTGTGGCTAGTTTTCTTTTTGGCATCACTGCTGCAGTGTTTTGCGTATTGCATGCACACACTCACACACACACTCATACACACATGTAGTGACGAAAACAAATTGAAAACTATGCAGTATAACTAAATGCCACTTATAAATATTTCAATATGCGTGCAAGACAATTGTTTAAATTTAGCTAGAGAAACCCAGAAAAAGGGCCGCATGAGTACAATCAATAATTTATCCAAATTTAGACAACCAAATTATTTGACAAACACACAGTTTAACTGAAAATCCCATTAACTTATGCTCTTAGCTATAATTAAAATTTGGGTTTAAGCGGAAAAAATTAAAATTTTCTAACATTTTAAAAACATTTCCTATTCTTAATTGATTATAAAATTATTCATTATTAACAGCTAGAATAATTTGATTTTAAATACAGTTTAATGCAATACTAAGCTAACTTTCAAAGACCGAGTGCAATCATATTAATTTATTAAATTGAACGATTGATATCTTAACTAGATTGACAGTCGATTCTTTAGATCACCTACAATATAGTTTGAAAACTTTGGTAAAATGTTTAGATTTCAAAATGTAAGACTAATATTTTCTGATCTGATCCAAAGTGTTGAGTCTAGCTATTATAGTCCCAGAGGTCTACTAGGTGTTTAAACAGACGGTTATAGCTATTTTCAATAATTTAACAAACTAACGACTGTAAATTGCTGTTTAAATATGCAGTGGATCAACATAAGTTGATAAATTGAAAGCCAACTGTTCCGTTACGAACTATTAATTTGGTTTTTGAAATTCGTGTTCATTTACCACAATTTTTGTCCATAATTTGAGCGCATATTTCAAATATTTTATAAGCGGCATGTTCGAGATTATTTATGGCAAGTAGAAGAAAAGGTTTACCTCGTCGTTGTTGTTGTTATTATGGCGACTGCTTCTGCTTTTGTGGTGGTGGTGATGATGATGATGATGGTGGTGATGATGAGCACCACCACCAGAACCACCGCCACTTACACCTCCACCACTGCCTCCATGTCGTCCACTGCTCGATGCCGACAATGGAGACGTATGCGGTATTTGATGTTCTATGGCAACCTTGGACACATTGGATGCCGATGTAGCCGTGGGCGACAGCGTTGCCACACGTTTTTTAGCCTTGTCTTTTTCTTTGGCATCACTGTCAGCGCCACTGTCACTGGCTGCACTGCTTGCGTCGCTGATGCTGCTCGAACGTCGTCGTCGATGGCGTCGATTCTGACGTTCATTGTTGCTGCTGCCACTGTTGTTGTTGTTACTCTTGACTTTGTTCTTGCTCTGACGCTTTACAGCTGATAATGATGATGTCTCCAAAGACGATGATGATGACGGATGTGTTGGTGTGTTGGAGCGTGAACGATGCCGGCCAGCAGATGTTTTAACAGCGGCGGGCGAGCTGCGTTTTCTTGAGTATGAGAACGCAGCTGTTGATGTTGTTGTTGCTGGTGAGGTAGCTGCTGCAGCGACTGCTTGGGGTTGTGGTGCCTAGGGGAATTTTGCAACTATTCAGAAACAGCAAATTTCGCATTATTTTACTAAAGCACTAGGTACAACTACATACATTAATAGAGTGGGTGTAACAGTGTGTGGTAAGGTTGTTGGATTCATAGACATATGTGTGTGTGTATGTACTTGTTTTGATTTTGGATTGCGAATAATCCCGCCATACTTATTATACATATATACGCATATGCCAAATGTACTTGTATTTGCTTACACACACATACATGCATATTTACGCACACTAACACAAGCTCGCACACATGCATTCTCATGTACATATGTACATACAGGCGCACGCTCACAATGTATACACAAAAGAGAACTAAATATGAAAAAAAAAATGCGCTGACAATCGGCATTCTGTAAATTTTCTGCCTGTCGTCCTTTCTTGCTTGTTTGGAGTATTTACCCGTATCTCATAGCCAGCATCTTCGTCATTGTCGTCCTCGCTGCTGTAGTTGACCAGCGCCTCCATAGTTTTATTTTAATTAATTTCAGTGCGTGAATTTTCCGAAAAGCTTCAATATTAAAATCAATAAATCTATCTCACTGCTGCAGCAATTTTTCTTCTTTTTCTGCACAGCCAGACTGCCGATAGATAATGACATTCGTTAGGAGCTATCGATAGCTGACAGTATTGCAAATGATATGCTGTCGATACATCGATATTGACATATAAATAACATTATATATTTTTTTCATTTTAGAGTAAACAAAATCTATAGAACATGATATAGAATAATGTTAGCCACAATTAATATTGGCTAAAGTTGGGACTTAAATTGAAACATCATTTTTATAATTCCCTCCAATAAGCAACATTGACACACTTTTCAGGTGTGCACACACTGTTCTGTGTGCAACTCTGTTAATAGATTTTGATTCAAATTTTTAAACTCAGTTTGGCTGAACAGTTTACACAAGCATTATGTAAACTTTTACTTATGTCACCTGTGCCATGTAAATGCCAAAAGCCCCCGCCATGCGCTCTGCCTTACACCTTACACAGATCCATCATGTTGATTATTTTCAGTGCCCCCAAATTGTAAGAAGATAAGTACTTAACAGTTCTTACGCCGACTTGTTGTTGTTTACTTATTTTCGCTTTTTACAATTTTGTTTACTCACTTTTTTTTGGCCAACGTGCCGGCTTCAACGTCGCCGACTTTACAAATTACTCTTCTTTTTTTATTTGCGAGAGATAAAGCGAAACGTATTTGGCAGCTAAAAATAGCTATAAATTTACAAATCGGTCCCACGAATGGCCATCGAAACGCGGAGTTGGCATTTACCACTTAGCACTTGACCAGCGCGGGGGTGAGGCAGCACAGTGCGAACTCCTCATAATGAACACTATGGGGGTAACATTTAAAAAAGCAATTAAATATTGAATCAAAGCAAGAAATATAAATACAGTTTTCATGATTTATTGACTTTAAAGTGGGTTAAGTAGATTATAAAGTTCATGCTTCCTGGTCGCGTTTAGCGCGTGTACACTGTACTAAGAAGCCTTTCCATCGTCACAGACTGTCAGGGTTGCCACTGTGGGGCACTTATGGTGTGGTGTGGATTACAGGCAAATGTAACATATCAACAACAAACACACACACACACACACACACAATATTATTTACATGCATGTGTGAATTTGTGTACTTATGTTTATGTATGTGTGTGTTGCTTTTGCTTTATTTTGTTTGTTTAGACTTATTCACATGTTGTTTTGATTTCTATTGTTTTGTTTCATTTTTTGCCTTTTTTGTATGTTGTTGTTTGCGGTGCAAGGTCAATTGATTTATTTTGTTTATAGAAAAGTCTTTAATTCTATAATTTAGTCTCGAAGTTTTGCATAAATTTTGCTTGTCACCAAGAGACAAAATTGAACTTTGGAAGTTCAAAGCAAACGACAGGCATACAGACACACGCACACACACACAAGCTCAAGTATAAGACACACACACACAAGAACAAGCGCATAAATTAAAAATTGTTTATCTGCTTTTGTTTCGGTTTGCTCACTTCTTTAAACCCAATTTCCAATTCATTTATTAACGAGGGTTGCCAGTAACGAAATAAATTGTATTTATATTTGTTATGCACAAGTTTTGCAGCGACCCTCGCGTTGTTTACTTCTTTCTTGGCCTAATCTTTTTACACAAAAGCTGCCGCTGCGCAACACTTACAAAAATTATGATGGACATAGAATCCGCGGCTGTTGTTGTTTTTATCAATTGCAACAACAACATCAAGAGCAAGATAAATGAAAATAGCATAAACAGGTCGCTGATAAGGCCATAGTGGCAGTTGTCCATGAATAACTGTAAACATGCATACACATACACTCACGTGATGTACATATGTATGTATGTACGTGCATATGTATATGTTTGTTCGTGTAAGCAAATGTTTTACTCAAGTGTGTGTGCTAAGCACTTGTATTGCTTTCTAATTCAGCAACTAGAACCTACGACAACAGAAAGGACACGTTGCATGCCGCACGTAGACGTTGCAGATGCCATGTCGCTAACCATGCCACCAACCACACATACACACAAGCACACACTTACATTTGCATGTGTATACATATACATACATATAAATGAACACATGCTAATGGGGGCGCTGCCATTTCGGCTAGCTCATAGCTAGTTTTAGCAATTAAATGGCAAAAGCTAGAAAAGTATTTTAGTCACTAGCTGGAAATACTTTTGAATGTTATCTGCTGTTTAGAAAGAAAGTGTTTACAATTTCCATGTTTGACTTTAAGGTTATGCAACAAAACTGTGTTTATTTATTTAATATTATAATAACCTACTTAATGTAATGACTTCCTTTAGCATGTAAACAAAAATAAAAGCATGTTTACAATAAAACAACAAAAACCCAGAAAGTCGCACAATACAAAAAATTTCAATTGTGGTTTTTAATTGTTTAGTGAATCGATTGTTTTAAATAAAATAATAAGAATAAAACATATTTCTTCCATAACACATTATTAACAAACTTTTCGTATATTAAGTAAATGTCATAAAAATATTTCAAAATGTTTACAGAACGAAAACATAAGATAAACATGCTATAGACCACGTTATGCATTTAGATAATAAAACAGTAATTTATCTTCCACAAACATCTTTCAGCAATTATTCGTTTAGCCCAACAAATTCTGGCAACACTGGTTGGTGCACACACCTTCATAGCATAAGCGCAGCAAAGTGACACAATAAATTTTATGCAAGAAGCAGATCGAAAGGCAACGGTAAAAAAATAAAAGGCACTGCCGTCCATGCACAGAAGAGGCTACTGACTCTGTCTGCTGCAGCTTGGCGTGACGGTGCCGACGTGCCAAAATCCGCATACGAACACTCCAACAACAACAACATCTACAACAATCGAGTTCAAGACGACAACGACCGCCGCAGCGCACACGCCCTCATGTTGCATCGAGTTAAACTCGCCTCTGCTTATCGCTATCTACACTGTTTATTAACAGAGTTAATCTAAAGACCGCAGCATCAATGAAATCGAAAACACACACACACACATTGACACGTTGGCAAACCAGCCATGCAAATGTGGCTATGTGTGTGCGTAAATATCAGAAACTTGAAGTTGTTGTTTTTGTTATTGTCGACAATGAGGCGCAACACGTACGCCAAAAAAAAATGGCGTTGCGGAAATCTCGAATACACCGCAAGGAAAACCTTGGTAAAAGCGCCAAACACACAAAAGCAACGCAAAAATAAATAACAAAAACAAAAGCGCAGATGTGGAATCACAAGAGAATCAGCGAAAATAACAACTGAGCTGAACTTCTGAAACATAAAGAGACATGTGGTTACAGTGGCACACAGTTGATTATGCCACTTTACTTTTGATTTTATTGCTTATCTATAAACATTGTGGAAATTTAATAAAAGAATTCAATTATTTTTAATGAAATAAAGCCATTTGTATTTAATTATGACTGAACTAAGCGAACATAGTAATGATAAGCCTAATTAAAAAATGAATTTATTGTTAATTTAATATTCGATCAATTAAGTTGTCAGTCACTGTGCGTACGTACACATTTTTTTTGGCTCTTGTTTTGCTCCAGCAGTCACACTTACATTTACAACTGTCGCGTGTATGTGTGTGTGTGCCGCATTTTAATAAGCCGGGCGCAGATTAATAAAGCACACATCTGTACATAAGTACATATGTATGTATGTACACAAATACGCACACACTTAAAATTCTTTATTTTTATTTTCATCCACATTCACTTAACCATTGACAATTAGCATGTAAATGTAAATTATTTTAAATTACGCAGTCTTTTTTTAATTTTGGCAACTCTGCCAGGGTTCGTGCGCCTGTGACGTAACGATCAGTATGCTGATCACGAATCTGAACAAAGCTATAAGTGAAAGATAAAGCCCTTAAAATTTTTATAGATTAAACAATGAAAAATTCGTAATGCTTCAAACTTGACTTAATATATTATATAATTGAAGTTATTCTACTTTTCATTTTGGGGGTGACCACGCATCGATTACACAACAGGAAGACCATTAATGAACAATTAAATTTTTGCAGACAAGCACATGATATGCGTATCAAGCTCAAAATGGATGTTCTGTAGTGCTGTGTCGATAAGCGTGACTTTGGATGTGTGCTGAAAAATTGAGAATTCATAAATGGGTGTGTGTGTGTGTCTATGAGTCTTGGGAATGTAATTGATAGAATCATTTTGCAAGGTAACAAAATGCACATTTTCTTGAACCTGTTGTTGTTTGTTTGTTTAATGCTAATTGTTTGCATTCAGCGGCGCTTGGAAGTTACGTGACGGTTTGGCAGTCAGCCGATGCGCGCGTTGTTCTCATACACGTCCACACAGACACAAGCAAACAGTCGAGCAACTCAGACACAAATACATTCAAATGAAGCGAGAGTACATTGCACTCTAAATGCAGCGAATAACAACAAATTTGCGCTGTTGGGGGCCATTTGGAGTCTAAGCCAAGTTGCGGCTTGTTGCCTAGTAAACTATATGATACATTGTATGTGCATGTGCATGAGTTTGCATCTGTGCATGTCTGTACGTATTCATGTTATTTCTACATGCACGTAAGCCAAACAGCTGATGCATAACAGCTGTTAAGTTTTGCACAATCCTTTCACCTACCAATACGGCAAACATTACATTTTCTGTTAAGCGCACCTGCTGTAAGGATCGCTGTTAAGGCAAATTGATTGAGTAAAGAGGGAATTGGGTGGGCGGCTCTATTGGAACAACAAGAATTATACAACACAAACAAGAACACACACCCATACATACATATGTACATACATATTACATATGTTTATATTGTATGAGCGTGTGTAAGTAAGTAAATACTTATAGTATGCGTGCGCGGTAAACACGCTTGCATGTGTGAGTGTTTTTGTGTGTGTGTGCCTGTTTGTGTCTGAAGCAATGAAGTAGAAGTAGAACAAAAACAGAAAACTCGCTCGACCGTTCGACCGCTTGTTACATTTTGTTGTTGTAATTGTATGCGTGCTTGTTTGTAAATATTTGTATGTGTGTATGTGTGAATTTTGTCTGCTACATTGAAATCGTCCACTCTGTCAGACGACAGTTTGTCACACCGACCTAAATAAGTTCAACGTTTACTTTATCAATAAACATACAAACTACCGTAAATTTACATGTATTTAATAACGTTAAATTTCTCTTCATTCAATTGCAGCGCTACACATAAGATGTGAAACGGTTTGAAAGTCATTGGCCGGCATGCAACATCTGTTGTTGTTGTTTGTAATACTGATGGCTGCCAGAGCATGTACGTGTATTCGTGTGTGTGTGTGTGCCTGTTTATTTGTATTGTATTTTTCTGGCAACGTCGTCGCCGCAGCCCTTCCATGCTCGAACTCCCCTTCTCACTCTTACGCACACCCAATCACACATACAGCGGCGCTGCTGCCTTAGCCGCTTCTGTAACAACGTCGCCGTCGCCGCAGTCGTCGGCTATGTTTTCATTTCTTTTCGCCGCAACAGACGCTGTCAAAACGAATTCGAACGCGCCAGTGAACGGTTGTGTTGAACGGAAAGAAATCAAAGAAGCAGAAGCATAAGAAGTGGAAGAAGTTCAAAGAGGAGCAGCAAAGTGTAATACGCAAAAGCAAATAAAAATACAACTTTTTTTTGAGTTTTATCAAGACTTAATTTGTTTGTGTGTGCGTCTTCAAACCGGTTGTTAAATGCACGCTGCAACTGCAACAACAAACTCAACAAAAATAACACCAACAACAATTGCAGCAGCTAAGCAACTTCGTCAGCTTGCACACTGTTTTTCGCTTGCCTGATACAGGGACAACAAAAACAAAAACAACAACAACATTGAATGCTAAAATAAAAGCGAACAGATACAAAGAAAGAGAGAGACACAAAGAGAGGAGTGTGTATATTTGTAACCGTTAAGTTGGCAACAACAATAACAGAACAAAACAAAAATGGCATTCAGCATTCTGAGCCGCGGTCTTTTGCGCACTTCGAGAGAAATCCTGGAACGCAATATGGCCGCAACAGTGGGTGCACTGCAGCACCCTGCACTGCCTCTCTCCACCATGCCGCCAACAACGGGCGATTACAACAATAATGTAAGCGTCTGTTTCTACATGTGTTTGTATGTGTGTCTGTCTTTGTCCCTGTCTCGGTGTGTGTGCGTGCGATGTGTGCGTGTATTGTGTTAATTTAATTACAAAGAGCTTGAAAATAAAAAATGCAATGCTGTTGATAGTGGAAAGGGTAGGAGGGCAGAGTATGGGGGCCAGTTATAACTGTAAGAAATGAGGCCAATCGCTGTGTGTGCGTGCGTGCGAAGGAGAGAGCGTCTAGAACTGAGGGGGTTTGGGAGGCACTCAGTGTAAAAAAAATGATAAACGACAGTCAATAAATATACATATGCATGTGTACGTATTTAGTTTAATCTACGCAATGTACAAAGATCACTTTTAAATCTATTACCATGTTATAATTAGTTTTTTCTTCTACATCCGCTGGCAGAAATTAATATAGTGCCAAAAAACGAATATCTTTCATTCAAAAATCAACATAAACAAGAATTCCAGCGCTGATGAGTGAAGACAACTTTCAAACCATCCCCCGAAAAGTATATATGTATTATGTGCAAAAAACCAAAGAAATTCGCATGCGCAAAGAGCCAAAAAGCAATAACAACAACTAGTACGAAAACGGAAGTGCGACTTGTCGCAGCTGCTGACCCTTTGGCACAGTTTGGTAGCTATTAATCGTTGTAGCCATGACACAAACCCATGCCATTTACTCTTTTCTAGCAAGTGCCAGCACCTTCATCCGTTTTCTTTCTCTTTTAAGTTCGTTTTTCGTTTTCTTTTATTTTAAATTTGTTGTAAACATAAACATAAATCAAGCGGTTTTAAAAGTTTAAATAGCTTTTTTTTTTTAAAGAGGCTCGTGATCGTTTCTTATTTGCATATAAGGCAGGTTAAAACGCAGAAACTTGTTTTAGTTTGAAAGGTTTATGTTATATTTTTTGTTCATTAATGATATCATCATCATCATTATCATATTGGGAGCAACAGCATTAGGCGAATTGATAACAAATTAGACAACTATTGTGTCGTGTAATTAAAAAAAAAGGAAAAATTCAAGAGTTATCTCAAAACAAGCACAATCTCAAAACTCAAACTCATTAAAATGAAAACAAAAGATTTTAATGAAGAAAAGCATTTAATGAGCTTTATGTACACACATACACATGTATGTATGTGCGTGCCACTGTTAAGCACAAGTTCAAGGAGATGGGGAAAGAGTGAAAGATAGCAAAAGCGTGGGTTGCGGATGCACTGGCAACTGCTTGCCACGTGTTAATTAAGCTGCTGGGTGATGCCAAACTCTAACGATCTCAGGGCCATTGTGGAAAAGAGTGTGTGATAGAGATAGAAACAGAGGAAGAAGCGAAACCGGTTCAAAACAAGAATAGAGAACTGACCTTGCGAACTGACATGAAGGGCATGGCGCAGCGAGAGCTTCCAGCATTGTGTAATGCAATTGTAAACAAAAACAACTGTAACAACAACATATTTAGAGACTTGAATTATATTATTGTTTTGGGTTGAATATACATACATAAAAGCAAATCATGAGTGGAGCCAACAAGCAAGCAAGTCAAGCAGTGTGTGGGCGACACCAGAGAGCAAGCAGTGCTCGCTTGCCCTTCGCAGTGCATTTAAAACTGTGAGCAACTGTAACTAATTGTAAATTTGCCTCTTTTTTTCTCTCTAATTTGCAGCGTCTGGTGGTCATTAATCCAAATAGTCCAACACACGCGCCATGGCATCTAATGTCCGGCCGTACGGCTGTGATCCAAGCAGTGCGAAATTATTCAAAGAAAACCACCGCTGCCAACATGCAACGCGAGCAGAGCGATAGCGATTCGGATTCCGACGATGAATTTGAGCGACGTCGCCAAAATGCGAACGTTAAACGTAGCGAACGGGTAAGTTTACAAATTTAATTTTTCAAACGTGTTTTGTTACATTTTATTTTTGGCTCAATGCCGGTTTTTGAACTCAACAACAACAAAAACAACAATCAAGAACTTGTAATGTGGGTGGCGCGTGCGCTGTGGAAGCGCGGTTTGTGTGTTGACTACGTTTCGATATGTTGGTTTGCTAGCAGCAAGCAGTGAAGTGGGTGACGCTAGCGCAGCAGCAGCGAGGTGTGTGTCTTGACTACGTTTCGTAAAGTCGCTGCTTTTAATTTATTAACCGTTATTGAGATAATTTTAATTTTACATTATATTTTCTATGCGACATATATTTAAAAATTAATTAATTTTTTATTATCTTAGAGGGCAGTTTCTTTATTAGCTGCAATGATTTAAGTCAGTCTGAGTAGCGGGTGGCGCAGACGCCAAAGTATTGCTGGTTTTTGTCTTGGCTATGTTTGCAAGTTAAATTCTTAACAAATTTAAATTTCCAACTAAATTTCTAGAAATGAGCTATTTATTATATCTTTTATCTTTAGCTAAAGTCATTTTAAAAAGTGTAGCTTTAAGTGTACTGAACTATCTGCACATATTGCGGTCTGCCAAAAGTGAATGCTTTCTGGAAAGCAGTACAGTTTGTGTACCGACTAAATTTCGTTGAGTTCTAAGCGGTGTACACAACCATAAAATGCAGTTAAATTTGAAATGGAAAAATTGAATTAATTGTGTTATTTTTATTCTGCTTTCTTCAAGGGTGACTCTGAGTTTTGGCGCCGCAAGATGCGCACACTGCATCGCATTATGGACGTGAATCACGATGGTGTCATCTCCTACGATGACTTCAATTTGTTGGCCAAACGTTTCAATGATTTGGGCCATTTGACGCCTGAGGTGGCAGCCGAATTCAACGAGGTGATTAAACAGACGTGGGAGGAGCAATTTGGTGAAATAACGCCATATAATCTGGTAACTGCTGAGCAGTTTTTAACCGATTTACATCATCGCCTGAATGATAAGAAAATGGCTAAAAGAATTGGACGCTTTTTGCCATATTTGTTTAAGGCCGTTGATTTTGATCATACTGGCCATTTGGATCTCGAACAATATAAGCTCTTCTTTCGCTGTCTGGGACTATCCGAAGAGGATGCTGCCGTTTCATTTGCTGTGATAGACAAGAATGGCGATGGCCAATTGTCGCTAAAAGAATTTGTACATTTGGGCAGACAATTCTTTTTAACCGAAGATGATACGAAAATATCGAAAATGTTTTGGGGCCCACTAATCACTGATCATTGACGGGTTGCAGTCACTGCTGTAGATCAATATGTTCGCGATGCAAGTACTTTAAAGCCAATGCTACCAAAAACCAAAAAGCTAACAAATAAAAGTCGGCCAACAACAGCAAATAAAAGAGGTAGAACTTTTGTTAGTTGGCCATATCTACAGCATGTGGCGCCGCATGAATTGGGATCGATAAAAAGGCAAATGACCATCGACAGCAACAATAATTACAATAACATCGACAACATTAACAACAACAACAACAACATCATCAGCAACATTATTAACAACAACAGCAACACCAGCAATTTGATCACCATTAGAAGCATGAGCATTTATGAATTATTACGTCAACATTTCAATCCAGTTGCCAATAAGCGTCAACGTCGCTACTCCGACTCTGATGATGAGGAGCTGCTGCATCCCACGCCAAAGCTGCGCAGACCCAACAGCAACAACAAGCAGCAGTATACCCAGCAGGAATACCAACACCATCAACATCACCATCATCAACATCATCAGCATCATCAGCACGAGCAGCGTGGCAAGAATGGCACAAATTCTTCTACTATGCATAATTATGATATAAGATTTTTTTTTTATATTAATTCGCTAATATTATTTACAATGTCGTGTCGTCAATATGAAGGCGATGATTTTAAGCATTTTATTGTTTATCACATAAGAGAGTTTGATCGATTGCGACGAAAGGCAAGAAAGCGACGTAAGCGTAAAGTGAAGACAACGGCAACAACAACAACAACAACAACAACAACTGCAGCTACTACAGTAGCCACAGCCACAGTAAACACTGCCACATGTGCAACACAAACCCAACTACAGTTGTAAATCAACCAGAGGTGGCACTACTTGTCGTGTCTTCAGCAAATTCAGATGCGTCCATTTATCTTTAAGCTTAAATTTATGTAATCCAACTGATTTACACCACAACAACTTTATACAATATTATATTTAAATATTATACAAAAAGCTGAAAAAACTGAAAACACAAAAAAAAAAAAAAAAATGAATAAAATTGAAAGCGTGAAAAAAAATGAAATGTTTAATTTTTATTTTATTTTAAGTTGATTATATCCCTATAGTTAGATTATATTTTATAGAAATCCATCAATTTGAACAAGTAAGTAAGCCCACAGTCGAGCGAGCCGACTGTAAAAGACCCCGTAATCCTTCTAGTGCTATGATTTCCATACTAAGCTACAGGGAGCTACAGGCTATAGTTGTCTGCTCTGAAATATGGTTGGTGAGAACAGTTATAACTATGATCTTCACATAATGTGTGGATTTGGTTGCGATAGCTCAACTAACACTACGTGTCTTCATAAAAATGTTCTATTTTTTTTATACCCTTTTTTATTGTCTTTGTCACGAAGTTTGTAACGCATTGAAGGAGGCGTTTCCTACCACATAAAGTATATATATTCTTGATCAGCATCAACAGCCGAGTCGATATAGCCATGTGCGTCTGTCCGTCTGTTTCTATGCGAACTAGTCGCTCAGTTTTAAACCTATCTTGATGAAATTTGGTACAGATCTGTATTCTGTATGCACGCAGTTCATATGTTAAAATCGGACCACTATGCCAGATCGGACCACTATATCATATAGGTCCCATAGGAACAATCGGTTGAAAATGCTTAGTATGAACATTTTCGGTGTCTATTGACCGATTTCAACGAAATTCACGCAGAATCTATTTCTCATTGTCTCCCATCTGTTGGCCAAATTTCATCCAAATCGGATATAGCTTCCATAGGAATAATCGGTTGAAAATGCTTAGTCTGAACATTTTCGGAGTCGGCGAGCCGAAGATAACCGTTTTTTCTTGTCTTGTCATACATTAATATACCACCTCAAGAAATGTACGATATTAGCCACAAAATTTTCAATTTTTTCTGGTTTTTCTTTTTTTATATAGAATATGTACTTATATTACTTGAATTATTACCAAATGTTTATAAAGAAATTGCATTACTCAATTAAAATAGTTTGCAGCAGTTCCAGTTTTATGCAATTATCATTATCATTATCATTATCATTATCATTATCATTATCATTATCATTATCATTATCATTATCATTATCATTATCATTATCATTATCATTATCATTATCATTATCATTATCATTATCATTATCATTATCATTATCATTATCATTATCATTATCATTATCATTATCATTATCATTATCATTATCATTATCATTATCGTTATCGTTATCGTTATCATTATCATTATCATTATCATTATCATTATCATTATCATTATCATTATCATTATCATTATCATTATCATTATCATTATCATTATCATTATCATTATCATTATCATTATCATTATCATTATCATTATCATTATCATTATCATTATCATTATCATTATCATTATCATTATCATTATCATTATCATTATCATTATCATTATCATTATCATTATCATTATCATTATCATTATCATTATCATTATCATTATCATTATCATTATCATTATCATTATCATTATCATTATCATTATCATTATCATTATCATTATCATTATCATTATCATTATCATTATCATTATCATTATCATTATCATTATCATTATCACTATCATTATCATCATTATTAATTCTTTCCATAAATTCTTTAGTTTTAACCCTTTACACTCTGTTATTGAACCTACCTAAAATTCTTTGTCCTAGTAGGCATTGAGAATTTGAGGCTCACCCCAAGCGAAGCTCTCTCACATTCAGTTCACTTAGAATAGTTCGTCGCTCAGCTGAAATAAAAATTTCATATTAAAAGTTTCCAAAATATATTTGATATCGGTTTAATATATATTTTTTCACTTTTTACTTAACAAGAAGAACTAGTAAAGGTTTGTTGGATAATTTTCGCGCAAAAAAGAAATCATTTTTATTTAAATTGTTCTTTTTAAATAAAACGTTTTTTGCAGAATGCCAACCAAACGAAAGAGGCCCAATTCTCCATATCCATCGCGTCGTTCAAACAGGCCAAGGTTGGATTTCAACCTCGATATATTCGAGGCAATGTTTTGTGATACTACTGCAGTTCCGCCGGCTACTCTTGCGGCTCCTGGGGATCCTGGGGCTCCTGCTTTTTCGGGTGGTCCGGTTGTTCCTGCTGCGGCACCTGCTGCTCCGTTTACTCCGGCGGCTCCTGCTGCTTCGACTACTATGGAGGCTCCTGATGCAACTGGTACCCGTAATCCAGTTAATAATACCAACACTGCTAATACTGCTGATATAACTGACTTTGCTGGAATACCTGTTCCTGGCAGTTCTCGCCGTTCGCGACATGTGCAATTTGCGGAGAATGTTCAAATACACACAGTAAATCCTTCGGAGAGTAATTCGACTACCGAAAACGTGCAAAATGTGGAGAATGTAGCAACTGCTAATGCTGTTCAGCCTGGTACTAATGGAACTGCTGCTACTACTCCAGACACTACTGTTGTTACTACAAATACGTCTCCAACTGTTGCCGTTACTACCACAAAGACTACTACAACGTTTGGTGTTACTGCCACAACCACTCCTACAAGGCCTACGCCTATTATTGCTAGAGCTACACCAACTGCAATTACCAATAATACTGTTAGCCCTATTCAAGAACATTTTGATTGTGAAATGACCACAGCAACAGAACCGCCATTCACACCAATGACTCCAAATATTCCAAACATTACAGGTAATCAAGAGAATCAGGAGCGTCAGGATGAGGATGATTTGATGAATACTTCTATGGATCATTCGATGGATACTTCTATGGATCAATCGTTGCATATTTCTATGGATCAGGCTAACAATCAGGCAGGAAATCAAGCTGGAAATAAAGCTGGAAATCAGGCTGGAAATCAGGCTGACATTCAGGCGGAAAATGAGGCGGGAAATCAGGCGGGAAATCAGGCGGGAGATCAGGCGGGAAATCAGGCGGGAAATCAGGCTAGGGATCAGGCTGCAAATCAGACCACGGCTCTGCCTGAGGATGACATACCAAGTACTTCTTCAGGCGTTCGAACTGTGAACTCACAGCTAGAAAAAGGCAAAAAATATGTTCGTAAATTTGTGGCGTTTATATTAGCTTGTGCTTTTTGGTTCGCATTTAGGACTTTTCCTAACAACCTTTTCTAAATTCACAATTGATTTTAATATCACCCCTGACAATACATAAATAAACAGAAGCTTAAAACGTTTTTGAAATTTTCTTCTTGGTATAATCTGTGTATAAATATGTATATCCTATATAGAGACTAGCCTTTGATCTCTATTGATGATAAAATAGATATAAATAAGCAAAAAAAATCATTGAAAAGTCAAGTCAACGAACCAAACAGTTTGTTCCCAAATCAAACAATTTTATTACTTGACCTTCTCATGGATTGACTCGGCAAAATGGCAATTTTTGATCATTTTTTGTGGGACAAGTGGAAAGACATTTTAATTCTTCACTTTGAAATTCTTACAACAAATTAAAATAATTTTTATACTCTCTGCAAGAGTATATTGGGTTTGTGCAAAAGTATGTAACAGGCAGAAGGAGGCGTGGCAGACCCCATAAAGTATATATATTCTTGATCAGCATCACAAGCCGAGTCGATATAGCCATGTCCGTCTGTCCGTCTGTCTGTCTGTCTGTCCGTCTGTCTGTCCGTATGAACAAACAGATTTCAGAGATGGTAAGAGCTACAAGTTCGAGCTTGGTGTCAAACGATCAGATATTTAGTCAGTCAATACAAGAATCTTTTTTTTTTTCGATGCCACGCCCCATTCGCCCACAATAAGCAAAAAACTGGACACACCTCGGAAAAAATTGGTGTTTTCGGCAAATATCTCAGTAACTATTGCACCTAGGATCACCAATTCTGGAACGGGAGGTTCCTAGCGACGGCATAGTAGCATTGCCATTTAAAATTTTGGACTGCCACGCCCACTTTTCCCACATTTGATAAAAAAGTCTGGAACCTTCAATGCCGGGTTTGGCGAACTTGTTCGATTCGTACAGTATTGTAATTATATAATTCGTGTGGAGACCTAACTATATTAAACTATACTGAAAGGCGCA
The DNA here is from genome assembly GCA_020829145.1 of Drosophila nigrodunni. NCBI lineage: Eukaryota > Metazoa > Arthropoda > Insecta > Diptera > Drosophilidae > Drosophila > Drosophila nigrodunni. The sequence goes on along the minus strand of JACVCZ010000002.1, from coordinate 3,728,815 downwards.
TTAAAATCGGACTATAAACAAGAAAACTAGAAGCGTTACAATATTGATAATTGAAAACAATACCAACCCATAGGTGCAAGCGAGATAGAAACACACAAGCACATGTTCGAACGTTTTCGCTGCCTGTGTGTCGGCAGCGCTGCCCGCGGTCGCTGGCTGCGACGAATACACACATACATACATATTTGCATCATATACATATTGTCAAACGTATGTGTATTCGAATACAAGCAAACAGATGTGTGTTTGATTATGCTTAGATTGTTTTTGTTTCAACGTGTTTTAATGCAAGTTTGTTATTCATATTATAATTTAATGTTTATTAATATTTTATGCATTTAATTCGTTATGGTTTTAAAGTTTCATTTCTTGACAAATACTATTTTAAACGTTATTTTTAATAATTATTTATATCTTTAAGTGTTACATTTTTATTGTTACTATTTTTGATATAATTATTATTTTTATGTTTGTTATTATTTTATTATATTGTTTTACAATTTTTTAATTATATTTGTTTGTTTTTATTTTATTTTTAAATTATTTAAAAATTATTTTTTTATCAATATTTATATAATTTTTTATTTTAATGGAATTTATTTGTAATAATATTTTTTAATGTTATATATATTTTTATTATTATTTTTTTTATATTATTTTTTAATATGTATATATTTTTTAGAAGAAAGCAGAATATAAATAACACAATTATTAACATTTTTCAATTTCAAATTTAACTGAATTTTATGGTTGTGTACACCGCTTAGAACTCAACGAAATTTAGTCGGTACACATTTGAAGTATTTCTTTTTTATTAATATTTATTATTATATATTGTATTATTTTTTTATTTTAATTGAATTTATTTTTTATATTATTATTATTATTGTTTACAAATCAGAAGTACCTTCAAGAACCCATAGAAAACTCGAGTCTTTTCCCGACTTTAATATTTGCAGCTTCCTTTGCTCAGCGGATTATTTATGCTGAGTAAGTGGCGGATTCTTATCATTATCATTCCCTGGGGTAAGTCCCCGAACTGTCGCACACTACACTGTAGAAAAAAACTGATAGCAAAGGCTAAAACTAAGCGGGACGACTGTTGAAGACCCTGTATTTGCTCTAAAGCTAGTATATAGAATGGAAAATCGAGTCTGACTTTGTTATAACGACTTGTAATGTATTTACTGCCCAGCTAAAAATTAAATAATTTTTTGTCAAAGTTAATTTACCCACTTAGTTTTTGTTTGTACAGGGTCTTAAAAGAATGCAACCACTGGCCACATATCATTATGTAAGCGCTGCGAAAAAGGATTTGCGATATCAACTGAAAAGTGTTTAGTCCCACGACATCACAGGAAGGGGAAAAACCAAAAAAAATATAAATAAAAAAATTGCAACTGTCGCGCGTAAATCTCTGCAGGTCCCCCCCACACACACCCCACGCCTACCCCTCCCCCCACCTCACTACGCCCACAGTAGACACCCAACCTGACGTCTGTGAATTTGACCAGAGCTCATTATGCACATTTGTTGCCCGGACTACGCCCAATTTTTTTTTGTAGCTAATAATTTTAATGTTATTCAAAATTATGTTGGCTAAAAAAAAAGTTGTGTGTTTTAAGGGGTTTTGGTAGCGTAGAAAGAAATGGACGACCATGTGAAAGCATTTTTTGGGGCGTCTCGCACACACACACACACACACATGCACACACGCACACACAGTGCTTTATAAATTGCATTTGTATCTAAAAGGACATTAATTCTGTGTGTCCAGTAAGTGTGGTTCACAGCGCCATCTAGGTCTCAAACCAAAGACAACAAACGGCAGCAAGCAGTGCTGAGCAGCCAAGCAGCGCCCAAGTAATCGCCCCCTACCAACCACATAAACAAAGTTGCAACTTTTGGGTACATTTTCTTTGATCACCAGATTGGTACAGCTGATGGGTTGTTTGGGTAACCGGTACATCTGCTTTAAGCTTTATTTTTATGATTTTAAATATATTTTTTAAAAATAGCATATTTTCGACTAATCTTGGGTACACTTTAAGCGTACTCAATTTATAACAAAGACTAACAACTTAGATGTTGATTATGTTGTACCCAGTCAAAAAAGTGTACCCAAAAGTGTTTTAATTATTGTTCGAGACTGGCAGATTTTAGTTGCTGACAGATAGTAAAAATTATTAATTTATTTAAAATATGTTTCCAATTACTTAATAAGTTTCTGCTGTACCCATTTTAGAATTATTTGCATGAGGCTCTAAGATTGTAGTGTTAAATTATATGAATATATTTTAAGAGTAATATAATAATTAATTGTTTATTTATTGCTTTTATTATAATTAAAACAGAAAGGAAACTTGTGTACCAACGCAAAAAATGTACCAATTTAGGTAGAAATGGGATAAGTGAACACATGTGTGTGTGTGTGTATGAGTTTATGAGTGTGTGTGTGTGTTTGTCCTTTGCGCATTTCTTTTTCGCCTCAATATTTTATAATTTAATTTTTTTGTTGCTTTTCAGTGCACGCATATGCATGTCCCGTAGCTGCTTTTCCCTCTCAAACACACACACTGTGTGAGCAAGAGAGAGAGAGAGAGAGAGCGCGAGAGAAGGGCAGGGGGAGAGAGGAAGAGAGTGTAATACAGTCACATATTGCTACATCTTTCATTATGTAAATGCACGCTTTAGACCATTTTTTTCTTGCTCTGCTTTTGACCACTCTTTACTCTTCCCTTTTGCTATTCTTCTTCTTCTCCTTCAACTCCCGATTCCACTGCTGCCCTCCTTGGTGGTTTGGGATTAGCGCGCGTTACATAAAAAAATATCGCTCTATATATAAATATAAATTTATATACATATATATTACACACACACAAACACACACATGCACATAGATAGATGTATGCAAATGTCTATCTGCTCCGGGGAGATTTTTTGTAGTTTTTTTGGTATTTTTTTCGTACCAGTTTTAACGTGTTTTATCACGTTTTAAAAGCAGTTTTTAAAAATTAAAAGCACGTTCTAAGTTCACATTTGGTCAACACAGCTGCTGCCCCAAAAAGGAAGCACAACAAAAAGAAGAGCACACGCACACACACACAGGCTCACGCCCAATCACACACACACACACTAACTCTGTAGTAGGGAAGTTATTACCACTGAATGCAATTTTTTAGCTAAATTAAAAATCAATTACTTTAAATAGTTGAATGAAATAAATATAATAATACTAACTTATCTAAAGTAATAACTAATCTGCAGTGAAAGCTCTCTTTGAACAGACACCCCTAATAAGTGGACTAGTTTTATGTGACCTTGAAGATGCGTCTTCGCCCCTCTCAAAGGCGACGGTAGTTGTGCCTAGCGCCGGATTTACCACATTAATGTCATGGGACCAGGGGCCAGGTGTGATGGAGGCCTCTAAAATAGAGCTTGATATCCCAGTGATAATAATTAAATTTTATAAGAATCTTATCTCGTCTTTTATTTTATTAAGAATTATAATTTTCTATGCAAAACTCGTCGACAGTGATTTAAAAGACAGTTTACTGTGGATATCATTTTCTCTTCCGAACGTTCATTATTATTTATCTACAGAAATTTGGTTTGATTCACAAGTAAAATCGGGAACCATAAGTTTCTTAGTGATGTTTTGAGGAGCGATTAGGCAAGTGTCCAATTTTCGTGTCTTCGATAACACTGTATCAAGACTTTTTTTTGAGCCGCATTTTTTAAACTTTGGAGTTTTGTGTCGATCACTTTTTCGGTCTCCCATGTCGTCTTTAACCGCACTTTGTTGAAAGTTTCAACTTGAAACGAACAAAAGTCTTACCGTTACCGTTACAAGTTCTTTCTAGTTCACTTGAGCGATTTATAAAGATGAATTTATAACCAGCAAAAGCTAAGAAGCTAACTAATTAATAAGTGACTCGACATTTCATTTAGTAGTTTCAGTGAAATTATTCTAATCCATTTGATCTTTGCTCGAACTTCTTTAAACATTAGTTTGGTTTAATTTTTCATTCCGTGAGAGACCCTTGCCCCAATGGCCCCTATGTAAATCCACCCCTGGTTGTGCTCCTTTTCCTCTTTACCCCTTGAATTCCAGTCCCCTCTCTCGTGACAACACATCCTTCGACAGCTCTATAATCATACAGAATTTGATTTCTTTTTAAGCAGATTATTTCGAGTATTAATTTATCAGTTAATCAATTGATATCGCCTTTTTCATTTAATTTATTCAGTTTTGGATTCAAAATGTGTTTCACAGTCGCTGCTCTAATTGTCGACCTGTTCTTGTTTAGTTAACTAAACAGTAAAGTGGAAGTCAAGTGTTTATAATGCCCATAAATCTCTTTTAGATTACAGTGAGAACTGCGCCAATTGGGAATTTCAAGCATGACTTGAAGTTGGCTGCGGAACAAGCTTAGATGCACCTCCAAATGAATAGTGTTAAAACGATCTATGAGTTTGGAATACAATCGGACTGTAGATCAGGTATACATAGAAAAGGGATACATAACATAGGCTATATTTGTTCGGTCGTCTAACGACAGTTGGGTCCAAAGTGATAAACAATTTGAAGTAAGTTGAAATAGGCTTGTGTGGTAAGTGAGTTCCGAAGAACGGAATTAGTGGTGATCTCGCACAATTATATACCTGTTATGCCTGTAGAATATTAAGCTGAAAAATTGACTGCATTCGCAACCAGGGCTACTAAAATGCTGCGAGTGGCCAAGGAAAATGGATTCTCTGATGACTTTCTTGATTTTGTATTCGATCAGTTTACTGATGGTAATCAAATTAAGTGATGGGAAAGCTTTACACATACTATACGTCAATGAAGTTAATATATGTTTATATATCCATATATATGTATATAGTACTTTAAATAATTGTTTTATGTCAAATTACTTAAGCTTTTTACACTAGTAGAGTAAAAGGGTAGGCTATGATCGTTTGAATGCATGTAACCTGGGCCAGGAGGCGTAAAAGACCCCATAAAGTATATACATATATGATCAGCATCACTAAATCCTTAAATATTTATTAACACTTCAATGTTATTAAATTACAATTAAAAATTAAGCTCAATCTAGGGAAAATTTGATTCTTCAACGAACGAATGAGACAAAATATTTTTTTATAAACTTTTTTTTTTTAAAGGCAACTCACCAAATGCATATCTTAACTTAAACACAGCGTTGCCAGATTGTGGAACTGTGCAGCGTTTTTTTTTGCCAAATTAAGCTAAAAAGATTTAAAACTCGGTTTAGCTTGAGATTTCGGCGCAGAATTTGTTTGGCTATAAATGTTATGCAAGAAACTGGTAACTGTTGTTGTTGTTGCTGCTGCTGTGGGCGTGACATTTTCAGCCGTGTGTGTGTATTGCAGTTGTTTGTTGATGCCACAAATGCCTTTGCGGTTGGCATAAATTTTAACGCTAATCATAGAGAAGCGACAACAGCATGAGCACAACAACAACAACAATAACAACAACAACGAGCACTTATCCAACACGGGTCATAAAAAGTGCGCTAATGTTAACCCGTTGCTGCCGTTTGAATTACAACATTCTGTAGCTCAGACCGCAGTCGCTGTTTCTGTGTGTCTCCATTTCCATCTCCCACCTCCCCTCACTTCCTTCTTCCTTCCAACAGCTTTCGCTGTCTCTGTCCTTCAGCTTCTTTACATATGCAGGCGACAATGTCTCAGCCTAAAAGTAGGCAACTTTACGTTGCTCGCATGATAATTTAATTACGGGTACTGCACTATGGGCACTTTTGGCACTTTAGTTAAAATAATAAGAGGAGAATATTATTGCAGATTAATTTAAATAAGGAAAAGCACTAGCAAATTAGGGAATTTTTAGTTTCATACTTAAATAAAAATTAGTATTTATTATTACTGACACACTTAAGCACAATAAGACTGTTTAAAATACTGGCACAGTTTCGAGTTTTAAACTACATAAATCTTGTATTATTTCCATTGCTCTAAAATAAAAATTTTAGTACAAGTTAAGTCAACAAAGAAAAAAAAATATTAGTTTTGGAACAACTGTTAATTTTTAGAAATTTTTTAAAATAAAAATATTGTTCAAGCACGAACATATTATATTAACAGAAATTACCAACGCAGCGATTATTTTAAGAAACGATGTAAACCCTAAATTTCTAATCTATGAATATACTTGTCTATCTATGCTTGCGACCCGTTTCCATGCTTGGCAACGAAGCCTAAGATAAAAATACTTCGAAATATAAAACCACGCTCTGTCCTGTGCGTGGGGTACAACACCAAATTCTTAGAGGAGAGCTGTACTCCGCTGTAATTTGTAGCTATATAAGGCCTAGGATTTAAGAAATAAAGTTAGTTCAATTTTTGTGCTCAACCAACCAAGTCTTGATGTCCATTTATTCATTGGTCCTTCGAGCATTCTGTTGTTTTCCCCACCAGTGGTAAGAGACACAGAATTTTAAACCAGCACCTTATAGTGATGTACTTAAGGTTGCTAAATATTGGTCTGTTGCTATCATAAGAAGCGCAGTACTGATGGCTCTTGTTCTCCCTTTGAGGAGACAGAGTGAGCGTTTTCGAGTCTGTGATCGAAACGCAGAACTGATGGCTCTTGTTCTCCCTTTGAGGAGGCAGAGTGAGAAATTTCGAGGCTGAAGTCGAGAAAAATAATAAAGTCTCGAAGTCCATTTATTCATTGGTCCTTCGAGCATTCTGTTGTTTTCCCCACCAGTGGTAAGAGACACAGAATTTTAAACCAGCACCTTATAGTGAAATACTTAAGGTTGCAAAATAAATTGGTCTGTTGCTATCCTCCACCAGTGATAAGAAGCACAGAACTGATTGCTCTAGTTCTCCATGTGAGACAGAGATAATAAATATCCGAAGAGGATTAACAAAAACTCTAGCGCTCTAAAAGAAAAGAGGCAGGGAATAAAAAAAAAATTTAGTGTTTCCGAGGCTTTACGTCGGAATTGTGTGCGGTCAAAAAAAAAAAAAAAATAAAATAAATCGACACGAAAATATTATAGCGTTTCCGAGGCTTACATCGGAAAGTGAAAGAAAAGTACGAGGTCGATTCTAAAGCAATAGAATCGGAAATCGGAGTGGCTAGAGGATTTACAACCCCAAGAGCCAGAAACAACGTCCGCAAAGACAGCAGCGACTAAGCGTCAGCGACATAAGCAGCAGCATCAGCAGCAGCATCAGCAGCAGAGTCAGCATCAGGACAGAAGCAGCGTCAACAGCAACAGCGACTACAGAAGCGTCAGCAGCATTAACAGCGACAACAAAAAAAATGTGGTAAACATGGTTTAAATGTAATTTAATTTTAATTGAGTAACCGCCGTTTCTGTGGCCCTTGGCAGAATGTTCAAGCACGAACATATTATATTAACAGAAATTACCAACGCAGCGATTATTTTAAGAAACGATGTAAACCCTAAATTTCTAATCTATGAATATACTTGTCTATCTATGCTTGCGACCCGTTTCCATGCTTGGCAACGAAGCCTAAGATAAAAAAAATACTTCGAAATATAAAACCACGCTCTGTCCTGTGCGTGGGGTACAACACCAAATTCTTAGAGGAGAGCTGTACTCCGCTGTAATTTGTAGCTATATAAGGCCTAGGATTTAAGAAATAAAGTTAGTTCAATTTTTGTGCTCAACCAACCAAGTCTTGATGTCCATTTATTCAAATATATTTCAAAACGGTTAACTTTATCATAAGATTCAGATACATTCAAACCTTTTATATACAATAAAAATACATCCTATTAAAGAAAGCTACTGCTTGGCATCCAAATTCCAAGCGAAAAACTTGACTTTTGCTCCACAGTGCCTTAGGATTGTGACCAAACGTGTAGAGGTGTGTAGTTTGGTGTGCAGGGGGTGTAGGTGTATCTTTTGGTGGTTTCTTTTTGCCGTAGCATCAATCTCTGGCTTAGACAAGACAATCTGCATGCATATTCCTATATATATAGTTCATATATATCTATATAAACACACATATATGCGTACATTATGCTTAGCACCTTGGCAAACCAAAGTAGCTGCATAGAAAACAGGCTCGTTGTTAAAACACAAGGTGTGCAAGACTAACAGTTACCGAGCAAAAGCAGAGAAGCTAATATGGCCAGCTTAAAGCTCTCAAGAAGCTTTTTCAACAGCTTGTCATTTGGAAATGTATTTTGTGAATGAGAAAACACAAAGCTTAGTTAAAGCTTTAAATTACTTGTTAATTAAAATTGAATATTAATAAATGTAAGTACATTAAATGTTATTAAATTTAAGAGCTTTCAGCCACGAAAGAAATTAAAGCTGAAGCTTTTGGAGGCCTAAAGTTTTTAGAAATCGCTACAAACATAAAAATCCCGTAAATATTTTTAGCTATACTAATTTTCCTGACAAGCTTTACACTACAGGGTAATATGTAAGTCATGCCGATGTATCCATTAACCCGTAATGAAAAATATATTTAGTAGTGGTAATAGGACCATATTTGCATAGAATGTTTCAAGTGACTTGCAGACAATTATTTAGTTTCAGTTCACTTATCTGACATTTGGCATTTACAGGGTATAATTATATATTAAATTAAGTCATTTGCATGCGCGTATTTTTCGGGACATGTAAGAGGGGAGGCAGAAGAGTTTGCAAGAGAGAGTGAAAGAGAGGGAGAGGGAGTTGCTCAACTGAGGCTCCCAGTGCTGTCGCTTTTCAACCCGGTCGTGTTGTAGATTATTAAAAATTATGTCTCACAGTAGGACATGCAACGCCAGCAAGTACCGCCACAGACCCCGCCCAGCCCCTCCAGTCGCATAGGCCACATTAATGTGCTTCTCACACAACTTCTCTCACAGCTTCTCTCGTTGGCAGCACTGCGATAAGCAGCAAGCACCAGTTGTTAGAGTGCTACACAGAAAAATAAATAAAAAGTAAAAAAAAAAAAAAAAAATATATATATAGAAAAAAGAAAATTCTATTTTCTATTTTCCATTTGCCATTTTCACTGTTGTTGTTTTTGTTGCTGGTGTTTTAACAACATTTATTATTGTTGTTGCCGACGCTAATCCACGCAAAAATTATTTTTTGACGCTTGTCAGCGGAAAGGGGTAAACAAGGGAGAGGGAGAAGAAGAGTGGGAAGAGACTGAGAGGAGAGAAAGGGAACCCAGTGGAGTTAGTGGTGAAAAGGGGTTACATAAATGAAGGTGGATGAATGTGAGTGCACTCTGTATTCGTTGGCAACATTTGGTAGCCTACACTGAAAGAAATGTGTGGAGAGATGGCGGAAGAAAAGGATTGGGAGAGCAGAAGAAACTAAGCTAATAAATTTTAATGGTAGAAATGCACTTTGGGGGCTACGGGACTGTACTGCGGTGGGTTTAGTGGAAGACTGAAGAAGGAGGAAAGGAAAAGAGAGCGAAAGACAAATAAGGAAAGACAGAAGAAGAGAGAAAGGGACAGAGAGACGAGAGAGAGACGAAAAAGAAAGATTGAGACGAGAGGGAAGAAATGAGACGATAGAGAAGGAGAAAGAAAGAGTGTAGAGAAAGGAAGAGAAAGAAAGCGAGAGAGAGAGTGGGGAGAAAGGAAGAGGAAAGAAAGTGAGAAAGAGAGTGGAGAGAAAGAAGAGGAAAGAAAGCGAGAGAGAGAGAACGGAAGAGAGAAATAAAGCGAGAGAGAGTAGAGAGAAAGGAAGAGGAAAGAAAGCGAGAGAGAGAGAGAGTGGAGAGAAATGAAAAAAAAGAGAATGGAAGAGAGAAATAAAGTGAGAGAGAGAGAGAGAGAGTAGTGAGAAAGGAAGAGGAGAGAAAGGAAGAGAGAAAGAAAGCGAAATACAGAGATGGAGTGGAGAGAAAGGAAGAGAGAGAGAGAAGGACAGAGAGAAATTCAAGAAAGAGAGAGAAGAAATGGAAAAGAAACAGATAATGAGCTTGAGAGAAAGAGGAAGTGGATAAGATTAAAAGCACACAAGAAAGAGATCATTGGAGAAAGGGAATTGGAACAGTGGAAGATAGACCGAGAGAGTATAAAACAATGAGGCAGGTAGGAAAAAGCAGAGAGCGAGCTAAAGAAAAAGAGAAACCTTTATGAAAGTAATGGGAGAAAAAAGCCTTGAGAGAAAAAGAAGAATTAAAAGTGTTGAAAGAAGTAAAGGAAAAATCACGAAAGTGACAGATACGGAAAGTAAATGAGATAAAATGGAAGTGAAAAAAAAAAGAGACAGAAAAGGGTTGATTTGGGAGAAACAGAGAAAGTGCAAGCAACCCTACACAACCCTATCCCCTCTGCTGAAGCCAACAAAAAGGCTTTCGAGATCAGCATTTTCAGTGACTTACATGTGAGATGGCAACCCTGGTGCTTGTGCTGCTTGGTAGCCCATACGACCTGGCCTCCAACCCGTTGCCGTAACCGAATCCAAAACCGTTGCCATGTTCTGTACCTTAGGGAAGACGCGCCTGAGATTTGGTCAGCGAAATTTATGTTCTAAATGTTGTGGCAGCTCTGGCTTTGCTGTTATAGTACTTGTTGTTGTTGTTGGCTAGAGATGTGGCATAAGCTGCGCTGCTTAGTTTTTAAAACTTATTTTAATGCTGCCATTACCCAATGTTAGCAGACCCAGCACAAAGAGACTTTTTAGATTGTAGGTAATAAGTGCGAAAAGCTTAATGAAGACTTTTTGATATAGCGGCACAAATCTGTACTAAAAAGGTCTTAATTTATATTTTATCACATCTTATCTAGTTAAAAAAGCTTAAGAGGTGTGAAGTTTCAATTCTTACTTTTTCGGAAGACGTCATCTCAGCACTGGGCACTTGAAAGTCGTGCTCTCTCGACTACAGTCGTTGCCACTCGTTGTACGCTGTCCTTGCTGCGGCCTTTTGTGATTTGGGCAGCTGTTCTGCGTCTCGACAGCGGCCGAGCCTTAATACATTTAAATTGCTCGCTCCGTGTGTGGTGTTCAAATCCTTTGTAAATATAACGCCCTGGTCACAGTGAGACGCCCTGTATTGTAGTAAACTGAAACTGCTGTAAACTATTTTAGTTGAGTAATGCAATTTCTTTATAAACATTTACATATTCTATATAAAAAAAAAAAAAACAGAAAACATTGAAATTTTTGTAGCTAATATCGTGCATTTCTTAATGAATGCTAGGATTTCCTAAACTGTTAAATGGTATAATACTTCTGTATGCAACACTTTGATTTACAGGAAAATAAATCAGCTCATTTGAAATATTAACAAACGCATGCTGTGAAAGTTGGTTTTAAATATGTAGTTAAAAGAGCAAAGTAGTTCATACTTTTAAGGGGACGTTCTCATGGATTGCGCCAGCCAAATCGAACTTCTTTTTATATTAAATAGAAGATACATATGCATACAGTATGTGAGCTAAAGGATTTTCCGATCGGATAATTATTTTCCAAGTTACAACGACTTGAGCGCAGCTGCCTTCCACGCGCTTGAAGGCGCAAAAAAAACTTTGAACTGTTTTCCAACCGAACCTCGTTTTAGGCGTCAACTCATCAGCATAAAAAATTATTTAAATTTGTTGTAAGAATTTCAAAGTGAAGAATTAAAATGACTTTCCACTTGTCCCACAAAAAATGATCAAAAATTGCCATTTTGCCGAGTCAATCCATGAGAAGGTGAAGTAATAAAATTGTTTGATTTGGGAACAAACTGTTTGGTTCGTTGACTTAACTTTTCAATGATTTTTTTGCTTATTTATAAATATTTTAATATATATAATAGAGATCAAAAGCAAGTCTCTATATAGGATATACATATTTATACACAGATTATACCAAGAAGAAAATTTCAAAAACGTTTTAAACTTCTGTTTATTTATGTATTGTCAGGGGTGATATTAAAATCAATTGTCAATTTAGAAAAGGTTGTTAGGAAAAGTCCTAAATGCGAACCAAAAAGCACAAGCTAATATAAACGCCACAAATTTACCAACATATTTTTTGCCTTTTTCTAGCTGTGAGTTCACAGTTCGAACGCCTGAAGAAGTACTTGGTATGTCATCCTCAGGCAGAGCCGTGGTCTGATTTCCCGCCTGATTTCCTGCCTCATTTTCCGCCTGAATTTCAGCCTGATTTCCAGCTTGATTTCCTGCCTGATTGTTAGCCTGATCCATAGAAATATGCAACGATTGATCCATAGAAGTATCCATCGAATGATCCATAGAAGTATTCATCAAATCATCCTCATCCTGACGCTCCTGATTCTCTTGATTACCTGTAGTGTTTGGAATATTTGGAGTCATTGGTGTGAATGGCGGTTCTGTTTCTGTGGTCATTTCACAATCAAAATGTTCTTGAATAGGGCTAACAGTATTATTGGTAATTGCAGTTGGTGTAGCTCTAGCAATAATAGGCGTAGGCCTTGTAGGAGTGGTTGTGGCAGTAACACCAAACGTTGTAGTAGTCTTTGTGGTAGTAACGGCAACAGTTGGAGACGTATTTGTAGTAACAACAGTAGTGTCTGGAGTAGTAGCAGCAGTTCCATTAGTACCAGGCTGAACAGCATTAGCAGTTGCTACATTCTCCACATTTTGCACGTTTTCGGTAGTCGAATTACTCTCCGAAGGATTTACTGTGTGTATTTGAACATTCTCCGCAAATTGCACATGTCGCGAACGGCGAGAACTGCCAGGAACAGGTATTCCAGCAAAGTCAGTTATATCAGCAGTATTAGCAGTGTTGGTATTATTAACGGGATTACGGGTACCAGTTGCATCAGGAGCCTCCATAGTAGTCGAAGCAGCAGGAGCCGCCGGACTAAACGGAGCAGCAGGTGCCGCAGCAGGAACAACCGGACCACCCGAAAAAGCAGGAGCCCCAGGATCCCCAGGAGCCGCAAGAGTAGCCGGCGGAACTGCAGTAGTATCACAAAACATTGCCTCGAATATATCGAGGTTCACATCCAACCTTGGCCTGTTTGAACGACGCGATGGTGATGGAGAATGGGGCCTCTTTCGTTTGGTTGGCATTCTACAAAAAATGTTTTATTTAAAAAGAACAATTTAAATAAAAATGATTTCTTTTTGCGCGAAAATTATCCAACAAACCTTTACTAGTTCTTCTTGTTAAGTAAAAAGTGAAAAAATATATATTAAACCGATATCAAATATATTTTGGAAACTTTTAATATGACATTTTTATTTCAACTGAGCGACGAACTGTTCTAAGTGAACTGAATGTGAGAGAGCTTCGCTTGGGGTGAGCCTCAAATTCTCAATGCCTACTAGGACAAAGAATTTTAGGTAGGTTCAATAACAGAGTGTAAAGGGTTATAACTAAAGAATATTGAAATCCAAGTGGCCTTTTAATTTATGGAAAGAATTAATAATATTGATAATGATAATGACAATGACAATGATAATGACAGTGATAATGATAATGATAATGATAATGATAATGATAATGATAATGATAATGATAATGATAATGATAATGATAATGATAATGATAATGATAATGATAATGATAATGATAATGATAATGATAATGATAATGATAATGATAATGATAATGATAATGATAATGATAATGATAATGATAATGATAATGATAATGATAATGATAATGATAATGATAATGATAATGATAATGATAATGATAATGATAATGATAATGATAATGATAATGATAATGATAATGATAATGATAATGATAATGATAATGATAATGATAATGATAATGATAATGATAATGATAATGATAATGATAATGATAATGATAATGATAATGATAATGATAATGATAATGATAATGATAATGATAATGATAATGATAATGAATGATAATATCAATCGCAATTAAACCAAGTTTTTTTAGAGACATTTATTTCTTTATTTATGTCTTTGTATGTGTTTCAATGTGTTTGTACGTATTTCAATGTGCTTCAATGTGCTTCAATGTATTTCAATGTGCTTCAATGTATTTCAATGTGTTTCAATGTGTTTCAATGTGTTTCAATGTGTATACGCAGTAAACGGCGATCGTGTAGAATAATGAAAAGCAACAATAAGAGGTGAGATTTTATGGGTTTGGGCCTTGCTTAGAATCGACGCTTCAAAAGACGCAACAGGGACTGGCAGCGTTTCATCCATTCCCGTTGAGTTGTCTGCAGCAGCTTAATGGGGCTTTGGGCCATCTTGTGTGGCGGCATTGGTAGCATGGCCTCATCAGGGATCAGCTGTCGTCCTACGTACATCTCGACGACGGCTCGACGATCACGTGGAACCGGTGAAGGCGTCGAACTCGAGCTCATTGGGCTCAAACGCGGTTGGCCAAAATCTTTTAACTTGTTCATCTGCGTTGTGAAATAAATTAAAAATTCTTATATATTTTTATCACTTATTTATTTTTTAACTTTTCTTGAGTTCAAACCTTTTTGTGGATTTGTTTGTTGATAGAAACCATAATAAAATATTTTAGAAAATATAAGAAACAAAAAATTATTTGTAGCTCAGCTGTGAACTGTTTGCTTTACGATTTGTAATTGAACTGAGAATGTTCAGAGAGGAAAGAGCTCAACTGGAATTGAGGGATAGAAAACAACTCGCCTACTTGCGACACCATTTTTTGATTTATTTTACAACAAGTTGGTTATTCCAAGTAGCCTTTGACTAATATTTCTAGAGAAACAAAATGAATAAATGCATGCAACTAAATAAGTGTTTTTGTTTTGATGGGAAATTTTTCAAAGTTTCATCATAACGAACTTAAAAACTTATAAAACAAATCTTTGTCGAGGATATTACCATAGTAAGATCAACAAAAATCGGTAAGATGACACAGTAAAGTTACACGTACGATGAAGTAGAAAGGAACATATGCACATTTGCTTTTATACAGGCTCAGTCGATTTGAAAGCTGGTTCATGAAGATTCGTTTAAGGCGACGACGTTTAGGGTTTAAAAATAAGTGAAAAACATCCGCTTATGATATTAAATGGCATTTATTTCGTATATTTTGTTTCACAGCAAATTTGCAATTCTCAATTCTTCTCGCATGATTAAATTTAGTGATATCGGACCGAGCGGCAATGCACAAACTGATATTCCATGTCTCCAAAAAGGATGAATTAGGATTTTATATACTAACAATTTCTTATTTAAAGACAACTTCAACCTGCGCCTATTCGAAGCGAGTCTTGGAGATTCAATGAAGTACATTACTGCATGTAAAATGGCATGTGTAAATATGTTGAAAAGTGTAGCGCTTAAGTCACCGCCTTGAGTGACTTCTACTCTGATAGGTTTTCTTTCGACACGCAACCACTAAGATGAAATAATTTTAAAATTAGTCAAATAAGAAAAGCCCTTCAGCCTAAAAAACAAGCTCTCGTATCCTTTGAGAATTTTGGCCACTTTTATAATTAAATTTATTTTTAAATTAAAAGACAAAAGTTAATTAACAAAAACGTAAAGAAAGTTATTACAGATAGTGGAGGAATACTTAATAGTAACTATTTTCTATCAAGTAGAATTTTGTAAAATATACCAAAAAAAAAGAACTCGTACTTAAAAAGAGTACAGGGGTCTGTTGGGATTGTCAAAAGGAGGCTTATCCAACCCCATAAAGTATATATATTTCATCAACATTAAGAGCCCAGTCGATATAGCAATGTCTGTTTATAGGAGCTATTCTGGAATTTAGATATAATTTAAATGAAGGGGTCTGTGAGAGGTCTTTTGCAGCCAGCTCGCTTGACTGTAGCCTTTCTTACAGACTTATCTACAAGATGCTCTCATTTCTCTGCAAGCTGAAAAGTATGCTACATTATTTTGGCAAGCAGTAAATAAATCGTAAAATTTTTCACTACATCAAAAATTGAATGAAAACCAAAAGAGTAAAAGGCCATCCACAAATAGATCGTATAATTTATGCTATATAACCATATCTTTGGCATATAGAAACCTTTAACATTTTGTAAAATCAACAAACGGTGAAACGATTTTCTCGTTTGCCTTTGCCTTTTTTGAAGAGTTATTTTTCCACTTGTTGTTTTTTGAGGGGTGTCTGTGGAGTGGTGGTGTGGTTAGGTGCGGTGTGTAGCACAACAAATAAACATTTAGATGCGGAGAATACTTTTTTTTTGAACGAGACAAACAGAGGCTGACAAACGCCTAATGCATTTCTAACCTGACAAAAAGTGCGTCCAATATGCCCAAGGGGGAGGGCGACGACCGGCAGTGGAACAAAGAGGGAAAAAAGACGAAATTTTTTTTTGTATTTTTACGCCGGACTGTAACCGAAGGATTTGTTGACACAGCGTCGCCGCAAAAAACATTGGCAACGGCGTTAAATGAAATGAAAAGCCAAACGCGCGACCGCGAAAATCAAACAACAATAAAAAATAAAGAAGAAGCTGTGGAGGAGGAGGGGCTGGGAGAGGGGGAAGAGTTACTGTGTGTGTGTGTGTGTATGGAGTGTGTGTATTTGTGTGGGTAATGTGCAATGGCAACCGCAGAAAAGGCAGCAACAATCGCAGCCGCAGCCGGAGTCGAGAGCCGGAAAGGACTAGGGAAAAGGAGGCGTGGGGTGCAGGGAAATACGGGGAGTCGAAGCCAAAACGCCATGGCAGCATAAAAAATAGTAGTTAAACCCAATTTGTAATTTGTTTGGCCAAATCGCGCGAGTGGCGATAAAAGACAACAACAAAAAAAAACAGCAACAAGAGCAACAATGTTGGCTAAACGCTGCCACAAAGCTAAAAACAGCAGCGATTCTTGAATCCTTTAACACACTAATATACACAGCCGCACACCTGTGTGTATATTGGTGTCAGTGTGTGTGTGTGTGTGTGTGTGTGTGTTGGCGCGATGAGAAACGTGCCGATGCATAATCATTGAGGCCATTATCATTTATTTTACTCAAAGGCTGCGTTGTTGTTGCTTTTGCCACCTGCGCTGGAAAAATCAAAAACACACGCACCAGCAGCAGCAACAACAACAACAACCACAGCAATTATTGCCTGTTGTTCGGTTAGCTAAACCAGCGACTAATGCAGCCAGCTGAGAATTTTCGCCCCTGAGCCCCTTCTGGTCAAAGTGGCACAAACGCTTCAAGCGTGTGAGAGTGTGTGTGTCGGTGTAGGCGTGCATTTATTTATTAAAGTACTCAAAGACAGGATCTGTGGTATCACGTTTCTATGAACTAAAAGCTCTTAAGAATCTATAACTTTGCAAATAATTAATTATTCAAATAAATGTTTAAAAAGCAAATAGCTTAAACATGAAAAAATAAAATAAATAAAGTTTTTTGAGATTTACAAATTAAATAATAATAATAAATCGTTAAAAAACAAAACTAAAAAATTCTATAATAAAAATATTTTTTATTTATTTATCTTTTTTGGCTAGAGTTTTAAATTTATATTTTAACCTAAACTGGTAAATTTTTTCAATTATAAATTTGTTTAGTTTAAAAAAGAATGCAGTGAAAAACATAAAGAAAGTTAATTACTTAGGGAAACCGAAGAGTTGGAGTAAAAGAAGTAGCTCAGCTGCAAGTGAAACGTTTATGAAACCAATTGATAAGCCCCATCGATACTTTTGAAAGAAAGTAAAACACATAACTGGAGAGAGACAGAAAAAGAAAGGGATAACAAGAAAGGTACTCCTATGAAAGTGTATTTTACTGCCCGAAATAAGCCAACGATTAATAAATGAGCCAACAACGTGCACAACAAACGGACGTAGAGCATCGCAAACAGCGTCCGGGATTGAATTTATGGTCTAAAGTAGAGTAGAACTATGCGTAAAGGATAGCAGGAGAGAGTGAGAGGAAAATTTAGTAGTGCCACTTCTCAATACCCTGCATTTCCACCCACTGTAGTTGTTTATTTTGGGAAGAAAAATATTCGCGACTTTTGGCTATTTGTTTAGGTTACAACTACAAAAAAGGATGAACAGTGCAAACTTAAACTTCGAAATTTTATTATATTAATATATTACCTAAAACATCAGTTATTAATTTAACTACGAATATTTTGAAAGTAATAAAAACAAACTAAAATTGAAATAGGTAAACAGTATTACAAATTGTTCTCAAATAAAGTTTATGGTTTAAAAACTAATATTTGCTGTCTAAAAAATGCGTCAAGTACATTAAGTTTAAAAACAAAGTAAGTTCTAAGCATAAAAAGCATAAAGTCTTAAGTTATTATTTTTTTAATAATAAAAGCAATAAAAACATTTGGTAAAATGTTATGAAATTTTTTAAATGAAAATTATATTTGTCTAAATGATTATATAGTATATTATATAGTATATAAATGTCCACAACAATTGATCGCATAAATCAGTGAAAAATTGTAATGCCATCGCCTGGAAATTATAAATTAAGTGAAAAAGTAATAGCAAAAAAAAAACCGAATAAAAGAAAATAAAACAAAAAATGAAAAGGAGCAAAGACAATGAACTGAAACATTGTTAGCCATAAAGAACTTGGCTGTGTCAGGTTTGAGCTGCCTTTTTTCATTAGGCCCGTGAATAACCTTCCATATTAATTCATAAATTAATTAATTAAAACCAATGTGCCGCCGTATAGACCAAAAGAGGGCGTGAAGAGGGCGGAGAGGCAGACTTGTTGGAGATAGTTGGTTTTCTTTCCGCACCGAGACAGTTGAACATTGAATAAGCATTATGAGTATTATAAGATATTTGTTGAAAATGTTTCAGAGTGGACACGAAAAAAGGGTTGTCGCTGGGTAACGGGTTATAATGCAAAACGGCAGTGGTAAAGATAAAGGTATTAATGATGATATTGCCACAACCCGCTGCAAGTTCATAATTCTTAATTAGCAAGCACGACATTAACTTGGTCGTAAGCGAATACCAAGCACCAATAAAATGACACGTGGCCCCCTTTTTAAGATGTGATATACTAGCATATCGTATATATATTTTTAAGTATGCAGTTAAGTAAATTTTATTATGCTGCTCAGCAGTTGTACTTTATAATTTCAATAATTCTTCACTGAATTTATTTGAATACTGGTTAAATTTCGAGTCAACTTAAATGCGAAACGAAGTAATGAATGGACTGGGTGCTCCTTGAGTGGCCAAAATAATATTAATACTGTAATTGATTGAAACTGGTATAAATTTAGAGTAAATATACATATGTGATGGAATGGTTTGTATGGCATTTGAAAGCCATTCATAATAAATAAAATAAAAATAATAATAATAATAATAATGATAATAATAATAATAATAATAATAATAATAATAATAATAATAATAATAATAATAATAATAATAATAATAATAATAATAATAATAATAATAATAATAATAATATTATTAAACACAAAGTTCGGCACAATATTGGTTTACAGCCAAGTTAACTAGTTCAAATTTCTTGAAATCATTGGATACAAATTATTCATATCAAAAATATCAACTTTAAGACATATTTAATTATTAGTAGTGTTACAATATCATTCTAATGCATTATGGCAGGCAACAAACAAAAAATGGATATCCCTTACCAAAAAAAAAAAAAAAAAAAAACAAAAAAATCCAAATAAGAGAAGGGAAAAAAAGAAATGAGATGGGATGCAATGAGAAAAAAATGCAGCACACACATAAATTTTATAGTCATTTGCGCATTTAATTAAAATTATGATAAAAGCATGCAAAATATTTTACAAGAGCATATACGACGACTTATATGCCACAGCCCAGCTGTGTGCATGTGTGTGTTGTGTGTGTGTGTGTGTGTGTCATATAGGAAAAAAAGCGGAATAATATGGAAACGGATAAATGAGTATATGGCGGGAAGGGGAAACGAGGACAGAGCAGAGAAAAAAAAGGAATTAAAATAAAAATTGCTTATAGCAAAAATCTTGCGCTGTAATTACATCATTTATGCAGGACGAATATGTCGTTTTGTTGGCCCTGACTACTCCTACCCAAGGACTGGCTACCAGCCCCTCCCCCCCACCGCCCACCATTCTTTGCTATCTGCCCACTTGGACTTTTCTAGACCACATTACCAAGGCGGGACTAGGACGCAGGATGCAAGCCAAGCAGCACGCGCGTACATATGCCAAGGCATTTGAATGTGTGTGCCTGTGTGTGTGTGTGTGAGAGAGAGAGAACGAGCGTGTGGCAAATGCCTTTCAAATAAATACGAAATGGTCAGCGGAATAATAATCAGGAGCAGCGACAACAGCGATGCCAGTGACAAGGCGAAACGAATAGAAGAAAAAGTGTACGCAAAAAAAAACCATCAGCATTACGTTGTCTACAACCGGAAACGGATATGTGTACACACACATACACCCATACACACATGTACACATGCACTCTAACATTGCCAAGCGTAACGAGTGCAGAGCCAACAAAGTAACGAGTCGCAGCCCAGGAAATAACGAGTTGAGCTCAAAGTAAATATGCTTAAAAATAAAATGTTTCCAATATTTATAACAATAAATTTATCTTTTTATCAATTTTAGTATACATTTTAGTAAAAACTAGTGCGAAGAGCTAAATATTTGAAACAATTTTTATATTTTAAAAATAACTTATCCAATAAACCAAACAAAAGTAACGAGTTGTAGCTAATCGAGTGGCAAAATGGGCTCTACGATTATTTATGTAATTGCTAAGAATTTGTTAAACTTAAAATATATTTAAAAAATGTAAAAGCAACGATTTCAGAGAGCATCTCTCATTGTCTTGCTATAACTCTCTCTGCATTTCCCCCCACTTTCTGTCTCTTTTTCTGCAGCTATATCTCTAATTTTATTCCCTTCCACTCACACACTCATTATTAACTGCTGGCACTGTCACACCCACGCCCACACGCTGCACTCGGCACACATTTAATATGAGAAAGCATTTTCAATTTTTTATGCGCTCAGAAAAAGAATGACAACAGCTACGAAAACTGCCACTAGAAGGGGTATATTCGATGTCTGGAATGGGACAGAAGTTGGTGCCTTGCATTGGGATTGAGATTGGTTGGGGATGGGTTTTGGAGCTGTTGCTGGTCACAGTCTTCAGTCTTCGCATGCCCCACATGGCAGCCACAGTCCAGAGATTCGCTGATGTCGCTGCGATACTTCCGCCAATGTGGCACAAACAGTTCCAAAAGTAGTCATAATCAAGTCGAAGACTTAATACTCTACTGACTACTTGAAAAATATTGTATTCAATATTATACAGTATATAAACAAGACTATTTTGTTAACTAAACTGTGTTAAAATAACTGTTTAAAAGGGGTAATAAAGGGATAATAATAAAAACATTTTTTCTTTAAAATAAATAATAATTTTCTAGGTCTATGTTATATCTGTGCCAAACTTGGTTAAAATTAAGTTAAAAACAAAATTGTTTACTTTTTTTATCAAGAATTTGGCTTATATTTTTAATATATATTTTCACTGCTGCTGAGATTCAAACTACTCCTGGTTAGGGCATACAAGTTGTGGGGGCACGGTCCAAAAACCGACAAAACAAAAAAACGTGGAAAAAAATGCTAAAAAATAAATGTATTGCAAAAAAATTTGCTATATATATTTTAATGCTCGTACATACAAATGTAAAGGAGCACTAATTTTGTAAGGACACAAGCGTGAAGGACGGACAAGGAGTGTGTGTTTGTGTGTGAGAGAGTGAGATAGAGAGAGTGAATGATACTGAAAGAGAGACAGAAGCGAAGGAGCATGTGGCGCATAAGTAGACGATGGCGACGTTGACATAAAAAGCGCTGGCCACACACACACACACGCACACACATGTGTATGGGTTAGGTGGTGCAAAGGGGCGTGGGATGGGGCAGTGGCAGCAGAGGGGAACGTGCTCTTGCTAAATGGCCGTTGGTCAGCAGCGGCGTACAAATGACGGCTTCCGCTTGTGCATATTAAGCGTGAAGGATAATAATTTTACACACACACACACACACACACACACTCCGTATGCATATGCGGCATATATAAAGCATCATTTTTTTTCATAATGCTTGCTTTACTTCTATTTCCCTATTTATTTATTTTATTTTTTATACATTTTTTACTTTTGTCGTTTTTTTTTGACAAAAATGGGTATTAATATTACTTACGTTTAAAAATAAAAGCGCGACTTTTGTCTGACAAGCAGCACAGGGAACGGAGAGTAAGAGTAAGGGTAGAGAACTGAAGTGGAGAAAGAGAAATAGAGTGAGAGAAGTGTAGAAAAAGCAGCAGAAATGCAGCTGAAGCAAATATAATTGCTGGCAGAGTGCAGAGTTATCAGTTATTCACAGCACTATCACAGCATCAAGCAAGACAAACACAGTAAACTAGTACAACAACTCCTACTAATGATTTAGTGTACACAAATTAAACAATATTTTTAAAATTGTCAGTTTTTTTTTTATTGTATTTTGTGTGTTTTAATTATTGAATTAAAAATCATTTAAATTTATTTATTTATTTTTTTAAGGGTTGGGATAATTGGGATAAACAATTGCGAAATATTTTCAATACAATACATTTTATTAGAATGTATTATATTTCTTGTCATCCAATACTTCCCATCACATTTTAGCTTCAATTGCTTTCTTTTAGTCCTCAATCAACTCTTCATTTTAAGCTTGCCACTAATTCAAATTGATCTATGTGAAGAGACAAACATTTTCATAACTATAAGGGAATTGTATTATAATTTCAATTTAAAAACATTATGTACGTTATCCTTGTTTTCCCTTTTAATTTATAATATAGCAAATATAAGTAGAACACTATTTATAATTAGAATTAAAAGGAAATTATTTAAATTTTATAAATTTAATTTCAATTGAAATTTTAAGGGGTTAAGTGTGTTTCAGAGAAATCTAATTTTATTGCTTTATATATTTTTGTGACGATAACTTGAACGTAAAGTGGTTAAAGTTTTCGTCAAAAAAAAAAATTTTGAGTTCAAAACTCTGTTAAAAATCTAAATTTCAATATTTTTTATTTTCCTTCGTTCAAATTCAGGATTCAAGTACCAGAACTACTAACAGAAAATGGCAAGATATCTTTCCAAACGCTAAGGTTCATTTCTTAAGCTCACAGAACACTGGCTCCCGACGGTTCAACTTTAAAAAATGTTTTTAATTGAACTGTCAAATGTAGTTTAAATTGTTATTTGTTTGAATAAAATATTTTATGGCGGACATGTGAAATTTTTTTTTAAAAGTGCTTAATTTCGGCCTCTGAAACCCACTTAAATAAAAAATAACTGAATAGTGAATATTGTGTTGTTAAAAACAGAAAAAACGGTTATCTTCGGCGAGCCGAAGATTAAATACCTTGCAGTCATGAATATTGCATTAATTTGGTTTCAACAACGAATTATTCCTATTGTAGTTGAATGATTCCGAAGTCCGATTTGGATGAAATTTGGTCAACAGATGGGAGACAATGAGAAATACATAGACACCGAAAATGTTCATACTAAGCATTTTCAACCGATTGTTCCTATGGGAGCTATATGATATAGTGGTTCGATCTGGCTGGATTTGAACATATGAACTGCGTGAAGAGAGAATACAGGTCTGTACCAAATTTCATCGAGCTAGCTTTAAAACTGAGAGACTAGTTCGCATAGAAACAGACGGACAGACGGACATGGCTATAACGACTCGGCTGTTGATGCTGATCAAGAATATATATACTTTATGTGGTCGGAAACGCCTCCTTCAATGCGTTACAAACTGCAAGGGTATAATGAATTTCTCCATCCTGTTTATTAAAAGCCTTTAAAAGTAGATGTAAAAAAAATACCTTTATTTATGCCAGAATTAATTCATTTTAAACCTTTCAAGACGATCAAATGTGTGCAAAATTAGTCAAATTAAGTCCTTAATAATATTTAATGGTAGATTATTTAAAGTAATTTATAAATTACTCAATTCTAACAGCCTTAACTGCAGATTTTTCAGCACAGATTTTGTTTTCTGTTCAGAGATGTAAATTGCAAGAAATGTGCATAACTTACCAAACTATTAGCCAATAGAATGTGGTCCATAATAAAATTGAATTAAGTGCATGAATCTATTTTCAAATTGGCTAATATGAGTAAGAACGTATTTCCGCAGAGTACGCATTTACCGCTTCAGGTGAGTGGGTTGTGCAGACATTAATGAGAGTGGGAGTTGGAGCCAGCAGACTGAAAAGTCCAAAACTCAAAAGCTTGGTAGCTCTCTACCTGGTTGGTGGTTAGCCAATTCGAGAATGTTCAAGCTAATCACATACAATTCAATTCGTTTTACAATTTCAACTAATTTCCATTTCAATTAACTTGCTAAAATGTAATTTAGAGCGCAGTACGAGAGACAAGAGCAGACATAGACAGAGGTGGAGACAAGGAGGAAAGGGGAGCGAGAGGGAGAGAGCAAGTGGTTGCATTTTCAGCCAAAATGTACTTCTCTTCTCTTTTGCCAAAAACCGCGTTCAAGAGTCAGCAAAGGCACAGGGGAAGTGGCACTATGATGCTCCCTGTTCAGCTGCAGGACAGTCCGCTGAGTCCAGATGTACACTCAAAAAATTGTACTTGGGAAAAATGTTTAGGATTTTGTATAAATCTAAAGTTTCTTGTTCATTTTTGAAGACAATAAAAAACTCATTTTAAGTTTTTACAAATTTTTAAGATTTTTTTTATAACAATTACAATGTTTATACAATGTCAGAAGTACAACTTTTGTTTTTGGCAATATTAATTATAATATTTATCAGTTAGCGTAGGTTTGATGTCCCGATCAGACCCACTTGAAACTTTCTCCCACTTCGCTTTAACCCAGTACTACTAACTTGGCTATCCATAACCCTTTCCGAGTCTACTTCTATCCCTTTAATTAGAACTTCACTTCTCTGTCATTTGTTTAGATTGTATATTATTTGCTATTTTATTGAATAGTAAAGTTCTTAACAATTTTTTCAGTGTAGCACACACACACACATAGCTAAAGGCACGAATCTGTGCGGTTGGTAAGCGCTGAAAATCGTAATTGGACTACAACTGTAAAATCAAACAACTGACTACTCAACGCCGGTTGCCCAAAACTACCAGACTGTCTAACAGACTACCTGGCTGACAGAGGGATAGACTGACTGACTGACTGACTGACAGATGGACGGAATGATAAACCAATGGGCTGACAGACTGACGAACTGACTGTACCGACAGGTGATTCGCATAGCGAATATTTCATCGTGTTTTTGGACGCGCACTGACGAACTGACAAAAGCATAAGCGAATCATTCACATGGCTGCATTTTGTATACACAGATACACACACAGACCAACACACACACACACACACACTCTCTAAGCCACACAAACTTCAGCTACGTCTTTTAGCCCAGTTAGTTGAACATTTTTTTGTTGCCTGCAAGGCGTAAGCGCAACAGTTGAAAATGGTCATTAAGTCGGATGCAGTCGACGGCAAAACAGGCTTCTAACTTGGCCAAATGCTTCGTTGATCAGTAATCAACATTTCCAAATGATGCCCCAATGACACTGCCTTACAAATTGACAAGGTCTAGAGCCAAGCGATTAATTCACTTTAGAATTATTTAATTAGTTTTAGTTTATAACAAAAGTTAAAAAGTTTGAACTTATTTAAGTCTAAGCTAAATGCAACCAGTGTTGGCCATTAAATTAAATACTAATACTCAGAAACTACTTTGGAAAATTTTAACATTAAAATACCAGATTTTAAAAAGTTCTTGGCTACTAAAAATTTTATTCAACATTATTAGACCCCGTACTCTAAAAAAGAGTAGAGGGGTCTATTAGGTTTGTCAGAAGCGAAATGTGCGTAACAGGCAGAAGGAGGCGTGGCCGACCCCATAAAGTATATATATTCTTGATCAGCATCAACAGCCGAGTCGATATAGCAATGTCCGTCTGTCCGTCTGTCTGTCTGTCTGTCTGTCTGTCTGTCTGTCCGTCCGTCCGTATGAACACCTGGATCTTTTAAACTACAAAAGCTAGAGACACCAAATTTGGAATGAAAGTCCGTTATCTTCGCAAGCAGATCAAGTTTATTTCAAATTGTTGCCACGCCCCTTACCGCCCCCGCAATGAGCAAAAACCAGACACACCTCGAAAAAAATTTACTTTTTAGGCCAATAACTCAGTAACTATGGCACTTAGGAACACCATTTCTGGTAAACAGGTTGCTAGTGACACCCTTAATGCAATGCCATTAAAAATTTTGAGCTGCCACGCCCCTTTTTCCCACATCAGCTAAAAAACTTTTACGCTTTAATGCCGTTTTTAAGGCATTTATTCATATAGTAGAGTGTTGTAATTCAACATTCGTATAGAGACATATAAAATCAAACTATTCTGAAAGCGGCATCAACATACTACCTTTAACAAAAGAGCTACTGCGTTACAAAGTTTGTTATTTAACTGCAATATCACTTACGCGCGAGAGCGAGACAGAAATATACAAACACATGTTCAAACGTTTTCGATGCTTTTTGTGGCGACAGCGCTGCCGGCAGACGCTGTGGCGACAGCGCTGCCGGCAGACGCTGGCCGCGCCGAATACACGCATACATACATACATACATACATGCATACATATAATTTCAAACGAATGTGTGTTTGTATGAATAATATGTAAATGCTGATTATCGGAGAATTCTTGAAAGTGGCGCGTGGTGCAACTGATAGAGTTGCGGCAATGCGAATTGTTAATTTAATTTGTTTTAATTTCAATTCAAAATGTACATATAAAATTAAAATTTTAAAATTTCATTCAAAAATTTAAATTTAAATTGAATACAATTGCGCACTTCTATGGGAGTACGGGGTCTTTTACAGTCGGCTCGATCGACTGTAGCCTTTCTTACTTGTTAATTTGTAATAATTAAAACTTGTCCAATAGAAAATATTTGTGCACAAAGCAAATATGAGTTGAAATGTTAACCAGTGCTGGTAAATGCTTTTGCTGAAATTTCATAATACATATATTTTCATTTAGTCATAGTTAAGGGGTAAAGTGGTTTGCAGAGTCTGAAATTAAACTCTGTTTATAATTTTTTTTATCACATGTTCACAGTGAAATATTTTATTCGAACAAATAAAAGTTTTAAATATTGAAATTTTTATAGTCATTTATGAAAAACAAAAAATGCAAAATTGGAGCTAATTACCTTTTACTGTAAAAAATGGACCTTCGCCTTCTTGCCAAATGTAAGATACTTGCAATTGGTTCATCCGAAATCAAAACAAATACTTTCTGTTAGTATATACTTAAATCTTGTAGTTGAACGAAGGAAAAAAATATATTGAAATTTGAAAGAGTTTTGAACTCAAAATTAATTTTTTTTACAAAAAAATTGGATTGTAAAATGTATATAAAAAATACTTAATACTTACTCAAAATTTGAAATAAAATTGGCTTAAACTTTTCGAAACCCGGAACTTTCGTTTTAATGATCTAAAAATTGCAATCGCTTGTTGCTTGACAACAAAAATGCAAAAATTCCAAAGTTCTGACATATTTTTAAGCCAATTATTAATACGATTTCCATTCCACATAAAATGGCAACGTTTTTCAGTTGAGAGGCACAAATTTCAGGTGTAATAAATTTATTTGACTCAATCAACCCCCGATGCCATTTCCCTGTGACACGACAACAGATGCTCCAGTCGCCAAAAGTTGCAACAAATTTTGCACCGAGCCAAAAGGCACCGCTCGAAACTCTGAAGTGGCTTCAAATGAGTGCGGCAAAGAACATTACAACCAAGTCAAGCTCACATTCTTTAGCTAAACGAAAGTGGAATTTCTAAAATTAATTATGATTGGTTTTCACACAAAAAGTGGTTCATAGCACATGCGATTCTTTTTGATTCGATTTTTTTTAATTTAAATATTGTTTTATTTTATATTTCTGTTACTTCAATGTATACATATATTTAGCTTCCTACTCAGCATTTGACTGATTGTTTTTCTTTAAATCATTAGGTGTGTCTTCTTTGCTTTCTGATAAGATATTTACAATTCTTGACTCAAAAATGATTCAAAACTGATTAGATCATCCTCTGATCAGGAAGAGCGCCGCTAGGGTAGGGATGTGACATCGATATAGAAAAATTCTTATATATAAATATGGACTTGATACTGACTCACTCCAAACTTGTAGCTCTTAACAACTCTGAGATCTGTTTGTTCATACGAACAGACAGATGTACATGGCTATATTGACTCGACTTGTGATGCTGAGCGTTTATAAGCGTTTACTGTGATTTTTAGATATAATATATATTTATATTTAACTTATATGTAACAACTAATTATATACAAGAAAACATTTGGATACTTCGTCGAAAAGAATTCTTGCTGCCGAACAATTTGGGGCAAGTCTTGTGAACTGCCGGGCCTGAAATCAAGTCCCACTCCTGGAATGGGGTGATATAAAAAAAAATTATAAAACGCAAAAAGTTTTGCACTGCTGGAAACGGCAATGACAATGTTTCCTCTGCGTGTAACTTTTGCTCAAGGATTTATAGTTCGTTGCTGGATGTGGATGTGAATGTGGATAGGAATTGGTAAAGTGGTTGGCAGTGGGTTATGCACTGAAAAAAAAAAACAGAACCATTTCTTAAATTGGAAAAAAATTGTTTTTAATGGATTATTGAATTGTTAATCTTCGAGTTAAGAGAGTTTTTTTTTAGAATTGTTACTTGTTGAAATAATTGCACGTTATACAATTAAATGCAACTTTTAGCAGTCAACAATTATCTAAATAAAAATGATTTTTTATTATAAGAAAAATGCTCTAGAATGATTGCAATTATTATAGTATTTCTAGCTTTTATTTGGTAATAAGTTTTTAAGAATATTTTGTGTAGTTAAAGAAATAATTCAATTTTATCAGAAATGAATTTTTGATTAATTTATGGATAAATGGTGAAAGAAATAAAGAACTCTTAAATGACTTAAATTAAGAATAACTTTAAGAACTTTAGCATAAAAAAATTAATTTCTTTTGTACCATAATAATTTGAGAGCCAAGGCACTCATAAATTTTTGTCAGTGTATAGGTAGGAAATAGGTAGAGCAACTTGGCTCGGGCTAAATCGAGTTGTCATGGCGACGCATCATAGGCACGGCATAAGCGCCGGTTGGATGCTATATCTGGATGCGACTGTGCTACTAGCTGTGGATATGGGTGTGAGGATGGATTTTGGTTTGGGTTTGAGAGAGTATCCTGAGTTCTGAGTTCACAATCCCGAGTATTGCTACTGAGTACGTGTGCGTGCGCCGACGTCGCAGCCTCAAAAGCCATTTGTGCTTAATTGCGTGTAGGGCAACTAATGAGCGGAGTTATATGCCAGGACTGAGACCGAGACCAGGACCAGGACCAGAGCCAGTACCAGGACCAGGACCGAGACCTAGACCAAGGACAGCACTACGCGCGCGGCTGTTTATAATTTTTCGAAAGAATAATAAACCAAAAGAAACAGAAATGAAAATTATATTTATATATATGTATGTGTATATAGAAGTAGATTTAGAAGTAAAGAGAGTGTAGGACAGCAGTCGCACGATTTTATTTATAACGGCAGCAGCGACAGTAGCGCTGCAAAATATTTTTTCAAATAAAATGTAACATTTATTTGTGAATGGGTCGCCTCCCTTTCGAAACTTTTTGCATTTGAATTATGCGTGCCAAAGGGTTTGCCAGTCGCCATTTGCCATTCGCCATTTGCCATTCGCCAGTCACCATTTGCCAGTCATCAGTTGCCCCATGCCAGCACCTTGTCTAGAGCCATTAAGCGAGAATTATACTGGCCTGAAGAGGTAACAAATGCGTTGCCAAGGTGCTAATATCGTTGCTGACAATGGACAATAGTTCACTTGTAGATTTCTTAAATAACAGATGTTTTTTTACTTTTAAACGGTTTAAAAATTTTCAAAAATATTGAAACGAATGCGTGTAAAATGTCATACCAAAACCTTAAGAAATGTTTCAATTTCGTCCAGATATTCAAGTAGATGTTATTAAGAGTATGCTTCAAATTTACAAAAATTTCTCTAAAGAGTTAAGTTTTTCTAGAACAGGAGGAGGAGAAGAAAGAGGAGGATGGAGAAGGAAGAGGATTGAGAAGGAGGAGAAGAAAGAGAAAGATGAGGATGACGATGAAAGTGTTTCCCTTAATGCATAAATATTCTTGATCAGCATCAACAGCTTAGTCTATAAGGCAATATCCGTTTATTTGTCCATCTGTATTTTTGTATGAACGGATCTTATAGATTACAAGAGTTAGAGCCACTAAATTTGGAATAAAAGTCCGTATACAGAGTACGCAATTGAAGTTTCTTTAAACGAATTTTTAAAACGCTGTGACTAAGAAACTATTTGAGATACCGGCACTAAATTTACACATTATGGTTAAACTTAACAATCATTATAACAATCCATACCAAGTTTTAATCGGATCGGTTAACTATATGCTAAAGCTATTTGTATAGTAAAGTGCTCACTAGAATGAGTATGAGTGAGAATGAGAAAGTCAGCTTGCTCAAACGTCTTACTTGTTTTTATACCCGTTACTCGTAGAGTATAGCTCCCATAGGGCCGATCGGTCAAAAATACGCTCCAAATATGAATTTGATGAAAAACTTTTGCGTTAACTAAGCTATATTTACCAAACTCACACAGAATACATCTGCCAATAATATATATATACTGACCAAGTTTGATCCAAATCGGACAACTATATCGTATAGCTCCCATAGGGACGATCGGTCGAAAATATGCTCTAAACATGAATTTCTATGAAAATGTTCTGTGTTTGCCAAGCTTTTATATCCATCACCATTTTTAATAACAAATTGAAACTGAGTAACGGGTATCCTAAAGTCGCGAGGCGACTATAGCAATCTTTCTTGTTTAATACATTAATACACTGTATTATTTTTATTGGGAATAAGTACAGGGTCTTCTACAGTCGATTTACTTGATGGAAACAAGCATATTTATATTAAAATAAAACTGAAGATTTTGCACTCAAATCAAACGCGTCAGAGACCAGGCAGGTATTATAGGATGAACTGCCTTGGGGACTGATGCTCGTACCTTTCAAATGAATTTAAAGATAAGCAATTGAAATAAAATCTAGAGCTGTATGCCATTAACTGAATAGGGTTTCAAGTGTTCCACAGGCATGTCTTTTTTGTTGTTGTTGTTTGCTGTTTTTGGTACAGTTGTGCTTAAGCCTAGTTAGGAATTCATGAGCGTATCCCAAGGCAGACAAACACCATCATCACTTGCGGTCACTCACGGATGTTGGAGTTGGGGTTGAGATTGGACTACAGAAGACTACAATATGGGAATGTGGTGGAGTGTGGTGAGGGGCTGTAGTTGCACTGATTCATGTGGACTGGTGCGGTACTTAACGGTTTTTTTTTCTGGTAGAGCACGAAAGGGCTTCTTGTTTTTTTGTAACATTGGTATGGTCACGATAGCAGCTGCTGCTCAGTTTTGCCAGACCTTCTTACGAATGTAATTTTTATTTACACAATTTTAAGCTAATATTACGTTTGAGCCACGCCCAAAGCCGGACAGGGACACAAAAAAACAGAAAAAAAAAAAATTATACTTGCCGGCGAATTTGTCCCAAAAAAGGATTAATGAAATAAAATTATCTCTTTTTCGGCGTAACGCGAACCATTCGCATTGGACAGGCAGAGGCCTGAGCGGAGGCGGCGTGGGGGGCGTGGAGGAAAGGAGAAAAAAGCAGAAACGAATGGGGTGTGGCAGATGGGCGTGTAATGCGACAGCCTTCTGTTTTTCGCTGTGTGTAGCGAGTTTTCTTTTCGTTTTTTGTTTGCTTTTTTTTCTTTTAATTGTAATGCCTATTTTGTGCTATCTCTTTCGCTTAGTTCTGCGCTTTCCATTTCTCTCTCTCTCTTTCTTTTCGTTAAGCGTCGTGTGTCGCTGGAATAAATTTTTTGGAGGGCTGTGGGCATGTTAAGTGTGGGAAACGCATAAAGTGTGGGCGGGTAAGACTCGGGGACCTCATCAAGTAACAACACGTACAAATCTTTTGTGTACCGTTGTCTGGTCACTACTGCCATCTCGCTTGCACTCAGCCAACACACACCGTGCGTGTCTTTCTAGACAATTTTTTTGTTACCTTTTTTTTTGTTATTGCCGTTCAGAGCAATTCTCATATTTTAACATTTTTAAATGCATTCAAATTAAGTAGCACGCGATGGGTTAGCTAGAAGAGTTTTAGTAGATTAGGGGTGGTGTGGGGTGGGGTGGAGTAGCAGGGGTGGGTGTAGAGGTAGTGCTAAAAGGGTTGCACAAACAACGCAAAGACACAACAAAACAAGTAAGAATGCTATAGTCGCCTCGCGACTTTAGGATACCCGTTACTCAGTTTCAATTTGTTATTAACAATGGTGATGGATAAAATAGCTTGGCAAACACAGAACATTTTCGTACAAATTCATGTTTAGAGCATATTTTCGACCGATCGGCCCTATGGGAGCTATACGATATAGTTGTCCGATTTGGATCAAACTTGGTCAGTATATATATATTATTGGCAGATGTATTCTGTGTGAGTTTGATTAATCTAGCTTAGTATACGCAAAAGTTTTTCATACATATTCATATTTGGAGCGTATTTTTGACCGATCGGCCCTATGGGAGCTATACGATATAGTTGTCCGATTTGGATCAAACTTGGTCAGTACATGTACTTCCTAGATATGTACTTTCCGTGTAAATTTGGTTCAGATAGCAAAGCTAACAAAAAAGTTTTCTATACAAAAACATTCTGCGTTAACCTGTGCATTTACCTTTATATGCAAATAATACGCCCTAAAGTGGGCGTGTCAAAAAACAAAAACAAACTTGTACTGCTTGGGTATTGTACCTTTCATTTGCGACCACTAGCATTTTTTCTAGCTCTTATAGTCTCTGAGATCCTTTTTGTTCATACAGACGGACGGACGGACGGACGGACGGACGGACGGACGGACGGACAGACGGACAGACGGACAGACGGACATGGCTATATCGACTCGGCTATTGATGCTGATCAAGAATATATATACTTTATGGGGTCTGCCACGCCTCCTTCTGCCTGTTACATACATTCCAACGATTACAATATACCCTTTTACTCTACGAGTAACGGGTATAATAAACTAAATTGCATATAAATAAAAAAGTCTATTGCTCTGACAAAAAATTCTTGTGCTTTCTTTGGATGCGGGTGAACGCCAAAATTGGTGCTGGGAACGTAGGACTGTTAATTGCTGTACCGTTCTATGATTAAATGGGGGTAACAGCTAATGGCTATAATTGGTAAAGCAGGCTTTCAAATGGGAATAGTCGATAAATTCTGAAAGCTAAAACAAAGGTATTTTAAATGGCACAAGAAAAGTCGACAGCCGGAGGGAGGAGTTTTAGTAGTTTCTTCCAAAATTTCTACTAGTTGCTTGCCTTTTTAAAACGTTTTTTTTATAACTATTTGATTGATAACTCTTGAGTTTGTGAGCTCATCATGTTTGCGCACAAATTAAAACAAAATTTAGAAAAATGTGCATAAATTGCGTTTTAGAATTCGTTAAAATTTGAAAATATTTTGGTTAACTGTCGAGTTCTCTACGTCGACAAATTGTACTGGGTTTCATCTGTCTTTAAATATATACAGTGAAAGCTCTACTGGCGGACAGCTCCCTTAGCCATAAGAATTTTATAGCTTTTTAGCATGATTTTCATGCAAAATTCGTTCTCTTAGGCGGACATCTCCCTTGGGCGGACAAAAATACTGGAACCGTGGTGTCCGGCCAAGGGAGCTTTTACTGTGTTTTTATTGAAAATATATGATGAAAATATTTAGCTCAATTGAATTTAGTAGCCTACACAAAAGGTAGAAAACAGTGTCGTCACAGCGCTCAATATTTGTTTGATTCATTGGGTTTGTTTCCCATGCTTTGT
This sequence comes from Drosophila nigrodunni, assembly GCA_020829145.1. Classification (NCBI taxonomy): domain Eukaryota; kingdom Metazoa; phylum Arthropoda; class Insecta; order Diptera; family Drosophilidae; genus Drosophila; species Drosophila nigrodunni. The sequence goes on along the minus strand of JACVCZ010000002.1, from coordinate 3,694,805 downwards.
TGTGGGATCCTTCACCCAATTTCTCACCTATAAAGGAATTATTATAAATTGTGTTTAATTATTGTAGCAAAATTTATTTTTAAGACCAAAATTTTGCATTATAATAATGCAAGTTAAAATTTATATTTTTGCTGATACATTATCGCCGACTTTTCTGTCAAAATATACTAAGAAAACATAGATATAAAACTTTTATTTTTCGGTCAAATTGAATCATGTTTCGTATACAAATCATTGGTTTGAAGCTAGCCAAGACCGGTTCACATACCAATGATGTATGAACTTTAACTCAGCTTCTAGTTTAGCAGTTTCTATTTGTAGACAATTTTGAGGTCCTCAATTTGCCAAAGTATTTCTGTACACAATTTGATAAAAGCCATAAAAAGCGCTTACTATTGATAATTGTATAATGAAAGCGCTTAAGTTTCATTGCTTCATGGCTCGGCTGTCAAAAACTGTAAATTAATTCAATTAAGTGTAGGAGCTAAGGCTCAAAATGTGTTTTTGGATTCGAATTTGCTGACACATAAGAACAGGAACAGAATCTGCTTCTGCCTCATGCCAGCCACGGGTTCAACAGTACACAACAAATTAGAGCTCGGCTCAAGTGGGAGCATGAGTCCGAGTCCGAATCTTTTGGGAAGTTTATCAAACAATGGATAATTTGAAAAAGTCGCGCATCATGACTCACTGACGGAGTGACTGAATGACTAAATGACGGTCTGACAGTCGGTCTCTTTTGGCTTTAGCTGTGCTGGCTAAAATGGAATACATAAATGTCATTTATTCATTCATTTATGCAAAACTTGTAATAATGACAACTGTGGTTGTGGTAAGGGGCGGCAGGGGAGGCATGGTTATGTTGTCGAAGGATTCGTAAAATCCGTGCAAGTGATGAAAAATTTGTGTTGACTACGTCAGATTTAGCATTGCGTCCCACAAACGATGGCGCCCAATGTTGGGCGCCCAACGTTTGTGCTGTCAAAAATTTTGTGTGTACGCGCGCGAAAAATTTTTGTGCCAAGGTGTGCAATGGATTTCAACGGAATGATGCTGCTGCTGCTGCTGATGATGATGATGATCATGACGTTCTGAATAATGATGATGCCTGGCGAGCACTGACTATTAAGCTTACCTTCCCTATAAACTGTATATATATATACATATATATAAATGTATGTATATATGGTATACATATTTGGTATTGTACTTATTGCTGTTGTTGTTGTTGTGTGCGGTAATAAAATTCTTAATGTGCCATTAAATCCTTCCACTGGCAACGTCATCAGCGCGTCATGACTTTTGTGAGCCGCCAACAACAACAACGACAACTTGGCTGACTGGCAAGCTGGTAGCTGGTAGCTGTCTTGGAATTCCGCCAAGCCAAAGAAATCTAACGAAAATTTTGCTACGAAATGGCACGTAAATAAATTGCAAAGATTTGTCGTCTGTTGAGGATGCGGACCTGGTGACAACAACAACAATGACAGCATTTCATTGGCAGACCAACAATTTGATACCCTTACGCATACAAGGAATACAGTGCATTCGATAGTTTCCCTAGTGTCGTTGGTGTTCCATTTTCTAAACATTTTGACAACATTTATTTCAATCGTTTCTATAAAAGCTATGTACATTGAAAGCTCCCTTGGCCGGACAGCCACGGTTGAAGTATTTTAGTCCGGCCAAGGGAGATGTCCGGCTAAGAGAACCGATTTTGTATGAAAAACATGGTAAAAAACTATAAAATTCGCCCGGCTAAGGGAGCAGTTCGCATGAGGGAGCTGTCCGCCTGAGGGAGCTGTCCGCGAGTAAAGCTTCTACTGTATGTATATATATATGTAAGGAATTTCATTGATTGACTTAGTCAACATATGAAAAGTTCACCTCTCGTATGAAAACTCCTAGCTCGTTATAGTTACAAACTCAAAAAAAAAATGGCATACATCCTTCCTAATTCCTACTTCTTAGTTCTAACTTCCTACTGGGGCTATACAATGCAGAACTGCGAGTTTTGTTTTTAATAAATATAAAAATAATATAGCTTTTTATACTCTAAACTATATTTTTATTCTATCCTACAGCAGCTTTATAATATTGTGAGCCGATGCGACTGATTTTAACAGACGTGAAAGGACAGAACTTTATGAAGTATCATCAAGAAAGTTCTAATATGAAAGACTTAAGCCAGACGTATGGCCGCACTGGCCTGGAATCAGGAATACAAATGCTTTCTAGTATTTATAACGTCTCGCACAAACGGCATGAAAAATTTATAATACCCTCTCCAAGGGCATTAAAACACCTGCCCCATAGACGATTTGAGACTTTTGTGCGGTTTTGCTCGCAAAGACGGCTTTCCGCGCAAAAGGACAACAAATGAGTTAACATTTTTGGCGTCGCTTCGTAAAAGGCTTTGGCAATCGTTGTGGCCCGCCCCCGTCCCACTACTCACACTCCAATGCCATTCCAAGAAATATTCCCTTTACCTCTTTTAGACTGCCCCGCTGGCTGCTGTCATTATGATTATTGTCATTTGGTTGAGGTGATTCAATGCATTTAGATTGCATAATTAAGTAACGCGCGTATTTTATGAAAATCTTTCATTTACATTTCATCTCTTGGACTCGACTCTGAAATAATCAGATCAATTTAAAACTTATAACACAGTTGCAATGCTTACAAAAAGTCCAGTAAAGTTGTCTTGAAAGCACTGAAGATTTTCGCGGCGTTTTAAGCACAAATTCACCTCTTCAATAACAATTTTTAAATATTTCTTTAAATGGTCTTTCAAGCACCAGCATTGGAAACGATTTTAGCGAATTTTGTTAGAAAAGACAATGACCAAAGCCAAATTCACCGTTTTTATCTTATATTTTTTAGTTTTTTTAATATATTATTTTTTTTTTTTAATTTTAAATCATAGCTTGCTAGGTTTTTTTTCAAGTTGAATTTATAAATAAATAAATAATTTTGTGTTTTTAGTTTGCTAGCCAATAAAATCATGATTTTTAGTTTTTCTTGAAGCAAGAATTTATTTTTCTTATTTTTTGAGTATTATTTGTTTGCTTAAAAATAATTATTTAAGCGCTTGACTCTAAAAAAAAATATTTTTTGAAGAACAAATTGAAGTAAACTAAAAATAATTTGTATTTTTAAAACCAAACTTGTACCGAAAACTGGTCCCATAATGAGCGTATTTAAGAGATTACTTAATATTTAATAAGTTTTAAAATATTTAAATTAAACAGCATTTTTTTTTGATTTTAGTTTTGTGTTTTTACATTTTTTTTTATTATTATTACAGAAAAATTTAAGAAAAAATGCCAAAAACATTGAACAAAATTAGTTAAAAGAAATATGTTTATGGTTTACAGGGTCTGCAAAGTTTAGATTACTCGACTGTTGGCTTTGGCAACGCTTGAAAATGAATTTGCTTGTAGCCACATGTGGCATACAGCAGATTTGCGTATAAGGTAGGCAGGAGAAATACGGCTTGTGGCAGGAGGCGTGGCAAGCAGGGGGCACTGCGAATGTGGCAGCGGCACGGGGTACGGGGCACGGGGCACGGGACACGGGGCACTTCACCCAGTTAGCCAGAAGTTGCAACAATAGCATAGAGAATTATAATGCACTCAACCTGTATTACAGTTTCTTTTCAGACCCATTGTGGATCATTTTCGATTGTGGCAAGTGCCACAAGTCGTGTGTGGCTTGCAACAAGCTTCGAGTGTTTAATACCTGACGTCATTAATATTCCCGCTAGCTGCGGCAAAAAACAAAAGCTTTTGCCTGCCCTCCTTGCCTGCTCCGCGCCACTTGTCGATATTTAACATAATTGTGCAATTGTGTGGCACACGCGAGTGTGTGTGTGTGTGTGTGTGTGTGTGAGTGTGTGGCACATTTGTATAAAATCAAAAAGAGTTCAAGTGTCGGCATTTAAATACCGCTGCCAAGTATGACCTCATCTCACTCAGGTAGTTAATGGCTCTGCCAGTGGCAACGGATGTGTAATTGCTTCAAGATGTTGCAGCATGGAGACGCCCTACCCCCCACTCTCACCAAGTATGCCTCACTTCGATAATTACTACAGGACATCTTCTAACTTTATTCGATTGCAGTCTGCTTTTTGATAATTTCTTGTATATATTTTACTCCCATCTAGTTGGCCGTTTTTTAGCTAAGTTTTTTTGAATTTCTTAGTAGGCTTCGACCAGGCCATAAAGCGACTTTCCAGCTGAGCTAAGGCATTTATTTCATTCGGTTCCCGTTCATAGTACAGAGCACATGTGAAGAAATAAAAATTTTGAATTCAAGTTTTTACCGAAATAAATTCCGGCTTTAATAAATTTTTTTTTATATCTGAGTATTTTTCAGGGTACAAATTTTTAGTACAGGTAAGTGACAGTAATCATTATAATTTAGTATATATACTAATCAAATTTATATAATTATTTATACACTTTTAACTTATTATTTTTTCTTAAAACAGCTGGCAAAAGGGTACGCATTATGCAACGTACATCGACTCGGTTCTTGGGCTGCATGTGGCAGCAGACGTCATTGCAACATCTGCTGCGCTTGCGGCAACTGCAATCGACCAACGTGAGCAGTCCGCGCCATCTAGCGTCGCGTAGCTCCGACAAAAGCGGTGACAAGAAGACGACAACAGAACCAACTTCGTCGTCATCGTCGTCGTCAACCTCGACGCCAGGCTCGACGCCACAGACGCTTCGCATAATGCGTGAGGATAACATGTGGAGTGATCCACAGAAATTGGATACAAAATGGCTGCGTCCTCGCGATCCCCGTCGCTATAGACCCGATTTCAAACAGACCGAGCCGCATTCGCTGCGCAAACAATTTATGCGCAGTCCCGACGAGAGGACACGCGATGCCATGGGCCGTGATTGGGAGGCGGCCATACAACTAAATGAGAATCGCCGGCGGCAGGCGCTGCTAGCGTTTCAGAAACGTCATCAGGAGAAATTGGATAAGCAGGGTATTAAGCGCAAGGAGGTTGACCGACGTACGCGGCCCAAGGCAAGCAAAAAAGATGCTAAAAATCGTAAAGTTGCGCCACCGAAAGCCGATAGCCACGACGAGGACTAGAATATGAGTGAATCTTCTTCCGACTCCTTTATATATTAATATGATAACTTCTCTTTTTTTTGGAGGTAAGTCATGTGTACATTTTTAATGAATGGAACTTGTCTTAAGCACTTTTTACTCAGGTTTTTGGTTAACGCTAACGTTGCCCATGAAGAACGAACATATCGCTTGCTGCATCCCGCGTTCCACAGCCAACGAATCGGATCGCAACCTACAACTAAACAAACTTTGATCATGGCCATTAGCAAACCAACAACCAACATCTTACTGAAAAGAGATAGCGAGCCAGTTAGAGCAAGATAGAACGAACAAACCACAAACAAAAAAAAAACGATCGAAAGCACAACGCAAACAAGCGAGTTTGAGATACATATTTGATCACAGTTTCCCCATCAGCTAGCTGTAAATGCAACAAATTTTTAGTTAATTGCAAAACCATCGTATGTAATCCAACAATTTTGTGCAACTTTTTATGAATTATTACATAATAAACATGTTACTATTTCAGCATTAATAAGAAATCAAAACGTGTTTATTAACTTATTTACACTTGGTTGGACATGATTTTGCTTCTTCACAGGCAGCAACTTGGCCAGACGGAAAGATATGCCAAGCGAGTGGTGTCATTTCCGGATCAGTTTATACTCCAGACGCTTTTTTTTTCCACTTTGACAGTTTTGTCAAATAGAACTATGATTTCTTTAAAGTATTTTAAAAATATGACACAGCAATTTGAATGAATCGGAGTAAAACTACCCTATTGAAAATTAATTCAGTAGTATCTAAATTCTGTACAACTAAACTACAGAAATCGTATAGAATTAGGTACTAAATCCCACGTTCAATGGGAAGTTCGTAGTGAGAATTTTACGTTTTACAAGTGAGAATTTCCCGCTGCTCTGGTCAGCGAGCAATTCACACTTTTGTGATAATTTTTTAAAGATTGCGCTGTTGGTTTTGCTGCTCAGAACTTGTTGACTCCTAGAAAAAATTTCCTTGTATGAAAAGTCTCTTGAACGGGGTAGCGGCATTCTCACACAAAACTGCTACAGCACGACGGGACGATCTGTTGGTTTAGATCAATTTCCTAGTTACTTTGATGGACATGCCCACAGGAAAACGAAGTTAGGCGGTCTGTAGTAGGGACTACTTCTGTGTGAGTTATTCGCACGAAAAATTTATATTTCGCGTGCAAATTTTCCTACTGGGTAGTTGATCGACTGCGTCATTTGCCCCTATATTCGTTCTAGAGAAAATGTGTTTGCCAAACGAATTATCAATTTTCGAACAATCCATGTAGCTGTAGTTGTCTGATTCGTGCCAAATTTGATAAGGATAGTTTCAGGATAATACACAACGATTGCGTTAGCGTTTGTGGGGGGAACTTTGAAAACGTGAGTAACTTCCCAAGCACCTTTGTGACTTATTAAGCGTTAGTACTTAAGCAACGCAAAAATACCGACAGTGGAAAAACTCTAAAAGGGTGCTCTGTAAAAGACTTTTTAGCGTTGACAAAGGTCTAAAATATATAGTATAGACAGACTTTCATTTAATAAATAAATTTGATTAATTTTAAAATCAATCAATGTGCCTAGTACGCATTATACTTTACTTGGTGGATTATAAAATGCTTTAACTTTTTAATAGTTTATTTTGAACACTGATCTACAAAAATAATTTAAATGCTTATGACAATGGGCATTTAAATAAATGAATAATATCACATTCAATTTATTTAATGAAGCTTTACTGTATTGGTCACAAAGTGGTATAAATATTAATGTTTCATTTAAAAATCGAGGTTTATTTATTATAAAATCAACTGCTTAACAGTTATATTATCTATTTTTTAAAATAATTTCAAGATATTATTAATCTTATCTGCTAAGCAATGTAAAGAGCGCTACTTTGTAGATTATGCGAGTGTCTGCGATTGTTGTGATAATGTTTTGTCTAAGCTTTTCCTATGGCATTGGTAAAATCCACTCAGTTTTCTTTTGGTGGATAGCTGGTCTGGCAGTTGGTTTAAGAAATATGGCAACACCTTCGCTACGGACATTAATTTTTAGTGCTTTTGGGTTTTCAATTTGCCAAAGAAGCCACGTGAACGACAGCGACAGGGTCGTAGAGAGGGGTAGGGGAGGGGAGGGGAGAAGGGGGTTAAGTAAGAAGTGGGGGAGTGGAACAGGCATTTAACGCCGCATAGAAAATCAAACGTTAAAGGTCAAAGACAAAGACAAAGGCAGCTGGAACCGCTGGAAAAGTACGAACAGAAGCGACTTGTGATATATGCCACATTCAAGTGGTGGGGTGGGCGGGTTTTTTGGCGGGGGCGGGGCAGTTGGTGGAACAGTCAGTAACCCTTTATCGAGACGCACAGCATGGGGCAAGTGTTGATTTAGGGTTGCAAACAGAAATTATGATAATGCCTGTGAAAACAGCAGAATAGAATGCTGAGCTGTGTGTATGTGTGTGTGTGTGTGTGTGTGTGTGTGGGCGGTGGGCAAAACCCAAGAAAACGAGCAGTGGCAGAGTAATGAAAACCCAAGCGAAAGAAAATATATTAAATGATATTGAGAGGAACTAATTTTCATTAAAAGGATTAAAAAGCATTTGGCAACACTCTCGATTCTCGAGCATAACCGCGATGAGGACTGAGGACAGAGGACAGAGGACTGAGGGCTGCTTATGAATTAACATAAAAATCATAAAAATATGACACTACGCGACTTCATCATCATTATGATCAGCAGCAACATTACGATATCATAATGATTACAACCATGAGCGGGATGATGACGATGATGATGATATAGAAACTCAAACAAGTCTAACAAGACAGTAGAAAACTTGATGCTTATTATAGTTAAGGTATAGTCGAGTGTAACCGACAGTAAAACACCCGAAACGCAGCTTAAATACGACACTTTTTACTTGAAAACAAAAAACATTTGTTAAATAATGATAATCAATGAGAACGAGAAATAAAAGTTGAGGGTAGCAGCTCTAAAATAAACTTACTAACTTGTAAACTCATTTTAAGAAAATGTTGCCTACTTTTAAGCGCTTTCGCTGCTAGAGTTTTTTAAGTGGCAATAAGTAATGCAATATATCATCGTAGTTGTTGAATTTAAAATATTTCATTTCTACAATAAACGATATGTGTGTTCACTTTAGCAAAATGCAGTTACATTGAGCTTTTTAGAGATAATACAAGTTTCTGATATCCCTTGATGGTTAATTATAGAAGGTGATTCAGTAACACTAAAAGTTTTTAGCTTTTTAGTGAGTATTCTCTCTGAAGATATATCTTCCAATTTGCCTTGCCTTTTGCCACATAAATATACTTGCCAATGAATTGTATTTCGATTTGGATTTCACACGCCAGCCCCGTTTAAAAAGAGTTTTCCTGTATCAACTTCCAGACCGCACACTACACACTTAAACTTTAACAGTCACAGAATTCCATACTTTTGTTTTTATGTTTTTGAAATGAAACATTAATAAATATTTTATCGTCTTATCAAAACAAGAAGTGTGTGCTGTACCTAAAATCTATAAATATTCAGTTGATTTTAAAGCTTTGGCAATCGTCGCTTTTTCTTACACCTTTGGTTAAAATCAAAGTACATATAATCAAGACACCAGAGGCTCAAACCAAAAAAGAGATCTTATGGCATTACAAACACTGCTACAACTAGAGCACACCCTTTCAGTGGGCGCGTAATGGGTATGAAAATTCGACCTGCAACACTTGGCTAAATGGATATGCGAGCCTGGCTAGCAGCTGAGTGTTTGTGGTACTGGCATGTGGCAGGTGCCACTACGTGTGTGTGTGTGTGTGTATATAGCTGTGTGTGTGTGTGTGTGTGTGGCATCATTGATGGCAACGCGCGACAATCAACACGAGTCGCGCTGATAGCGCACAGCGAGCATCAACGTTGGTTTGGTTTTTGGGTTGGAGGATTAGTAATGGGGCCTTGAAGGATGGAGGGATGGCTGAATGGTTGAATGGCAGTATGGCACAATGACAGCCTGGTTGGGTTAAAGGTGGGCCAGCGCATGCTTAGCATCATTTGCTTGCCTCAAACTCGCGGCACGCTGCCTCTCCCCCGACCTCCAGCCTCACTCCGCCATAAAAACTCAGGCTCGGTCCGAAAACCAGCAACATTGTTTGCTCTTTTGTGGGCGTTGTGGCGGCTGCGAGTCTTGTCAATGGCACTGCCAATGCCAATGCTAATACTTACCCATACTACCCCAAACCTAAACCATCCAAAAACCCACCCAACCACCGAGCCACCCGACCACCCGACCAGCCATCAGCCATCAACCATATAACCCACCAGGCAGTCAGCCACTTAGTAACTCACCCGCAGTTTATTATTTTCAAAATATTTAAATTTTTTGGTAATAAGCGAAAAATGGTTTTAATATAAGCGCGGGAAGGGGCAGGAGGGGTGGAGTTTGGATAGATGGAGGATGAAGCAACGATGTGGCTGACTGCGTCTAATCTACCTGAAGTCGGAGTTGGGGGCGGCTCTTAGACTCGAGAGGAGCCAAAATAGAAGCAGTTGAACCCCAAAAAGGAAATAGGTAAACTCATAGCTATATCCATACCATAACGATGTATATGAAAATGTATATATATCTATATCTATATCAATATCTATCTATATCTATATCTATATATATATCTATATTTATATCTATATCTATATCTATATCTATATCTATATCTATATATATATCTATATCTATATCTATATCTATATCTATATCTATATCTATATATATATAATTTAATCAAAATTTATATCTTCATATATCATTCTATTTACCTGCATTTATATAAATCTATATATTGAATATGAATTTTTATATCATTATCTTTATTGTTTCTAATATTTTGGTATATTTTGGTTCTTTTCCATATCTGAGATATATCGTATATTTCAATAAATTGGGAATGAATTATGTGGTATAGATTGGGAATAAGATATATTGTTTGTTTTATTCCCAATGTATATCACATACATCATTCTCAATTTCTTAAAATATTAAAATACATTAAAATATTAATATTAAATATTACTAGAATAATCGATTCTTATTAGTAATACATTACGATTTTTTCAAATAAAATACTCAAATAATATCCTATACAACAAATAAAAGTTTCTTCAGTTTAAAACATTTGTCTTTAAGTAATTTTAGTTAATAAGTAGACTTGTTTTTGGTCTTCACTTATTTTAGAAGCTTTTTTATGTTGTCGGTATATTTGAGTCATTAGGTATATTATTTATTTTTAATTATAGTTTATCAATTATAGTTTATCACTCTAATACATTTACATTTACCTGTTTATTAAATTGAACACAATAAAATCTATTAAAGGCTTTTTGAAATTAACTTCCGTAAATGTCTTATTTAAATACAAAGTTAATTCATACTTGAATGCAGCAACTTTATTTTGTGCAATACATTATAGCAACATCAAAGCCAAGGCCCAAACAAGAGACAGTTTGAACGGTTTCTTAAGTTGTCAGCGGACCTGGCCATAAAGGCAATTGTTGTGTGATTCCCCTTGCCTCTAACAGATTTCCCCTCTCCCAGTTTCAGACCATTGCAAAATTAGCCAAAAGTAATCCTTTAAGTTTCGAGCGCAAAAATTGCACTCACCCACCCACACACACATACAGAAACACACACAGATACACACTCATACCCACAGAGACAATTGTGAATCGAGGCATAGACAGACTGTAGATTGCGGTGGGGATTTTAGAGGGTGCCGCAGTGTGGGAAACGGGGGAGTTGTCAGTTGAAGACTGTCTCAAACTTAAAGGAAATTGTGTAGTCGAGAGAGCCGCCAGTAATAGACCCTGTACTTATTCTATCATAGCCATTCATAGTACTATTAGTTTTAAGGTTATTTAGTGAGGTTAAGCATTTTGTTTACAATTTCGGAAGTTGTCTAAGTTAAAAGTGTGTTTTTAAAACTTGATGGTAGTTCTAGCTCTGTTAGACTTCGAAATTGTCTTGGCTGTTGAAACCTCTCTTTATGGTAGCCAGTCCGCTAAGGATGTGTCTCTCTGCGATTATAAGAGTTTTCACTATATAAACATATGCAAATACATATATAAATTTAAATATAATTTATATATACTTCTATGAATTTATTTTTATTTTCACGACACAACTCATAGCACTTAATAATGCTTTTTAGTACAGGGCCTTCAAGCCGGACCGACTGGGACCCTGTCCAGAAGCTGCAGTATTCTAACATTGTCAGCGACGTTGATGACATTGTGTAAAATTTTGTAGCTGTCGTTCTACTCGTTGTTGTTGTTCTTGTAGTACTTCTTGTTCGCGTTGTTGTTGTCACTGGTCGCGCCATCTTCAGCCGCTTGGCTATAAAACTTTTATAGTAAAAAGTAAATGCCACAAATGAGCAATCGAAAATTTCGCATTATAATGCAAACTGTGTGCATTTTTCGGGTTATTGTACTAGTACTTTTGGCCAAAAGACAAACGCATACCACGACGATAGCGACAGCAACAGCTACGACGACGACGACGACATCGTTCTGCTTTTCCTCCTTTCTTCCTACTCGTTTCTTTGCTTTCAACTTTCTCCTTTTTGCCTGCACTTTTCCATTTTCCTGCCCATTCCACGTCAGTCGTCATGGTCGCCTTTTGCGGCATTCTCTATGCCTAGGCAGTCACCAGTCACATTCATTTGCCAGCTTTTCCGCTTTTCCTCTACCCATTTGCACAGCCCCTCCCCCCCACCTCCTCCCCACCCCACTAACACCCCTTTTTTCGCCTCTATTAATAATAATAGAATTTTTGGAAATTTCTGCAGCACAGCCAGTGAAAGGAAAAGGAAACTCGCCTTGCGATTTTTGCATTTGATGACAACGACAAGGACAACGAACGGTTTTTGGTTTGACTTCCCCACCCTGTACGCTGTACGCTGTACCCTACCCTACCCCACTCCCTGTATTATTTCCTACAGTTCTCTATATTGCATAATTCAGAGAGCTCCGCCCTCTGCGCGGCACACACAAATGTCCTGACAATAATGCTAATAATGCTGTTGATAATGCTCACACTTAGCACTCAACAAATTTCATACCTTTCATATACCGTGTTTTGTGCCCTTGTCAATTGCTAATGAACTTGTTCTTCAAATCCCCAAATAGTTCTAAAGTTTAATATAGGAATTAAAAGTTGTAAGTTGTAACTGAGCTAAATTGTTGTAGAATTTCAAAGGTGTATTTCTTGTTAAATTTAAAAATAAGTTAAGGAAATAAATTTTAACTTAATGATTGTACAATTCGGATATAAAAAGAACGAAAGGCAGTAGTTCAAAAAATTTCACTTAATTTTATTTCAAAGATTTGTATTTATGAACAAGAATTAAAGTACAGTCAGGCTCGCTCGACCGTAAGATACCCTGTGAGAAGTGCGGTCCTGCCTTGAGATTATAGAAATATTCACTTTTTTGTAGTAAACGCAACTCGAACGACACCGCTGAACAGCTGATCAAAGTCACTTATCGATTATTTAGCTTGAGCTCATTATAAATTTATCCATGATGAATCGCTCAAATGAATTAAAGCACTCGTATCGATAGATGAAAACAAAACGCGAGAAGCGAGAAGCGAGAAGAAGAGGAAGAAGCACTCTCTGTCTCGCTTGCACTTCCTCCCACCATTTTTTCAAATGAACTAATTTCGGACGATTTCAGCCTATGGAAGCTATAGGATATAATAGTCCAATCCGAGCAAAACTTGGTATGGGTAAATATTGTTGTACTTTAAAAATTATATGGTCTCGATTAATGATTAATTTAAGCTGAGCGATTGCTATTAATCGGATGAAAATGACAATAATCGATTAATCAATGATTAAAAAAACATTTATAAAATATAAAAGCAAATATTAATTTATAATGTAGAAATGAGGAACACTAGTTGGGAAATGTGGTCAGTAGTCCAATTGTTCTATTTTTTTTGTTACGATAGTACCTATAAGAAAGCAACAGGGACAAGATACAATATATAGTTTTGGTAAAACAGTATTGACAACTTTAGGATTTTGATTTAATACAGGAATATTTAACCATGGACAGGGTTTGACCTGAACTTATGACGAGAAGTCTTTTCGATGGCTTTTGTGTGCCAACTACTCAAACTCAAATTTTCCATTAGATGGGGTCTTGAAAAAGAGTTTTGTAAAGCAAGGATATGTTGCTCTTAGCGATTGAATTATTTGAAATGAAATGAAATGAATTAAAGTGACAAAATGACTTACAATCACTCGAAACGTTAATCGATTGATTGATTAACGTTTTAATTGATTGTAAGTCATTTGCGATACAATTAAATCGTTAAATAAAACAAATTAATCGATTATTTTGTATCATATGATTAATCGTGCCATCACTAGTTATGAATTCTCTGGTAACAGAAAATATTTAGAGTTTGTGAGGGAGCTTTGGGTTTATCAAGTTTGGTTTCAATAATTCGAACACATGGAGATGATTATTTTTAATATTTTAGAATTATACAATGTTAAAATTAGTTTTTTTTTATTATTTTTATATCCAATTTTTTTTATTAATAAAATATATCGAATGGTACAAGTTTTTTTATATTTTGTATTAGATTTTTATTTATATTAATAAATAATTTTTCAAATTATTGAATAAATATTTTAAGATTGCCGTTAAATACATTGACAGACACATAGAAATTAATAGATACAGGGGAACATAACAAAGATTTATGATATTAGGTTTTAAATAAACTAGAACCTAGAGAACTTAACTTAAAATAAATAAACTATTTTTCATATTATTAGTTTTAGTAATTTTATTAACAATTATGTTTAAGAAAATTCTTATCCAACACGAGGTTACTTTCCGGCGAGTAAGACTGTCTTTCAAGCATAAATGGCGTTCACAATTGCCCGTATAGTCAAGCTCTACTGTGCTACAGGCAACTTTCAATTATGCATTTAGTTTAGCGATTTGTTTTGGTTAATGTTGCCACAAACACGAAGAAACTGTCAACAGCTGTTGGACCTTTGGCTACAGTGAGCGACAAAAAGTAACTGCCAAGGGCAACCAAAAAAAAAAATCAACAACAACAACAAGAAGAAGGGGAAGGGAAAGAGGAAGCAGTAGAAGAGCTCAAATCAAAATGCCATTAAAGCGTGTGACGCTGTCGCTTAAGTGGAAGTAAATATTGTCATTACTCAAGCTTAAAATTAAAATTACCCACCTGGATGGAGCAAAATGATAAACTGCATAAGCCAAAGGCAGTAGCAGTACCTGTACTAACAGCAGCAGTAGCAACAGACCAAAAATTTTGAATGCAAAACTTTTTTGCACAAGTGTGTGTCTGTCTGTGTGTGTGTGTGTGTGTGTGTACTGCTTACCCCAACCCAACTACCCAAAATACCAAAAAAAAAAAAAACAGCAAAGAGCAAAGTCATTTTCATAACGACAACGACGCCAACTTCTTGTCTAAGGTGAGTTCCCATGCCATTTCGTGCCGTCTTGCGCCGTACCTCCCCCTAAAAAGTTAAGCACTGCTGGAAGGGGTAGGGGTAGGTGTAGGGGTAGGGGCAGGTGTATGGGTGGACGGTCGCGTAAATTGTGCTACGTTAAGCACATCTGTTTTTTATTGCTTTTAATTTGCCATTAATATCGCATTCCAAGCTAAATAACGAACGTCCAACATCGGCCGACAGAAATGCTAATTTATAAGCATATAGATAGATCTACTACTAATAATAATAATAATAATAATAATCTTTAAAATACTTATGCACTTCTATATACATTTGGAAATCCAATTTTAATATGCTCTTCGCCGGTGCACATTAATGGCCTGAAAATAAAAACGGTTGGGAGTATTTCAATTAGAAACGCTTTGGCATTAAACAAAACTTGGCCCATAAGTCAATGAGTTTTTGGCACTTTTATGGCCTACTTGCTGGGCGGGGGAAGTTTAGGTTTGAGAAGCTAAAGGACAGCCATCGACCTTTATTTGCAACCAAGGCACTATCTATTGAAAGCATAAAATGTTAACTTATGTATTTAATTGAATTATATTAATCAGCTTACATCATGAAGTAAAGCATTCTGTGGCTCTGTAGATTGATTGATCAGCTGTTATGCATAACTCTACATTAGTTTTACTAGTTTTGTATAAATGTAAAACTGGAGCTAACATATGGTTATTTACAGGTTGACTTATTGATCGACATATAAATTATTAGCTGAAAAATAATTGATTGAGACAGCTAATTGATAGCTATTTATAACGAAATGAAGTTTCTTGTATTGTATTAAATGATTGATTGATTGACTGTTTAATTGGTTTTTATCATAAATTGTGCCTATTAATGAAAGTTATTTATTGATTTGGCTTAGTGATATAATTTTTGATTATCAGCTGAGAAAAAAATTCAACTATTTTATTCAACTATTTACTTATTAGATTAAGTGATTGATTGTTTGAATTGCTTCTATACAAAATGTTGCAACAGTTTTACACATGTGCGCAAAACTTATTGATAAATTAATTGATTGTTTTTCAAAAGATATTAGCATAATATTAATAATTTAATATTTACTTGTGTTACTTTTGATACAAAATATTCATTTGATTGACTGCCGATTGCTGAGCTCTTGCTTAAGCTTGAAGCTATAAAGCAAGAGTCTGACAGATTATCTATATTTATGAGGCTATAGGGAATCGAAGAAAATGGAACTTTGTTTATAGGTTGCTACAAGATATTTCCTCCACCCAGAAAAAAAAGAAACAAAACATAAAGAAAAATAATGAGATGCATTTGGTGTTTACAAAGCGCTGATAGAGCTTGTTAAACACATAAACAAGACGCCAAAAAGCATGAGGGTGGCAACTCTGCCTGCCAGTGTTGCCAAGATCAACAAAAAGTCATAAAAAATATAGATATGTTTATGTTGCCATATAAGTACTCTTTCATACTCTCTCTAAATTTGGTCCATTCTTGAACAAAAGATGTGCAAAATTTGCGCGTTGTTAACAATGAAAAGAGGGGGGAGAGGGAGAGAGAGAGGGGGGGAGAGAAAAAAGTTCAAGGCAAGTAAAAAAAAAAACAAAAGCAATTGAGGCTGTCTTTTTGCCGACTTGTGTCAGAGTCATTCAAGGCTCAAAGAGTTGTTGGCTCGTATCTCTTAGCCAACTTTCGTCTAGGCTGAAACGTTGTGCGGGAATGTGTGTGTGTGTGTGTGTGTTTGGGGCGGGCGCTGTGTCTTCTGTTAATGGGGCCAACGTTGCGCATACCGTGCGGCATTGTGTCAAAAGAAGTTAGGCAAATGTAAGCAACGCACTAATCTCGTTTATGTAGCGTAAAATGCATGTAATTGTGTAAACACGACAACTGACTGTCTACCTTTTTTCTCTCCTACTCCCCTTCGCACTCGTGTTGTGGGCGTGGCACTCTGACTGACTGATGCTAAGGAACAGATAGAGCGTTTGATAATTGTGTGACATACGACGCACATACCTAACATTGTCTGTGGGTGTGCGGGTGTGTGTGTGTCTGCATTTGTTAAGTGTATGAAAAGTCAGCGCCATAAAATTATTTTTAAGTTCGAAGGAAACTTTCAGTGCGCTACACGAGTACTTATATATTTTGTTATGTTATAGAACTTTAAATTCAAAAAGGTTGTTTCATTAACTTTATAATTAAAGTCGATGGACAACATTTTTGAAAAAAACATTGAAATAATATTAAAAGTGTTTTATTTATTAATTCGATTGATTACTTTCTGTTTAATTTAGTGTAGTTTTTCATGTTTCATATCTATACACTCCGGCAATCTTCTGCATCGACTTTAAACTTTTTTTTTGTATTTTACTCACACTAGTGCTCTGTTTTCCTCCGTTTTATATTGAGACCACCATTAATGTTCTTCTATTCCATCTATTATCGATCTCATTTCCTGTAAGATGTAGTAAGATCAATATGGAATTGAGAGAAAGTTCATACTTCCTTAAATTCTTCAGTCTCTTTTCTCCCATTTTTCTCTTCTTAATTCTCTGCCTCTCTTTCTTAGTTTTAACTCCATTTCTTTCGCTTGACTTATTTACTTTTTCATAAGAGTTTCAACCATCTGCATAAATATTTCTCCTCTCGCTAGCTTCTCCGTTACTTAATGCTATGCTCTTTTTACCTTTTCTCTCTCTCTCTTTCTTTCTGATTATATCGATTACTAACCAATGCTTCACTTTCTCTTTTCATCCACTTTAAGTCTTATCTGCTTAGTAGCTCGAATGTGTAAATGAGCTCAGGTTTTGTCGTCTAGGCTGTGTCAACCGTTAAGAAAGTGTGGAGGGAGATAAGGTAGAAAAAAAAGGAGTAAAAGGGGTTGAAAGGCAGGGGGGGAAGCGGCTAACTTACTTTCAAAGTGATATGAGTGGGAACGTCAATGAGCAGCAAAAATTATGAAGCTCATCAAAATGTGCGCTGAATTGTAAAATTGCCGCTTTTCTTTTCTTTTCTTTTCTTACGTTCCTGTGTTGTTTATATATACTCATCTTTTTGCTGGCCCCATAGGGGTGGTCTGTGGGTTGGGGGCAAGTTATGTGTGCTGCGTCTTATCTGAAGCAATTAAAAAATGCTTTTTGTTTTCAACTTCCGCTGCGTTGTCGTAGTCTTCAGACAAAGCCAAAGACATTCCACACACACACACACCCACACACTCACGCACATGAGCAGTATTAGCATTAGGATTGGGTTCGTCATAGAGCATGAGTACTGTAGTCAGTCGGAGTTCGCAGTCTGCCGTAGGCCAGCAAAAGTTTTGTCTTTGTGTTGATGTGTTTATTTATGCTGCTTTTCTTATGATTTTCACTGATTTCCCCCAACCAATAAGTCAACGTCACTCTCTTTTTATTCTTTTGTGCCAATAAAGGATTTTTATGCCACTGAAAAGTGTTTTTTTCACAGTTTTATATGACACAGAGTGCAGTTAATAAAATTCGCTTGAAGTTTTAGAATTACTTTCAATAAATTAATGCAGAAAAAACATCAAAATTACAGCTTAGTATATATCGGTGTCTATTTTTAAGTTAAAAATTATTTTTAATAACATTTAAATTATAATATTATTTTGCTATGCAGTTTAAAATTAAATCTAAGAGAAAGACAGCAATAAGTTTGTCTATTCAATGTCATTCAGTGTCTTCGTCTCAATTCGAAAACGAAATGACAATTACATTATGTAAAGTTTGTAAAAAAAATGTTGTTCTGTGCCATCCATTCGACAGCCTAATCGGACAATCTATGACTGGCGATAAATCGTGCATTTAAACATCCCAAACAGGAACCCCGGCCAAACAGCAATAAAATAAAAGTGAAGGAAGGAAGGAAATCCCCCTCAATGCCCAGTGACCCGCGCTGATTGATTGAAATGTCACTTTAAATGTGATGCTTGAAAGAAAACCGACAGAGAAGGAAAAAAATTAAAAAATAAAACGCATCAAAAATGCCAAATGAAACATAAATGCCACAAGCAGTCCCCAGTAACCGCAGCATGGAAAACTCGACGAGGAAAAATCGAGAAAATACCCAAGCACAAGCTAAAAAAAAAAAAACAAAAAAAAAAACCCAACCCTAAACCCAGGAACAGAGTCAACCCTCGTGTGCGTTTGTTTTGTATTTGATAAGCATGAAAAACGCACAGAAAATAAAATTGTTTTAGATGCGATGCCCGGGGAAGGGGATGCCCCAAAACAGAATCCTTAAAAAATAGTGCTACTTAAAAGCAACAAAACACAAAAAAAAAGTTAAAAACAAATACAAGTGAAAAGAAAAAAAATAAATGTAAAATGGGTGGGACAACACTGGCAAATAAGTAGATGCAGCGGAAAGGGGACGAAAAGAGGCGGCCAGCAAATGTTTTATCGTTTATACTTTTTTTTTTACTGCGTTTTGTTAAGTTGGAAAAATGAGCGTCGATTAATTTAATAGAGACAAAAAGCCTTCGCACACATACACCCCTGCACCCATACACACACACCCATACACTCGGATGGGAATGTCCACAGTGGATATGGTAATATGAGCTCACTGCAGACATCGAATCTTTTTGTTTTTCTCTGGCCAGGGTTTAAAATTTTCAAATGATCTTCAGCCTATTACCTATTTAAAATACTAGTTACACAACTTTATATATGAATATATATACTACAAACATTTTCCCAAAAGTATGCTACAAATTTAATACATCAAAAAATTGAAAAAAATTTGATAATAATAGTAATAATAAAAATAATAATAATAATAATAATAATAATAATAATAATAATAATAATAATAATAATAATAATAATATTAATATTAATATTAATAATAATAATAATAATAATAATAATAATAATAATAATAATAATAATAGTAATTATGAAGTCAAAATTATAAAATTAGTCTATTAAATTTAAGACTTTTTCCTATACCGTAACTAAAGGATATCCAATTAGTCGTGTTGGCCTTTTTCAAGCTATCGCCCCTTTGTGATTGCCGTCAAGCGCATGCCTGATTGATCCCCACTGAATGCAAGTTAAGTTTACCGGACAAATCTACGAATTATTTCAACTGACCTCTGACTTTTGGACTGTCCGACTTTCCGACTTTCAGTTGGTCAACTTTTCATATCAAACAAACTACGATAATACAAAATAACAGACATTTATCTTAACGTATAGCCATTTATTAGCGCTGAGACCGAAAAGTCTCTTTCTCTACCACCCAAAAAAAGCAAAAAGGAAAATTTATGTATATGAAAATAAAATAAAAAGTATCGACCCATTAGTGTGTGTGTCGCTTAAAAAATAAAAAAAAAACAGAAAATGTATAAAACTAATGAAATCCTTATTAATATGCTTTGGACCTTTGCCGTTTGTTTGCTATGTTTTTTGTATTTTTTGGGTGCCCTTGTGGCAATACCCTGCACCAGTGTGCCCCTCGTCCTTCGCCCTGTTCGTTGTCGACCCAACCAAATTGAATATGCAATGAATTGTAAAACGCAAAAGTTTTGCATAAAACAAACGGAAAAAAAACAACAACAAGAACAAGAAGAACAGAATTGAGCTACTCAGCAAATGGTCAGCCTGAAAAAAAGCTAAAAAATAAAACGGCTAAAAAAATGTACGCACATT
Source organism: Drosophila nigrodunni (assembly GCA_020829145.1). NCBI lineage: Eukaryota > Metazoa > Arthropoda > Insecta > Diptera > Drosophilidae > Drosophila > Drosophila nigrodunni. The sequence continues at coordinate 3,674,469 of JACVCZ010000002.1, read as the reverse complement.
TTTCAGCGCATATTATGTAATTTTTCACATTTTCCAACAACTCACAAGTGGAGAGAGTGAGGAAGAGACGCAAAATGGAAAGGAGAGAAAGGGAAAGGAAGCTCTGCTTCTTCTTTTTTTTATATATATGTGTTTTATATAAATATAGTGTTCTTGGAGTCCTCAAGGTCCTTTGTCCATTTGAGTAGTCAAAGTCTTTTGAAAATTGTCCAATCAGCTGCCTGCAGTCATTTGATTGGTTGCCACAGTTTGTGGCACCGAAATCGAATCCTCCGCACATAGGGTAACTCCCCCACCCACTAGCACTCCCACTCTCCCCTCTGTCCTGTACGCCTGTATGTGTGTGCGTGTGTGTGCTCATGTCCGTGACCAAGTATTGATATCTGATGCGTATTCAATAGGTTTCGACGCGCGCATTCACATCAGGGTTGCAAAATTGGCTTCACGCTTGCAACCCTTTCACTCACATGGGTATGAGTGTGTGCTTATTTCTGCGCATTGGTGTGTGTAAGTGTGGGTGTTGGGAAATGCAGTTAAGCGCATTTTACCATGCTTCACAAATTTGAAACTTTTGCTGCGAGTTCTTATTAATTGACCTATTACAATTGGTTCCTTAAAACTATAAAAAACATAAATAAAATAAAATTGACAGTAAAAAAAAAAATTTAAGAAAATGCCTATTTATGTTATTTGTAAAAAAAGAGACTGAGCAAACGCGGACAATATGACTTATAGTTTGTATTTTGTTGTCTCCAATAAATTTAGCTATATTTTAAAAAAAGTATTACAAAGCAGGATTGAATACAAAATTGTTTAAATCTTGAACACTTATAATTAAATTAATAAACAATTTATTAGCGATTTAGGGAATTGGTGGAGCATTTTGTACAATTTTGGGAGAGCCTATTACGGCATCATAGCATGTTTAAATATAAGTTAAAAAGTGTTTTTAGCAGTATTTGATTTTAATTGCACATTTTAAACAGCTTACAGTTCTTTTTGTTTTATCCAAATGGTTTTAAGAAATATTAAATACAATTCTATCTGCTCAACTAACTGAAGATAGTTTCTAGTTGACATGTAATTTTTTGTTAACCCTCTACTTTCCAAGATCGCCTGCAAGCGAGTTGTCTTAATCTTAAAGCGTACCAATATGGTTTTTAAAAGGATATTATTCGATTTGTTATAGTTTTATCTTTTTATGGAAATCCCAAACTATCATTTGCTAATTTTTGCAGCTTACAATTGCATGAAAATGGATTCTTAGAAACATACAAATGCCGAAGTTTGTGAACATCGCAAAAAATAGTTGTCAAATTTTTTAATTTGGTGCAAAATGACAAAATTTTAAAATTGAACTTAATTGTCTTAGCTGGAAATACAAAAATTATCTGTTTATAGCTGTATTGATTAACTTATAAAAAATAGAATAAACTAGAAAGGAAGAGACACTCCACCTTAAGCTTTTTTATGGGCGTTTTTTTAGAGCGTTGAAGTATAATATATATCTGATTGGCTTTTCAATTATTTATTGGTATTGAGTGTGTAGTTTTTGGTTTCATTTAAATTTTGAATCAGTCTAAAAGTTTAATTCAAAATACTAAAGTCTATCCTAAACCTATTAATGACTTCTGGTGTCCTATAAGATATTTTTCGCTGTCTATTGATTAGTTGGCTATTTAGAAATTTGATTAAAAAGAAAAGTGAGTGCAATCTTTACGAGTTACAGTTTGAACCTATTATTGTTTAGATTATGAACTGAAATTGGAGCTTGAATTGGAGCTGCTTTGCCAAACTTCTAGCGGTGCCAATAAAAATACTTATAGTTCATTAATAAACAATTATGTGCGGCATTATTGCGCGCTAAGCGCAACGAATTAATGGCCGTTGTCGACTTCAATAATTTTAATGTGTTTTGTGGGGAGTCCTGGGCCCCACACCCTTTGCATACAGTGCCACCACCCACGATTTCACACCCAGCCATTAATGCCCATTAAAATGCCAAAGTGTGTGCCATGCAAAGAAGCGCCACAATGTAACGTCCATAAATTACGGCAAAGAGTAAGAACAAGAAAGAAAAGTACAGTCGAGCGCGCCCGACCGTATAATACTTTCTGCATTTTCCCGATTAAATTATTAAAATCGGTATCCAGATATTACAATGAATAGTACTTGCATTAAAAACACGTTGAAACAAAAACAATCTAAGCATAATCAAACACACATCTGTTTGTTTGTTGCGAATACACATACGTTTGACAATATATGATGCATGCATGTATGTATGGTGTCCAAATGTGTAGATGGCGCAGCCAGCGACCGCGGGCAGCGCTGCCGCCACACAGGCAGCAACAAGGAACTCCCGTACAAGAAGAACAATGAGAAAAACACAAAATTTTTAACGCCTGAAAGGCGAAAAAAAAAAAAAAGATTCTTGTGTGAATATATTTTTGGAGTCGCCAAGAAGACAAAAACTATAAGCGACTTTTCGCTACTGATGATAATACATTATCAGACCGAGCCATAAATGAGCTGTGTGTGTGTTTGTGTGTGTGTGTGTGGGTGCGTCGGTGTATGTGTGTGTGATGTACATCAAAAAGGGTTTAGGGCAGAGGTCCTGGCACATAAAATTTATGTGCCGCAAAAAGGACAAACGAACCAAAAATCAACCGACAGCTGAGCAACTGACTATCAATGCAATGAAGCCTAAAACCTCTCACATGCCTTTCCCTCGCCCCGCCCTTTGCCCGCCCACTTTCCACCCTCTCCGTTTGCCACCCACTCGCTCTCTGCCTTTTTGTATCTATTAAATCTACTTGTTCCTCGAATATATTCGCTATGTCGCCATTAAGCAGCGACCAAGCTAGTGAAGAGCTCGTGAGTCGTGCGTTTGTAAAAGCTTTAAAGCTTTACAAAAGCTCAGTACATTAGGAAAAGGTCGATGGACAATTTCATTAACAAAGCTTCTTAATTTGGTTAATTTATATACATTCAAATGTTTTTTTTTTTTATTTTATAACCTATTATAAGCAATTAAAAGCAATTTTAATTAAATGTCATAACATAATAAATACTGTGTATATTAAAAATATTGAGACATAGTAAGCTTTTTATTGTTGTCTAAAATTATATATGTATTTCCGTTTATTTTTTATATGCAAAATAATTTGTTTTATGTAGATTTTTGTAAGAAGCTTACATAAAAATTAAGAAAATCGGTCTTATATACTTATAACAATATACAAATGATAACTGATATTTATAATTCAATTAAATTAAATTAAAAATCATTAAATTTTCTGTTCAAAAGTAAAAAATTTTTTAAATCATTGTATTACTATTTGGTTGATTCAGTTCTAATATTAGTTGTTGATAAAAGTTTTTTGAACTAATAAATTTCAAAATTCATTTTTTATTTAATAGCTTAAATATAATGGATTTTTCATAAGCCAGCTTACCTCGAGCTTATTTATCCAAATTTATTATAAATCTACCTCTTTTGAGTCACGAAATACTGAGTTAATTTGAATTGCCATCTCTAGTTGAAAGTTTCATGGTTGCTGCGGCTCGAAAATAATTTTATAGCATATTTTTCGGCTGTTTTTATATTTATTACATTGGGGAGTTTTCATTGTTACGCATCGGTCGTTTTGCCCAGCGCCAAGAAACTAGGCGACAAAATTTGTCTTGCAAGAAACAGTCGAGGAAGAGAGAGAGAGAGAGAGAAGGGAACACGGCAGCACTGAGCCACCCATTAGAAACACACACAAACACACGCATACATACTCGAGTTGTTGTTTTGGCTCGATGTTTGTTTTAGCTTAAATTAACAAATGTGCTTTTGTGTGATAATTATAATTTTACATTACCTTTTGTTAATTGTTCAACGGCATACGATGCCTGGATTTGTGTATTATGTATGTGTGGGTGTGTATAGGTGGGTGTAGCTGCGTGTGTTTGTGGGCATATGCCTTGAGTGTTGCTTTGCAGCAGGTAAGGTGTTAAAAAGACGTAAATAAGATGATGATGTTTCAGCAGCGTTGTCGTTATTAGTTTACCCATCTCTGTCACGCCCCCCCCCACAACGCCCCTCATCACGCCTTAACCCTAAGTCATTGGGGGGGTGTGTGTGACATATTGGCAATTTGATCATGTTGTGTGTGCGTGTGTGTGTTATGCATTAATGGCACAAAATTTTTAATGATGTGCTACGTGTTAAGTCATCTCCAGAGTGTAGCAAAAAGCCAGGCCTAATAACAACAACAGCAGCAACAAGAACAACAACAACAACCAGTGCAACTCGCACATTGTCAAGGTAATAATCGTAAGCAACAAAATTGGTAATTTTTGGAATATGTTTTCCACCTTTACCTTTATGCTCACACCCCCCAAAAAATGCTCACACTGCCATCTATAAAATATAAAATTGTAATAAGTAAAATTATGCGCTTACTGCGGGTTAAAACAGCACCAAGTAACGGGTCTAACGAGTGCGAGTGGGACAGCGAGGGTATTTCATTAGGTACCGCTAAAAGGTGTTGAATGTTTGCCAGTTGCCTAATCATAAAATAGTGTAGCACTGTGGAGAGACATTTCGTTTGTCATCTCTCTTCCTCTCTCACTCTCTCCCTGTGCTGACCTTGTTAGCCTTGTTGTTGGTCTTAATAGGCTTTTTGGTTAATTAGAAAATTTTATGTGAATGTTTACGTTGAATACTATAAGCACTAAAGCTTAAAACACACACAAAGCACGCTAAATATCTACTTGTACTTCTTTTTTTGGTTCAATTAACTAAAATGACTAAAATATAATAACGGAAAGATGCAAAATTGATGGAATTACTTTGACAAAAGGTTCGTATTCAAAATATACTAAATCGCAACTAAATTTGTTCATTTCTATAAATTTAAATTTTGGTTTTTGTTTTTTAAAATACGTACTAATTGAGAAAGTTGTTTATGGGAATAACACGTCAAGTTATCAGCACTGGATATGTGTGCTAAAAGCTGTAATTAATTTTTAGGGGTACAATAAAATAGTTTCCTAGATTCTTGCATAGTGCATAAACCTTTTTTTAATCAGCCCCACATAATTCTAAATCAATTTTTGGAATATTTATTTTTAACAGCCGTATTTTTGGTATCAAAAGATAGAAAAATATAATAATATTTTAATAAGAAACGCTGGTATAATCTGCCCTTTTGTTATTATCTAATTGTTGCCTAGACAAAGATTGCTTAACTGTTAATTGAAATATATCGTAACTTTATAAACCAAACTTCAAGAATATTGAATGTTTATTTTAGCAAGTTTTTTATATTTTGTCTTTAGCCTTACTAGGGTTATTACAGCTAGTTTCGACATTTTAAAAATGTAATTTTCTATTTTAAAAATCATTTAAGTATTTATTTTATATATACCATTAATAAACAAACTTTATACCTAATCACAAAATTAAGTTACTAATCCTAAAGTTCCTTAAGTTTTATTAAGCTTATTTCTTAAAAGTTAGCATAAGGCTTTTATTAAGCCAAATGTGCTACTGCATTTGATAAATGCAAGTCAGTTTCGATGGGTTCAGAATGTATGCAATGCACAGTCTACGACATAAGAGGTGAGTCCAGGTGAGGTGAGTTGACGTAAAGAGAAATGTAGAAAAATGTTTGAATTATTTGCAAGTTTTGTACAAATTAACTTTATGACCGCTGGCTAAATACAGTCAAACATAGCGAAGGTAGAAGGTAACAGGTAACTGGTAACAGTTTGAGGTACAGGTGAGGTACAGGTGAGGTACAATGTGTATACAATACACAAAGCATAACAAGGCAAACATAAAATGCAGAGAGGAAAAGAACTGAAAAAATAAGACTGCGACTGTCACTGGACTGAATGTGAATGTTGCAGCTAACCAAGTGTACATACACAGATATCTATATATATATATATATATATATAAATATGTATATATGTATATATGTATATAGTGTATATATGTAGTACAAATTGTAAACATTGTTTCCGCTTCATTGTTAGGCACTGCTGCCTCGGCCAGAGCAACTGTCACTGGGCATTGCAATGACGAGGACGATGACGCCTTGATGCCGCTGAGAGCAGAGCTGAGATTCAAACATTCAGTCAGTCAGTCAGTCAGTCGTTTAGTCATTTAGGCAGTCAGGCAGTCAGTCAAGCAATCCAACCAATCAGCCACCCAATCAGACTAACAAGCCCAGGCCTCGACCAGGCAATGCTTGCATTTTAGAGCAGGTGTCCTCTCGTTACAGTTTCCCAACTAGCGGACTAGCTTAGAGCAGAGCGCACCCAACTGCCAAAGACCCTGTAAATGAACCAGACAAAACAGCAAAGAAACGAAATAAAATTCAGAATTCTGAGCTAAAAATTAAAACTGTAGAATATTTTTAAAGAGAACAAAGAGCTAAAAAATATTAAATTTATATAATAATACTCGAATAGTTATTTTTAAATGATCATTTTTAAAATGTTTGATAAAAATAATTCAGGATAAGTTAATCAGTACTGTGCAATTTTTATCAAGACATTCAATTCACAATTTAAGAAACATTTAAAAAATTGTGACAAGTTTAAAGCTATAATCAATCTTAAGTGTTTTTTCCACATATTTCTGCACACCTTTTTGATATTTCAATTACAGAGTCTAACTAGACAGGAGCCAGGCAAGATGAGACAGACAGAGAGAGAGAGAGGGAGAGGGAGGGAGTGAGAGAGAGAGAGAGGGAGAGGGAGAGGGAGAGAGTGAGAGAGAGAGAGGGGAAGAGTGCGTCGAGTTGATGCGAGGAGCGAGTTATTTTTTCTTCCACATTTTGTTTTCTTACTGCTGACTGACTTTGTTTACATGGACAGCAGCGAGGCAGAGGCACCACTTACCCCATCCCCTGCCGGTTCGTACCTCCACTCCTCTCGACCCACCTGCTTGCACTTGAGAGTACAACAACGAGTACAGTGATAACAACAACAAGTTGAACATCTGAAATTGAGGTTGAATATGCGACGCTCGTCGAATCCCGTTGCCAAACTGCAGTAAAAACTCAATGATTTAACAATGAATGCAGCGTCGCTTTTTGGCCAGCTTCGCGACATGGCTAACAACGTCGTCGACGTCGTCGTCGTTATAGTCTACGGCCTGGCCAAGCTATACAAATATTCATTTATATATATACCATATATAATACGTACATTTGTATATCTGAGGTACTTTGAAAGTGAAACAGCACAAAACCAAACGAAACGAAAAGAAAAGAAACGAAACGAAACCGAACGAAAGCAAAACATTGACAGACAACAGTTTACGTCGAAGGACATCGTCGACCCACTGCTTCGCAGAAATATGAATGCCTCACTGGTTCAAAATGAATTAATAATCAGTAATTCTTGAACAAAAAGATGCATACAAAAACGTAAAAAAAATGTGCACAAAATGCCAACAGGAAATCCAATGAAAAAAGAAAAAGTACTATAAACGATTGAAAGAGGTTACCATATTTCAATACTATATTTGTTAGATAAACATAATATACGGAAATATTTGATTTATTCGTTGGTGTTGAAGTTACACTTGGTTTTATATTACGTTTAAATAATTTATAAATTTAATTCACATTTTTCAAATTGAAAATTATGTACTTTTTTAATAAAAATCTGTACTTAATTCACTACACACTACACTATCGTTTATTTAGCCAAAGTGAACTTACATGAACAAGCTCTGTTGTTTGTATGTATTAGTGTCCCTCACCTGTCATATCACCTTGACAGGTGAGGAGCAACACTAAGAATTAAACAAAGTGTCCTTTGTTAAGTACCATTAGAATGAAGTGAACTATATTTCCATGCATTCTCTTTGTTTGATCATTCTCTTCATTTACTCTATACATTGTATTCCGCTTCATCCATTAATTTTCGAATTATTGCAACTTTAAATTGAGTTTCTAAATATATAAAATAAATATAAAATATATAAAATAAATATGAAAGCGAGCTTATATTAAGGGTATGACTAACTTTTGTGTGTGGACCGATTTTCCGGAAATTTTTAGAACCGGCTCCGAACATTGCTCCCAAAATCCTTTGAACTTAGTCATATAATTTCCAACAAATTTTAATTTTCTAGCCCTTACCAACTCTGAGATCCTGGCGACATGACAATATGGACTGCAAGTTTAAGGTTGATTTGAAATATAAATACTTATTGGGTCGGAGATGCACACTTCTGCCTGTTAAATACAAAGTTGAAGAAATTATATTTTCTATACATCGAAGTTTTTAGCTATAAATGCAATGTTTCAAATGCATTGATGCTTTCAGCAAACGCAAAGTTAGAGTATGTGAAATACAGAAAAAAATTGAAGAAAAAGTTGTATAGACGAGGGCTAAAAAGGTTCACCTTTGGGGTCTGCGCTGCAGTGACAAGTGCAGCTTGCAGAAATCAGTGGTTTGAGTGGTTCAGTGGCTCAGTGGTGGCGTCATTGGGTGGTTTAATGGTTTGGAGGCTGCCTGGTCTGTATGGATCGGTGGTTGACTCAGACTGTGAGTGATTGGCGCAGTTGCGCACCTGACTGACTTCTGGGCTGACTGAAATGGTCATAGATTTTAATTACAGGAATTTGTTTGCTTTTATTTTTCATTTCTTTTTTTATTAAAATATTTATAATTATTATATTTAAATATTAAAGCGAATGGAAGCTTTAAAAAGCTTTAAATATAAATAAATTTACTTTATTATTTAATGTTAATTGCCTAATTTGCCTAGTGATATTAATTTTATCTATCTGGCAGCACCCCTTGTTAAGTTGGTTGCGCTGCACACAACTATTGGAAACCACAAATAGTCACAAAACAAATTGCATTTTATTAGCTAACAATAAAACGGCTGTAAAAAATAGAAAAACCGCAATAACAAACGGCAGAAAAATGAACATAATAGAGCCACTATTGTCACATGGTTTCATTGCCCCATTCGGAATTCAAAAGGCAGCGACAACTCTGCCCAGACACTTGAAGCATTTTCACTGGGCCGGAACCGCAGTTGGAGTCGGTATCGGTCACAATGAAAAGGGTTCGACGTGCCAGCGACAGGGATGCGACACAAAAGCCAGGGCCAACAATGCCGCATAAAAAGGTGTCTCACAATACATACCTATATAAAAATGGCAAAATTTATTTGACAGTTGCACGCCACCCATTTAATTTATATTTATAGAAAATAAACACTGGTCTGATTTGTCCCAAAACGCACAAAGAAATGCCAGCGAATAAAAAACATACTTAATAATACACCTAATAATGGATGGAATCGGCTCGGGTATAACCGAAGCTATTATGCGCTTTTCTTAATATTTACTATAGTTGCATTCAATTAAATTAATAAATAATTTATTTACCAAGAAGACAGTTTTCATTATTTTGTTGTTCATTATTTTATATAAGTTGTTAAGAGCTGAAACAGAAATATGTACTTAGTTTTAATGATAGATTTTGTGTGCTTCAATTTTATTTAATTTTAATTATTTATGCATTGATTCTAAAAACATAGAAACAGCATTTTAACTATCATTAATAATAAGAATTATTTCTTTATAATGCAAACAATTATGAATAAAAAATATTTGTTTCTACTTTCAAAGTAAAATCAGTAAAACCTATTAATAAAATCTTATTTTTGATATTTATTTTTCTAATGCATATCTAATGCAGTAATTTTTTAAAATTTTACCTTCATAACTTATTTTTATTTTAATTATTTTTATGCAAAAAATAAATGATTCGACTTTGAGTGGTAAAGGGAATGATGCTTTTTACATAATATAAAATTTATTATAATGTGTTATATTAATGTAATATTAATGCATTAATTTCTAAGGAGTATAGCAATCTTTAAGGCATTAATACATTTTTATTAGTTGTGCATTAGGTCTAATAACAATTGCTAAAATATTTGCACCGATTCCGTACTTACTTTTCTAATGATCAAATCGCCTATAAGTGCCAAACTACCTATTCCACTATAGGGTGCTCTACGGCAAGGGTTCGTATGCCTTCCACTTTAAGATTGCAATTCAATTCCTTGGCAGATTTTTGGGGCGTTTTCTTATTGGGAGTTTGGCTAATAAATTAGCCAGCTGAATGTCGGACTGGAACCACAATCTTGTGTTCCACAACAAAAGCGCAACAAATTAAATGTCAACTTGAACGGCGATGTGGTGGCTATGTGGGGGTGATGGGAGTGGTCTGGGAAAGACTTCAAGAAAGAAAACTAAACATTTTTTTGTGACCAAAGTTGCTCACACTCGTATTAAAAAACAATTTCCACACTCACGCACATGTTAAAGCAACAATGAAAAAAAAAGAAGGAAGGAAAATATCTGATGAGCTCAACCGACCGTAATATACCCTGTAGGATTTCTTTAACAAGTCGGTATGGGCACGTGAAAATCAACAACTTTTTAGTTCTTAACCCGATTTTGTTGAAGTTTAGAGAGACTATTTTCTATACATCTCTTTAAGTGAAAGTGTATAATTATTATTATTTATAACGAGCGGAGATGACCAAATTCTGTATTTTTACCTATTACCAACTCAGAGGTTATTTCGTTAATTTTGAACCAAAATACATATGCAGTAGAGTGTCTGATAGTCTTCCGTTCATACCCTCAGCCCACTCTCCTACAGGGTATACAAAAAAAATGGTAAAAGACTCGTAAAACTTGCGACACGCGCCAACAAAAGTGGTCTGGGCAGGGTGTCTGGGAGGGAAAAAGGGCAAGAAAATTGGCTACAAAAGATGCTAATGATTTATTTAATCGATTTGACCATGAACATATGTAACGCCATTCAGCGTGTGAAAAATGATGCTAAAACTCGATGAGACCGAGTCTTTTGGGAGGTTTTCAGTAGCTCCTTTCTATTTCTACTTTTTTTTTGAATGTCTGTTGATATTTTTAATAGTTTCGGTTACGCAACGTTGACAAGGGTTTGACCAAGGGTTAAAGGGTCAATATTGGAACATGACAACCTGCACGGGACACTCGACTACGCTCCCCCAAAAAACAGCAGAATTTTCTATTTTCTTTTTTTTACTTTTTGTGGGGTTGTGGTCAACTCGTAAGTCGTTTGGCTTTGGCGTGTAAATTATGTTAAACGTTTGTCAATTTGTGTGTGATTTGTCTTGTCGGTTGACCATCGTTAGTCAGTCGTTCCTGGATAAGGTGCCAAAGGGTTGCACAGACATGTCCTGGTCACGGCCTATTAACCGCACTCTCCACCCATGGGGGAAGAAGGAATGAGGGAACGATTAAAGCTGTCCACCTTGTGTGCGTTTATCATTACTCAAATCCTTAGCCTTATCAGCACTTGAGCTGACCGTTCAGAGTATTTTCAATGCAGAAGGGTCTTTATAGCTGATAAACTGCATTTATAGAACCCGTAAGCAAAAGGAGTACAGGGGTCTCTTAGGTTTGTCAGCAACGAAATGTGCCTAACAGTCAAGTGGAAGCATTTCCGACCCCATAAATTGCATATATTCTTGATCAGCATCAATAGCCAAGACTATATAGCAATGGATCTCAGAAACTAAGGTAATCAAGTGAATGGAAATGACGAGAGTGCACATAAAGCTAGTTAATTTAGTGATTTCAAATATAAATTAAGTATATATTCTATATTTTGTACCTGTTCAATCAGTTAGTACAGTTACTAAAGGCATTGTCAAGCTGACATCATGCAATGCGAAAAAATAGCTAAAAAACAGCAGAGCAATGGACATCATTTGCTGCAGAGGAGCTGTGATGGGTAAGGTGGAGAGGTTGGAAGTGGGGTGGGAATGGGAGGAGACGGGGATTAGTTGGGGGTGTGAGGAATTGGTCAAGACGCTGGCAAAGTTTAAAGAAATGACTTACAGTTGATGGCGTGGGGCAGAGGACGTAGGACTTTGGTTGGGGGAGTGTGGCAAAAACGCCAGCAAATAAATTGACTTTCATATATCAAAGACTTAAATTTCAATTTTTTTCAAATTTCCTGCTATTTAAATGCACTCCTTCGGCCAAGTGGCCTCCCTTTCCTCTACCTCTTACCACTTCTCCTTTCCACCGCCACACTGACTCTGGGACAGCTCATTGTTATGGCTGTGTTGGTAAATGATGCGAAGCGCGTGTGGGAGTAGGGTAAGAGGCGTGGCATCACTGCAGAAATTGTGCCAGGAATTGAATTTTTTTCTTATTTTTTTTTTCTTTTTCTAACAACAACAAACGACGCAATTCTTTAGCATTTTATTTCAATTTTTTTTTATCTCACTTTGCATTTCACAAAACGCTGCGAAAGAAAGAGAGAACTTGAGTGAGAGAGAGAGAGGGGTTGAGGTAGGGAAGGGGGAGTCGAGTGGAGTGGGGCGTAGGAGTGGAGACAACGGCAGTGTACAGCACATTTACTGCCTCATCTATTTAATACCATAAATAATTGCATCTAATTAAATATGCTCAAATGAAAATGTCCGCTTTTTTTTCGCCTTCGCCTTCGCATTTGCCGCTGCCTCTGCCGACGTTGACTACGTGCTCTGTCGACGCAACGCTGGCTGCAGTTGACGCGTGATGGAGCGAATGTCATTCGAAATGAAATTCAAGTTCCAATTTGGACCAAACGAAACGAAATGAAACGAACGAACGACAGGCACTAAACACAGCGCCAAGGAGAGCAATAGGGACAGCGCTAACAGTGTTGGACTGCTGGAGTGTGGGCAAAAAGGAGAAGAAATTAAGTAGCGCGAAAAATACGAAAGAAAAAAAAAATAGAAAGAAAGAAGAGAACTGAAGAAAAGAAAGCGGGACAGAATTTAATAGTTTTCAATTAGGAATCGTTTGCAGCCTTTTCTTTTGCCTCGCACTTTTTTTTTTGTTCTTCTTATTTTTTTTTTAATAGCACACACTTGACGCGCGCAGCAGTCGAGGAGGTGGGGTTGTGGGATGGTGTGGGCAGCGCGTCGGCAGCGCTGCCAATGCCACTGCCCTTCACAGTTAGCTGCTCAGCGAGTGTCAAGCAAATGAAGTCACGACTCGTTCTCGACAGCGTTCAGTTTCAGTTATTTGTTTCGCTCTTCACCGTTGTTGTTATTGTAGTTATACCCTTTAAGTTCAGTTCTTTAGGGTATACTGTAACGTGACAATGACAATCCAATCTTTATATGTAAATCCAATGATTTGTAAATTTATCAATCTACTGTCAACTGCTTTTAGTCAACTGAGTGCTGAAAAGTATACTTTGTAAGACTGAAGTAGCCCAGGGATTTAATTCAAGCTAGATTTTTTGGTAAATTAATATTTGTTAACATTAATTCGGCTAAAAACCTAGATAGATTAAAAATATCTAGAAACAATAAAATTATAATTAGTTTTTGTAAATCATTTGTTTGTACTATTTTTTATTTTATAATTTTAAAATAAAATCTGGCTTTATATAAGCTTAAACGTCAACACTGGGTATGTCACAGTCCGTAGTCCACTGAAGCTATTCTTATCAACTTTTTGTTGTTTTTGTCTTTGCTTTGCTTGTTTTTAATTCAACGTAAATTTTATTTCATTTTAATTTTGCTGCAATTCTTTTATACACACACTCACACACATACTTGCACACGTCTTGTTCGTCTCTTCATTTTGTGTTTTGTCTTCGCACCGAGCCCAAGCCCAGCCTGTCATTTTTATGAACCCCAAAGAAGACGAACAACAACAAAAACAACAAGAGCGACAGCGACTGCGACTGCGACGCCGGCAGCGACGTGAACGGCTTTTATTGAAATGACGCGCTGTGCATTTGCTTACGTGACTCTTATTTAACCGATGTTTTTTTTTTTCACTTTTTTTGTTCCTTTTTGTTAAGTACATACTTAGTACTCACTTGTAATTATTGCACACATTGCACAGTGGGCGAAATGAGCAATTTGCCTACATAATTTAGCTATACAAAGTTGCTGACTCCACTGAAATCTCTATCTTTTTTCTCATTGTTGCTTACGCTAAACAGTTTTAAACTATTTTAACGTTAGTAAATTATTATAAAATTAGGTAAAAAACTTAAGAATTGGAATAGTTCAGTACAATAATTTTGTCAAATTTGTTGTCGATTTTGAATTTAAATTAATTTATATTCTGTTTTTGACTAAATTTAAATTAATTCAACAATATTTGTGATATTATAAAAATGAGCGAGTTTCAAAATTACGATTAGAAAAAAAAGTTGTTGTTTAGATGTTAAGTTTAAAAAGCTAAAAAGTTTTGTTTAAGTTATACGAATTTTTTTTTTCATTAATCTTTTAATCGAATGGTAAAAATGCTTTGATATTTAAATTTAAATATAATTGTTTTGTAGTTAAGTGTAAATTTTTGGGCTTTTGATAATTTATTAATATTTTTATTTTATCGTTGTTTATTGTAGTTTTATTTAGTTTAGCTCCAAACATCTTAGGATTATTAAGTTCCAAAAAACTCTTATTTTATGGAGAAAAATAGTTTGTGCTACAGATTTATTTAAAACGTTTACCAACACTGTTTTTAATACTCTAGTCTTACAAGGTTCTTGTTTGTTTCATAAGTTCTAGAGCTTATAATCTTTTAGAATACGTTATCCAATTTTAGTTCAAGTATTTATTAAGTAGAAGTGCCCGGAATTGCCAACATAGTGTTGAGATAACCACAAGACGAAACACGATTCCCGGCACACAAATGGAATAAATAACTAAAGTGTTCGACTCTTTGAAAATTCCTGAGCCAAACTTTCCTTTAAGTATTATGGATATTTATGAAGAAACGGCCTGCCACGCCCACCCAATGTACTGAAAGGACAATCAATGCAATGGCGAAAACGAGTCAAGACAGTTACTTAAATAAATTTGGTAGGGAGCAAGGGAAGAGTGGGGGAATTTTAGGGTCAGTGAAATGAACGACAGGAGGCAATATAGTACGGCCAACTTCCGCCGGAAGTTATTGAGTACGGCAAAAGGCGCGACCTAAAACAACAACAAGAAACGATGGCGTTGCCACCTGCCATCGTCGTCGTCGTCGTCGTCGTTGCTGTCGTGCAAAATTTTTGTTCGATGAATTTATTACTTTTGATGTTCAAACACGAAAACTGCTGCAGGCCATAAAACAAGCACACAGCGAGCCAAACTTTCGACAAGGGCTCAGCGCCTAAGAAGTATTGCACCCCTTCTCCTCCCCCTAACCCGAAGACCCACCCTCTCTCCTTCAACGTACCCACAGAGTTTTGGAACAGCAAATGCTATTAAAAGTTTACATGTCTCAATAGAGTGTTAAGAGATTAGTTGGCATAAAATATTTGCAGAATTTTCTTGGCTAAAAGCGAGCGTTCCCTTGTTGAAAAGTTAAGTTGGCTGCGCCAAAAACTGCTACAGGGGGATTGGGCAAAAGGGCAATTTGCTGATTTTTGGCTGTTATTACCAAAAAGTGGAGATTGAGAGGTAGCTCTAGTGGGAGTAAAGAAGAGGAAATATGGTAACCGTCTTAAGTTAACGAATTAAAGAAAAACTTGTACCTAAATTGGCCTAGAAAAACAAATTGACACGTAATCCGATGCGATTATGACTATAACAAGATAATTGAGATCTTGAGCAATGGAATTGGGTATAACACTCGTTTTGGAATATCATAAATTTATTTAAATAATTATTTATTTACAATTTACATTTATTAGTCAGCATTAAATATATTAAAAACTTAATTTCAACAGCAAGAAAGACAATTATAAATTAAAATTGTATGCATCGATTGTTAAAATTTGTTTTAAACATTTTATTTACTTTTAGCAGCGATAAACTTTAAAATAAATATTTTAAATAATATTCAACACTTGTAACCAATTGAAACCAATCAATTATTTTTTAAGAAAACTGTAGGAAAGATCATTGAAAATATTTATAATGAGCTTTAAAGAAAATGTTGGAGGAACTTAAAAAAAATTATTATAATATAGTAGTGCTTTAAAATGCATAAATATTAGTGTTTTAAAGTGCATAAAAATTACAAAAAAAAAATTAAAAATCGATTTTCAATATCTTAATAGTATTTAGAACTGTACAAAATAATTTAAAATGCTTCTGCTGATAAAATAAAAGTTTAAATTGCAAAATAATATTATTAATGTCAGACACAATTTTTGCATAATTATAGACTTAAAATCCTTGATAACTATAGACTGCATTTTGTCAAATTAAGCGAACTTTTGTACACTAGAATATTTAGCCAACTTAAGTGACACGCAAATGATCCTATCAAAATTTTAAGCATTCTTAAATTTAAATCTTAAAGTTTCTCACATAATTTCTAAGCTCAATTATTTATCAACTCGATACAAATGAAATTGATTTAATGACTACAACTTATTATTAGTAAATTTTTTGTTTAATTTGTGAAAATTAGATTGATAAACTTTAATGTTTTTATACTTTTAGAAAATAATTAGATTAGTTTGGCTGTAATAAATTGATAAACTTTATGTATTTAACCAACGAAATTGCATGACAATACAATGAGCTTAATTTGTAGATACATAACAATGTACGACCATCAAAAATATGTAATTGGTATAACATGTTATGGTTTGTGTAAACAATGATATTGCATGTGAGATTTGAACTGGTACAAAAGTTGCTATAAAACTTGTCTACACTGAGACGATTTTGGTCAGTTGTAGTTGAAGCCACAATGACTAGTTTATTTAGTCTATTGGTTTTTGGTTTGTTGTCACTGCTGGGTTATGTTGGGGCCGAGGAGAGGGCTTACAGTATCGAATTGAATTCATTTGAAAAGAATCCAAAGATTCAGGACGATGACAAATGGGTCGATTGGGGAGATATTCGCATGAAGAAGGTGGCCAAAAATAAGTTTACTCTAACCGGAAGTTTCGAATTCAAGAGAAATATGGGTGATGAGCAGAAGGTAAATGTCAAATTAAATTATATTAAATATCAATTATGTAATTTATTTATTTTCTTTTTTAGCTCTCGCTTCAAGTGTTTACCTACGATGACAATACCCAGGAGAAGGGCCCAATGGTCATGAATATCGAAAAACCATTCTGTCAGTTTGTCAACGAGGATGAGGACACGTATCCCTATTTGCAAAAAGCCTCCGATTTGCCAGAACAGGGCGGTTGTCCATTCCCTAAGGGAACCTACACCATCGATAAATACGAATTGGAGACAACTTTCCTGCCCGATGATGCACCCAAGGGCGACTATCTGATCGAGTTGAATACTCTCGACAAGGACATTCCCGTCACTGGGCTGGTTGCCTCCATTACACTGACCTAATCCCCTGATGAGCCAATGACCATACCTTAATCTTATTTTTTATCTACATATTTTTATTTAAGTTTTTATATTCTTATTGATTGTTCTGGGTGGATCCAATTTACACTGCAAGCGTTTTATATATATCATTTATATATTTGTATATTTGTCTCTTAAGGTAGACTTTGTTTATTAATTGCTGCAAAATAAAATACTTTCGCTTTCATAGACCAATTATCTCAGAATTTTAAATATATTTCAATATAAATCTGAAAATAAATATTTAGCGTAGGGCTTCTGAACTGAAGCGTTGTACTAAGTCCGAAACACTGTCTTAAAAAGTTTTTCCAACAAGTTAACAATAATTCAGATGTATTTCTAAGACCAAATTATAAATATAAAATGGAAATATATTAAAAATTAATATTTCAAATATTAATAATTTATTTGAAATATTAGTTTTTACTATATTTCAATTGTATGTTTATATTTTATTAAATTTTTATTTTATTTAATTTCTTAAATTGTAAATATTCAAAGTCTTAAAATGCAAGTTTTTGATTTTTAAGTATTTTTTTTTTTTGCATTAATGCATTAAAGGTTTTAAATAAACTTAATAATTTTGATAGAGGAATTTCCGGATTTCCACTAACCGCGTATTTCACATAGTTCCCGATTAGCTTTAAATTGTAAAGTTTTCCTTATAAGGTTTTCCGTTATCTTTTTCAATAGAAATTGTGGCACAATATACATTTGCTTTAACCCCAATGACAAATTTAACGAACTTAGAAATGGAGTAATGGAAGGGGTTGCTGTATTGAGTGAGAGAGTGAGAGATAGAAAGAGAGATGAGAGATGGGCTGAGTATCGCATGCATATGCTTGAAATGCCAAATACACAGCAAATTTCAGTTTCTGCATCAACACCTCGTCTAATTGAAATTCGCAATTGCAAATTGATGTTGTTGTTGTTATTTTGTTATTGTTGTTGTTGCGGCTGTTAACCCGTTTGGTAACATTATGCCGTTCAGCCATTATGTGCCGTTAGTCTGTTATACCCGTTGTGCCGTCCATGCGTACCGTTATTTCACGCTGTGCCATTTGTCATTGACAAGCAGAGTGGCAACGCCCAGCAGATTCCAGAGCTATACACTGACAAAAAAAAAAAGGAAATGTTTTAAATAATAATTTAAAAACACAATAAATTAATAACACTTTAAAAAAAAAAAATTTATTTGAATTAACAATAAAAAAATAAAAACTAATAACTTAATTAATTTTAACTTTATTTTTCAATAGATTGTTTTTGTGTTTAGTGCTTATTCACGATTGATCTTAGAAGAAAAGCAACGACTTAATGTATTTTTGAAGTAAAAATTAGTATATTTTATTTTAACTAATATAACTTGCTATTTATGTAGCTTAAAATGCATAGAATTTCATAACTATTTTTAAAAATAATTGCTTTACACTTAAGTATTTATATTTTATTATTATTATTAATATTACATTTATAAAATTTGAGTAAAAAATAATTATTACTCAGATAATAAAATAATCAATAATATTTATAAATTGTACTAAATTTTAACTCAATAGAATTTTTCATAGCTTAATTAAAATTTAAAAATATTATATTGTTTTTAAATAAATGGTAAGAAAACATCTTCAGGGGAAAAACAAGTTTTTCAAAATATTGTTATTGGGATTTTATTTATAATTCAAACAGTTAGACTAAAACTAAATTTATAGACATGGCCGATTCCAAAACATATTTTTATATAATTAAAAATAATAATAGCAATGAACTAAAATGTTTTATGTATACATGTATGTGTATTTTGATCTTAATACTTTGTTTTTTTTGGCGGTGTATATGAAGAGTGTTGAGTGAGAGGGGAAAAGGAAGAAAGGAATAAAGAGAAAGATTGAGTGGGAGTGAATTGTTGGCTTGTGTTTTTGCTAAAAATGATTATCTGTGCATTACAATCCATTGATTCCACTTAAGCACCGTTACAATTGCACACAGGCACACACACACTCGCATACACACACCCACACACACACACCCATGCAGCGAGCGACAGCGAGACAGCCACACACGACACTTAATTAACAAATATGCATTACAAACACCCGCAACGAGCAGCAATTGGTTGGTCATGTCATCAACATACCCCGCACTCCACTTGCCACAGCTCTCCCTCAACCCTCTCCCAGCCTCTATCACGCCCCTTACCCCCACTGGCACCCCAGCAATTGCTGCACATTTGCGGCACATTCGCAATAGGCTCGGTGTCTGTTTGTCTGTGTGGATGGCTTTTTATTTGTGCCTCGTCAGCGTCAACTACCCGCGTGCAGCCCTGACAGCAGCCCTGGCAGCAGCATTTGGGGAGTTGCATGTTGCATGTGTTTAATTGAAAAATCATATGCAGCGCGCATAATTATGTTTATTGCAATAATCTGATGCAAATTTGCCAAAACTCAAACTGAATGGCAAGCGAACGGCGCCCCAAGCCACCTGGCAACCCTAACATGCCACGCCTCCACCCTTGCCGCTCACCGCTCACTAACCCACCACGCACTTTTTCGACTGTTGGTGCACATTAAATTGCACTTGAAATTGCACATTTCAACGCCTACTGATTATGACAGATAATTATGTTATCGAGTGTTGCCACACGCGAGCCACACCCCCCTGCCACGCACCGCCCACCCGCCGTGTGGGTTGCCACTGGGATGCACACAGATAGACACCGAGCACCGAGCACCGAGCCCCGAACACTTGACGCACATCTGAATAATCAGACGCAATTCATAATTATAAAGCTGCAAATTGTGAGTTCAGACGGAATTTTTCTTAAAAAAGTCTTGAATTTTGGAATTTAAGTAAAAGAAATCGAATGGTACATAAACAAGTTAGAAAGGCTACAATCGAGCGAAAGAAATAACAATTTGAAATAAACTTAACCTGTCTGACATATAGACGGACTTTCATTCCAAATTTGCTGGCTCTAGCTCTTGTGGTTTCAAAGATCCAGGTGCTCATGCGGACGGACAGACGAACATTGCTATATCGACTCGACTGTTGATGCTGATCAAGAATATATATACTTTATGGGGTCGGCCACGCGTCCTTCTGCCTGTTACGCTCATTTCGCTTCTGGCAAACTTAAAAGACCCTCTAATCTTTTTAGATTACGGGGTCTAAACTCATATTATTTTCATGTAAATAAATTATTTTCCACTTGTTCGGCGTATGGTAACTATGGTTACTATATATAGTCAACCGATCTGAGCCTTAGGTTTCTATACTTCCACTGCTTTATTACCTAATATAACAGGGTATTTGCTTGTCGAGCAAACCGTGTTTACTTGCACCGACCAACAGCATTTTACAATGTGCGCAATTTCAACAATTTTTTATTACAAAATAAATAAATATTAAGTGTTTTTTTGGCTATCAGTGAATGATTCAAGTAAGCAACAAGTTCAAGTTCAAACTTGTAGATTAAATTGAAAGCTCGCAGTGGATTAAACGCTTACAAGTCACGTGAAAGCTTTGTGTGCAAAGCAAGTGCAAAGCTCTCTCAGAAAAGCTTGCAGCTAGAAGTGAAAGCTTTAATTTACTTTAAAAGCTCTTTAATTTTAAATTTAAATTCTGTGTAGAGTAAAAAATAAAACATGTTACAGTTAAAAATCGAATCAAGTATACAGTGGAAATTGTTATCGCCTATAGGCCAATGATACTAGAGGGTGTATAAGCGAGCAGGTTGGGTATAATGCTTATCAGCATATGGGACACTTTATGTATTTGTTCCAAAATATAATTCTGGGCTATGACTAAGCTTATCACCAACTGTGATTGATGTGCTGATTGATACCCTGTAAAGCAATGGAGTTAAAAACAAATAAAGAAACTCGCTTACAGAAGTCACTCAATGGAGCTAACAAAATTAATACTAAATGTGTAAAAAAAGTGTAATAAAATGAATAGTTTAACAACCGGCTGATACCGAATTTGTAGAAGCACCGCTAAAATATATACCCCATTGAGTGCTTTATAGGGTATATCTGGCACAGCTTCTGGAATTTTGGAAGCAACCGAATCCGATTGCAAATTT
This sequence comes from Drosophila nigrodunni, assembly GCA_020829145.1. Taxonomy (NCBI): domain Eukaryota; kingdom Metazoa; phylum Arthropoda; class Insecta; order Diptera; family Drosophilidae; genus Drosophila; species Drosophila nigrodunni. The sequence continues at coordinate 3,653,020 of JACVCZ010000002.1, read as the reverse complement.
TAGTTTTGATTGAGTTCGAGTGCTTGACAGTCACACAACTGAAGTGATTAACAATTTTAATGATGCCGAAAATATTTATTTTATTATTGCTTATGTTGTTACCCTGTAACGCAGAGGTAAACATATTATTTAATTATTTTAAATGAATCAATTAATAAAATATCGTTTGGTTTGAAGGTTATAGAACCGAGGGGCTTGAAATCGGAGTTCAGTTTGAAATGCTTTAGTATTATACAACCGCTGCTTCAGGATATATCAGTGAAGAAACAAAAGATCGATCAATGTGATGCAGAAATTCTGAGCAGGGATGTAAAACTGGTGGGAACTCAAAGGAAATTCGATGAGTTGCAGATGAAACACGCGATACTTGAAGCCGTTTTGGTGGAGAAGGAACGTCAAATTGTCGATCAAAAGGAACTCAATACTTTGGAAAGAAATAATAGTCTGATCAAGGAAGAAACTCTGAGCTCGTATCGTGTGCAAGTCCAAGCACATGAAGAGCTCATCAAAATGAAAACCGAACAAATTGAAAGGTTACAAGAGCAAGCCAAGCAAAATGAACACCAATTAAATGCCACAAAGTACAGGGTATCCGAGCTGGAAACTCTACAAAAAACGCAGCAGTTGGAGATGGAAAGAAACGAGGCACAACTACAAAATTTACTCACTCAGTCAAACGAATCTAAAGAAAAACTGTCAAGTCTTCAAATCGATTTGCAGAAGAAAACTGAGGAATTTGGGAAACTTCAAGAAGATCTACATTTGAGTGACTTGAAAGTGAAAGAGCTGAAAACAAATCTCACACAAAGTTCGGATCAATTGGACAAGTTACAGAAGGATAACCAAAAGTTAGTGGATCAAGTGTCGACTTGTAACTTGCAAGTGACAACAGTAGATGCTCAAATGTCAGCGCAGATGGCAACACTGCAAGAAAAAAACAATCGGAAATCGATAAATTACAACATAATCTGACGTCATCGAATGCCAAGTTAGCGTCATACGAAAGCGAAATCAATAAAATCCACTGGACAAACTGCATTTCGTTTACAAACTCATCGGAAATTCATAGAATCGTTGCTCCTGGCATCGGTCCTATCGACGTTCTATGCGATTCCCATTTGGCCGGATCCGGTTGGACCGTGATACAGCGTCGCATTAACGGTAGTCTGGATTTTTATCGCAACTGGACGGATTATCGCAATGGTTTTGGCAGCCTAGATGGGGAATTTTTTATAGGCATGGAAAAGATACATAAACTAACGGTCGCGCAGTTTAATGAGCTATATGTTCATCTGGAAACTTTTGATAATCAAACATATTATGCCCACTACGATGATTTTAGTATTGACAGTGAGAGTGAGAAGTATGCTCTGAAAATGCTGGGATCCTATTCGGGTACGGCTGGAGATGGTCTGCTCTATGCTAAATTCGAATGTTCTCCACTTTCGATGCGGATAACGATCATGATGAGATCAATTGTGCGGAACTTAAACACGGCGCTTGGTGGTACGATCGTTGTGGTCTAAGGTAAGTTTATCGCATTTACTCTGATTCAAATGAAATAAAAATAGAAAAATATTATAAATATGGCACTAGTTTAAAAAAAAATTGCATAATATGATCACAGGTTTTCGGATTATTGGCGGAAAAAATGCAAAAAATTAATTTATAAGCTAATTAATTTTTTAAGATTTTTGTTTTATTGAATTTTTGTGATATTGTTATTGAGTACATAATACTTTTCAGTTCAGTTTTAACTTGATGTCTTTTTTATATTTTTGCAGCAATCTCAATGGACAGTATCTGAAGGAACCATCCGATGGTTCAGAAGGTATTTTCTGGTATGGCGCCCAAAGAGAATGTTTTAAATCGGTGCAAATGATGATACGACCCAAGTTTGCTCTAATTTGATCAAAACTATAGCGATCTAACTAGAACTTATCAATCATATAATTTTTTTTGTTTTTTTTTGTTGTTGTTATATATATGTATATACCTATCATTATAAACCTTGAAGAGGTAAATACATTTTAAAACTGCTAACATTAATTTTGTATGCACAATTTATAATTCTCACCAGAGATTTAAATGCAGTGATGTTAAATAAATTACTAACATATATTACTTAGGGATGTTTTTTAAGCAAATTTGTGGCATATGTTATTATAAAAATATTTTTTCTTAAATAAAAACAGATTAGAAGTAAAACACCCTTTTGCCTTTTCTCCCCAGCAGAATGTTTAGATAAACTTAAATGCAATAAAAACTGTAAAAAGTATATTTTAAAAATTATGTATATTCTAGCACTTGTATAAAGTACGAATTTATTAAATAAATATTTTATTTTATATACTAGAAAGTTTTTCATTTAAATTTGTTGTTAATAGTATTTTAAAATCCCAACTTAAAACAGATATTTTTAGCTTGTATTTTGACAACAGTTTATGTTTCTTTTAGATAACATTACAATACTTTAATCCGCTACATAAATTCAATTATTTTACTTTTCCAACTGTCGGGTATACCCAACTCGTGCTCCCTTTTTCCGTATTTGGATTACATATTATTGTTATTAAGTCAGTTCCCAACTCGTCGCGAGTCAAAGCCAAAGACGCAAAGACGTTTGGGGACCAGTTTTGCCAGGCCGCAAAATCTGTTTGTGATTATGGGGGAAAGAAGTGTGTTGAGTGTCTTGGTGTGTGTGTGTGTGTGTGTGTGTGTGCTGAGGTGTGCTGTGTGTTATGTAGGTACACATATTTTTAATCATCATTAACAATAATTCGAGAAATACTTTTAATTTTTTGCTGCTTGCTTTTCCAAGACAAGAAGCAAAGCAAAAGATGTTTTCTGAGGGGCTAAGACAATAAAGGGGAGGGAGGTGGTGTGTGTGTGCGTGTGTTTATGTTGCTTATTCCCCGCGCTACTTGCTGCCACTTCTGCTTCAATGACATTGCACTTACTGCCAAGTCGCGTCGTCGCCTCAAGAAAAAAAAATACGAAAGATTTATGAAAAAATTGCGTTTGCGCTTGCCACACCCCCTTCTCCCGACTCCCCGCCCCATCCACACACCCACTGACTTCCTCGGGGATTGTGTTGCGCTAGAAAAAAAAAATAAAACGGGAGTTTAGGTGTCTTTTGCTTGTGTGCAATATTAATTATTATAGGCGAACCACCCACACAAATAAATCATAAATTAAAAGCCAAGACGAGGCGCCGGCCAAGTAGAAACCACTGCCACTCCCACCGCCCCCAACCCACTCCAATTGGGGCAGGAAAACCCACTCATACCCACAAAATATACAATTTTTATCATTAAACGCATTTGATAATTAAAAATTGTCATTTTTTAGCAGCGCGTTCTTCGCTCAAATATCATTTTTCTCATATACTCGGAATGAGTTGGTTGCTTTTTTGTTCTTTTTTTTTTGCTAAGACCCAGTCAGGAGTGTGCAAGAGTGTTTAAGTTTTGTAAGAAAACAATAATTTACAGCTAATGGGGTTTAACAAGTCACAGATATTTTTTACTACATTTTAAATAAAGTTATATATATTTTAATTATTTTATTTTTAATTTTTGCCGAAAAATATTATTTTTTCAGAACTAAATCTTAAAGATCTTGAAGATTAACATACCATTTGCCTAACTTCATTCCATTTACCCCAACCTTACTTAGCTAATCATTATTTCATATAGCGAGGATTAAGTACGAGGACTTTTGCAATCCATACGCTCTGCTGAAACTTTCCAATTAGTTTTTTTCAGCTTCTTTTGGCTGGAAAAAAATATTAAATTACCAAATGGGTGACTGCAAGGATGGGTTCGTTAGAGGAAAGGCAAAGGGATGCGGAGGGGTGGCGGTGGCGGTTGTGGTGCAAGGGTGATGCCGGGACATATACAAAGACAGCGGCATTTATCATTTTGCCAACTGTTTGTTTGATAAGGGGAAAACCAAAAAGAAATATACAAAAAAAAAAAACAAACACACACACACACACACACACAACAAATAACGCAAAGCACATAAATAAAAATTAATTGGTGACCAAAAGATGATGAAGAAGAAGCAGCAGAAGAAACAGAAGACTAAGAAAATTTAGCAGCAGCAAAAAGTGACGCTCATAAATATTAGTTAAAATTTATATGAAATTTATTTTTGAATGAAACAAAAGTGTCGCAAATGAAGGCAAGTGACGCCATTTTTGTTATTGAGCACCAAAAATGTGTACCGTTATTTTTTATCAACAGCCAGTTATGCAAAAAATAAATATTTTTTTAATTAACAAGCACCAATAAACAATTTGGTCGGGACTTAAAAAAACTCAGATTTTAAATCCTCAAAAATTGTGGAAAAATATTAAAAATTTTATTTGGACTTTAAATAAGACCAAGAACAATTAGTTAAACAGAACAGATAGTTACAATATTATATACCAAGTTTTTTTTTTAATATTACCTGTTTTCTTTTCCAGCCCCTTTGATGCCTTCACTCGAGTTTATTCCATATCTAAATCTGATTATTATATTAAATCTTATTATTTATTTGCTTGATTTATTGCTATTTCTCAGCAATTTTAATCAACATCTTCTACTTAAACTCGCTAGGCTGTAAGCAACTTTAAGCTGCCTGAAAATTTACAATTTACATTTCTAGACTGCATCTCCCTGCGTCTCTCTAGCTGTTGCTGTCATACTCTATAACTTTAACTTACAAATTGCATTATAGAAATTTCAGTATTCTTGAGGTTTCATTTGATTAAATTTGATGAGCCTTTCAATTCATCTTACACAAGACGTTGCATTTCGATGGTTGGAAAGGAAAACTACTCGAAGTAATGGATGCTGCTTGCAAAGTACTTACATTTACTGTTACATTTACAGTTACATTTACAGTTGCCGTTACAATTGTTAATTGAACCTTAGTATGAAGCTTTTTTCCGTTTTCCCCGAGCCCACTCTCGCCCCTTTCGCCCCCTTTGGCCCTTGTAAGTACTGCCAGACATCATAACAATAAGCTGAACACGAGCACTCGTTACAAACAGACAGAAGTGGTAATGAGATGCCAATTGATGGCAGCTAAACTACCTAAGAACAACCAACAAACATTCGAATTGCCGTACAAGTTGAACTAAAAGATGCCAGAGATGCTGAAATCAATAGAAATTAACATTTCTGGAATACCCTTAACGGTCCTTGACGCGTAATAATAATAACCATTTACTCTGAGCATGAATTAGTTGGCAAAACATTTATATTGAATTTGATGCGAGTACATTAAAGTCGTGGACATAAAGTTTTATATAGGAATTAGTTTTATTGGTATTATTTGCATATCGGTAGAATTTAAAAATGTTTGTGGATTTTATTTAACACAATTTTATTATATATTTCTTCTATTTATACAGTAAATTGAACAAAAATTAATAGAATGGAGATGACAGCTACTCGAAAAAATATGCAGATGTACGAAGTGAAGTTGGCTGCAGTTCTAAAAATAATTTTGTATTTATGTTTAAAATGTTGCATAAATTTTATAATATTTTTATTGGCTGATATAAAAAACCGCTAAAAATAAAATCAGAACTTTTACCAAAAATCTGTTAAATGTAAAAATAATTTAATATTTTTTTTAAAGACAGTCAGTTGTTAGTTTTCTTTTAGGCAACTAAAAATGTTAGCTCATTTTGTTTTGGCAGTAATGCTTTTTAGTTTTATATTTTTAAATTTTATAAAAAATTGTATTATTTATAGATTTTGGTAACAGAAAGTGTTTATTTATTTTACTACATATTTAAAGCAAAATAATATAATGAAAATTCTATTTTTAAATTACATAAAAGACTTTATTTATTACAGATTTGGTATTTTACTATATATTTAATGTATAAAATAATATATTGAAAATTGGTCATGGGTTTGTGATAATTATAACATAACTAAACGAACTCTAATCAACTCGATTATAGCTTTTTTTTTGCTATTTTAACTTAATGAAACATAGAAAAACAGTCAAGGGAAATATAACAAGTACACCGTGAAGTTGGCTGTTGCTTATTTCACTGCCAATGTGCCTTAGAGTTTTAAACGAGTCAATTCTTAAACCTGGCCAAAAGATAGCAACCAAATTTGGCTAGGTTGCAGTTCTGTTGCCATTAACTGTCAGCGCTTTGACTGCTATACAAGCGGATGCGAATGCGAACACAAAGTTGGCTTTGACTTTGGCATTTTACGCGCTATTACCACTTTTTCCGAAGCAATAAAATATTATTAAAATTATATTCGGATGAATCTTTTAGAGGGCCGTTCGCAGTCGCTGCCTTTGTGGAGCTACAGAGCGCTACAGTGGCTGCTGTAAATCAACGTCTCGATGACATTAAAATAAAATTTTAATGCCATGAATAAGTGGCGCACCGCTGCGCCTCAATTCCGACTTTGTGAAGCCATTTTCGGTATACAATTTTTCCCCCCACCCCTTCGCACCACTCAACTTTCCCATCGCTTTTCCATGCAATTTTCTTGCGCCTTTTGATCGAAAACTTTTGCTTAGTGGCAGAGTGGTGGTGGGAGGGGGGACAGGCAGGTGAAGTCGCTATCATTTTCACCTTGGTTACACTGCACAATTTATTTGAATTTATCAGCATGCACACGCCCACAGAAACCAGTCCGCCCCCTTGTCTTGTCTGGCTGAATGGCTCATTTTCATGGCTCATGGCAAATAATTGTAAATATTTGATACACAATAAGGCAATAAAAATAAAATTGAAATTTTCGCTTTGTGCCCAGACTCTGTTGTTGTTGTTACCTTTTTATTATTATCATCGTTGTCGTTTTGGTCCTGCGGAGTCGTCGTAAAGGAAATTGATACATAAGTCATTTTTATTGGCATATTCTTTTTTTTGTGTAATTACGGCACAGGTAATTTAAATTTCCGCCGATTCTGCCCTTTTTCTCTTCTGCTGCCTCTTCTTCCTTTTCTGTTTTTTTTTTCTCTTATTTTTCCTTCGCTTTTCCTGCCCGCCAGCCATTATGTCTGTAAAATTTGTATTACACATTTATATTGCAAATTTTTTGTTATTTAATAATTTATATTAAACGCCATTTGGACTTTAACATTTTATTTCCTAAATTGCTGAATGATTTTCGATTTCTTTTTTCTTTCTTTTTTATTTAAAGTCGTTTAAGTCATTGATTATATTTTGGTACGCGACTGGTATTAAATTGGTTTTGTAGCACATATTAGCCTATGATGATGTACTAAAGAGTTAAGCTGCGAAAGGTTGAATTACAGCGAAAGCTATACTCGCGGACAGCTCCATCAGGTGGACAGCTTCCTTAGCCTGAAAAAATTCTACAGTGTTTTAGCATGATTTTCATACAAATCCGTTCTCCCTTGGGCGGACAAAAATACTGGAACCGTGGCTGTCCGGCCAAGGGAGCTTTCACTGTACTTAAAAAAAAGTCAGCTGTATAGAAATTTACTTGTATGTTAAGCATTTTAGATCATTAGTCATTTTAATAATTAACTTTTATTAAGTAAGGAGTAATTTACAGCTACATTCTTTAATACTATAAATTTTTATTATTTATTTTATACGTGTACTTTAATAAATACTTCAGTTATTTAGAAGTTGCTTTTGATTTACTTTGATTTCTAGACTTCATTTAAATTTTTAAGCAGCGTTAGAATTTATACAATAATTTCCATTTATTGTTATATAGGCAAACAAATGTGTTACTTGAAACTAACTAACATTTATGAAATCGTTTAGGTTTTCTACTTGAAGTATTCTACTATGAAGTATTAATTCATACCTTTGTATACGGCAGAAATTTATATGTTATTTGTATTTGCTTGTAATTCTCCAATTCCTTCTTTTTTTTAAGTTTTCATTAATTTTCAGAACCATCTGCAACTCATTACTGTCACCGGAAGAAAAGAGGGAATCAAGATCAGGCTTATCCCAATGTCAACCTGTCAGAAGGTTAATAAATACTTATTCAACTCTACTTAATCGATATTTAATATAAGATCTCAATGCTTAAGAATCTATCGGCAATCACTGAACATTACATACATTATCGATATTCACATATTTAAAACACTTTAAACCTTTTAAGAATATATATACTTTATGGGTTCGGCCAAGCCTTCTTCTGCCTGTTACGCTGCCAATAATAGAACCCTCTACTCTTTTTATAATTCCTGGTAGTATTCAATATTCAACTATGGCTTAAAAAAAATTGTTCAAAATTCAACAATAAGAGTTCAGCAATAATCAACGAATGCCATTTAAAAAGAAATTTACACAAAAAAGTTGTAAAATAAAAGTTTGAAGCCAATCAATTAACCTGTTGTTTTAAGTTCAGCCAAACAGACGCAGGTGCAACCAATAGTGCTAATAAGTCAATAAATCCATTTAAACAAGCAGCAACAAGAACAGGCAACAGGAGGCAGCAGGCGTGGCTAAGGGGCTGAGGGGGCTCAACGGGAGAAGGGGTAGATTGCTGTGTAAAATTGCAGAAGGTGAAAAACTTTTTACCGGTTGCCACTTAACCGTTCAATTTGGGGTTTTCGAACTCTTGTGCTTGTGTTTGCTTGTGTTATTTTTTTGTCTTAGCCAGGCTAAAGTAGAGCAGGATGCTAGAGGGTGTGTGTGTGTGTGTGTGTACCGTTTATCGTGCTATACACGCTGCCTGCCACGTTTTTTGGTGCAAAGTTTTTGCGGCTTTTTCAATATTTTATGAGTCAAGCTTTTGCGTTAACACCTTAAGTACGCAGGGCACTGCGGTTATGGGCAGGGGGGGCGGTTGGAGGGCAATAAGTTCTCATCTAGTGGGTGTGGGTGTGTGTGTGTGTGTGGCAGGAAATAACGCGCAAGTTGTAAGTTTGAGCCAGCAAAGAAGTTTGTAATAGAGCAAAAGTCGTAGACAGAGACGGAGATGGAGAAAAGGACCCAAAAAACAGGATGTAGCCTGTTGAACTGCTGTGGTTGCAATGAACCATCGAATATTACACACATATACAGCCAACTAAAGCACCCAACTAAACACACACACTCACACACACACACACACACACACATGTTAAACGTCGACGACGATTTATTTCCCAAGCAACTGAAGTGCGCCCCAAAAGCGCGCGCCTTTGAACAAAGCTACCTTCGACGCCGCCCCTCCTCCTCCTCCCGCCCCTTGAATGCCACGCCCACTGCACACATACAAACGCTTGTGGTTTTGCCTGTTTGTTTAGGTATGCGTGTGTGTGAGCGTGTGTGTGGAGCATTTTTGGCGGCGCTAACTCAATGAGTCGAAATTAAACAATGCTAAAGATTAAGTGCAGATTTGGGACTTTATCTGCTTGTGCCATAAATTGGTATTTAAGGGATACCTCACAAATGTCTATAACACACAAAGAGATAGAGAGCAGGAGAGAGAGAAAGAGAAGGGGAGAGACAGAGACCTAGTGTGTGCAATAGACCAAGAGACAAGCAAACTTACACTGCTCAAAAAGGAAAAGCTGCTGTTTGATCTGGTTGCGTTTTTCGGGGGTTTTCCCAACTCTTGCTAGAGGGTGTTGTATCAATTTCTTTACTTTTTATTCCCAGTTTAAGGGATTAACTGTTTACTTTCATAGTTTCAGTTAATTTTTAATTTTTAAAACTTTATTTTTCATTTAGTCATTTATTTTAATTAAACATCTATATAAAGTTTAATTATATAGTTTACTGAGTAAATAACTTAAACTAACAACTTAAAATTGTTGTTATAAATTTTAAATACAATTGTCAACTTTATTCTCAACTGTTTGTTGGCAAAATAAGCATTAAATTTAGACTACAGGGTCAATCACAATGCAGCAGCTTGTAAAGTTTATATTTAATACTAATTAAAAATTATATTTAGTAAAACTTTTTTGTCTCTATCTATTTATATAGTTTTCTTTTTATCGTAAATTTTTCCCCCTTTCAGATCTATGTATTTATAAATCAACATTCTGTATTGCTAGAATCCAGCAGTTCTTAGTTATTAAAACGTGTTTAGAAGTTAATGAAAAAAGCTTTAAATACAACACCAATTTTATGTGTATATTTTAGTATGACTCTTTTTTTTTCTGTGTGGATTTCATACACATTCAGTAACTAAAAGTAGCTTTTAAGATACTTAACAGACTTCGCTAAACGTTTACACATTGAATTGTTAATCAACTAAAAATTCTCTTTGAAAACTGAAATTATGCTGCTAACAAACGACATGCATTGTCTATTTTATCTAAATGTATTATTTGAATCCCAAAATTGGCAGCTTCACGTCCTGAACTTAAGTATTTTTCAGTGTAGTTGCGCTGCGCCTTGAAGTATGCAGCACAAACTTTGTGCTGGCAACAGGAGACAATAGATCAGCAAAGAACTTACCCCGCGAAACGAGCACCGCAAGTACACAAACACTAACACACACACACACAGTCATACACATGTATCACTGCACACACACTCTGTCCACTCTGAATTACTTGCACAACGCAAGCAAAAAACGTGGCCAACAAAACTTTTGTTGTTTACCAATAAACAGACGATACCACCCACGCACCTTCATAGCTTTTACCTGCAGCGTGCAATACTCGAATGCAACAACAACTGTTGTCGTTCATATTGTTGGTGTTGGTGTTGTACAGACAAAAACTCAACATGCACAAGATTAATTGCAATCGGTGTTTCGGCATATGTTTTCAGTTGTCTTACTCTCTCATTCAGCCATTTTCTCCATCTCTCTCTCTCCTCTTCTTCAATTTCTTTTCTTCTGCAGCTTTGTTTCGGCAACTATTTTTTGCTGGGGGAGAAGTTAGGAAAACTGAGAAAAGCGAAGGAAAACGTAGTGTTCTTGGCACTTGAGAAGGTAATTAAGCAACTATTTGTGGGCTGGGGAATAACTGCTGGCAGACAGTGTAAGGAAGAGAGAGACACATAACACATGTTCCAAACAACTTTTGATTAAATGAACAGGTAAGTTTTGGCTTTGTTTGTCAAGAATTCCTAATAGATTTATTTGCTTATTGCGTACTGGATTTTTATCATTAACTTATTAAATGATTGTTAGCTTTAGAAAAAATATTGCGTACTGTGTTATTACTGCATTAAGTTATTGAGGGGTTTTAGCCTTAGAAAAATGTAAGCTTTATTAATTTTTAAAAAATTTAAAATTAAAAGGAATTGACTGTATTTTATTGAGTGTCTAAGCACATTGGTATTTTTATAATATAAAGAAATATATATTTTAAAGTTAATAAAGCTAAGTAAAATATTTAAATTAAATCTAATTCAATGTTAAGTTAAGACTTGATTTAGTAGGATTAAAAGTAATTATCCTATATTTTAAAAAGTATTTTTTATTAAAAAACTTTTTAATAATTATGCTGATATCACAAAATTAACATTCTTCTTACATCGTTGGTTTAACTAAAAATTGTCTTTTAAAAATGTTTATATTTTCCTAAATAAAAATTAAAATTTAATTTACTTTTTTACAACTAACATTCCATATTTTTAATTTATAGTTCGCATTTAAAATTCAAAAAGCTTCAATCGAAAATATCTTTTAGTTTTGTTTGCAAACTATTTTATTCAAATAAGTAGAGCTAACATTTTAAATGTTTAGCTGTTAATTTGTGTGCCCTTTTACTATAAAAACAAGTAAGAAAGGCTACAGTCCACCGAGCCGACTATAAAAGACCCCGTACTCTCATAGTAGTGCACATTTGTATTCAATTTGAATTGAAATTAAAAAAAAATAATTTAACAATTCGCATTGCCAGCATTCGAACCTACAACCTCAGACAAACTCTATCAGTTGCGTGGTGCAACTTTCAAGAATTCTCCGAATATCAGCATTTATATATTATTCATACAAACACACATTCGTTTAAAATTATATGTATGCATGTATGTATGTGTGTGTGTATTCGGCGCGGCCAGCGTCTGCCGGCAGCGCTGTCGCCACACAAGCATCGAAAACGTTCGAACATGTGTTTGTATGTTTCTGTCTCGCTCTCGCGCGTAAGTGATATTGCAGTTAAATAACAAACTTTCTAACGCAGTAGCTCTTTTGTTAAAGGTAGTATTTTGATGCCACTTTCAGAATAGTTTGATTTTATATGTGTATATACTTATGTTGAATACTTATATACTTAATATGAGTAAATGCCTTAAACATGGCATTAAAGTGAAAACGTTTGGTTAACTCTCATGAGAAAAGGGGGCGTGGCACCTCAAAATTTGTAATGACATTGCATTAAGGGTGTCACCAGCAACCTGTTTACCAGAAATGGTGTTCCTAAGTGCCATAGTTACTGAGTTATTGGCCTAAAACTACATTTTTTTCGAGGTGTGTCTGGTTTTTTGCTCATTGCGGGGGCGGTAGGGGGCGTGGCAAAAATTTGAAATAAACTTAACCTGCCTGCAATATAGACGGACTTTCATTCCAAATCTGGTGGCTCTAGCTCTTGTAGTTTAAAAGATCTAGGTGTTCATACGGACGGACAGACAGACGGACAGACACACAGACGGACAGACCCCTATACTCTTTTTTAGAGTACGGGGTCTAAAAATGATAGTGGTCGCAAATGAAAGGTACAATACCCAAGCAGTACAAGTTTGTTTTTGTTTTTTGACACGCCCACTTTAGGGCGTTTTATTTGCATATAAAGGTAAATGTACAGGTAAAAGTAGAATGTTTTAGTACAGAAAACTTTTTTGTTAGCTACGCTATATGAACCTAATTTACACGGAAAGTACATATCTAGGAAGTACATGCACTGATCCAAATCGGCCAACTATATCGTATAGCTTCCATAGGAACGATTCAATATTTCAATATTCTTTAGTTTTAACCCTTTACACTCTGTTATTGAACCTACCTAAAATTCTTTGTCCTAGTAGGCATTGAGAATTTGAGGCTCACCCCAAGCGAAGCTCTCTCACATTCAGTTCACTTAGAACATTTCGTCGCTCAGCTGAAATAAAAATGTCATATTAAAAGTTTCCAAAATATATTTGATATCGGTTTAATATATATTTTTTCACTTTTTTTTAACAAGAAGAACTAGTAAAGGTTTGTTGGATAATTTTCGCGCAAAAAAGAAATCATTTTTATTTAAATTGTTGTTTTTTTTAAATAAAACGTTTTTGCAGAATGCCAACCAAACGAAAGAGGCCCAATTCTCCATATCCATCGCGTCGTTCAAACAGGCCAAGGTTGGATTTCAACCTCGATATATTCGAGGCAATGTTTTGTGATACTACTGCAGTTCCGCCGGCTACTCTTGCGGCTCCTGGGGATCCTGGGGCTCCTGCTTTTTCGGGTGGTCCGGTTGTTCCTGCTGCGGCACCTGCTCCGTTTACTCCGGCGGCTCCTGCTGCTTCGACTACTATGGAGGCTCCTGATGCAACTGGTACCCGTAATCCCGTTAATAATACCAACACTGCTAATACTGCTGATATAACTGACTTTGCTGGAATACCTGTTCCTGGCAGTTCTCGCCGTTCGCGACATGTGCAATTTGCGGAGAATGTTCAAATACACACAGTAAATCCTTCGGAGAGTAATTCGACTACCGAAAACGTGCAAAATGTGGAGAATGTAGCAACTGCTAATGCTGTTCAGCCTGGTACTAATGGAACTGCTGCTACTACTCCAGACACTACTGTTGTTACTACAAATACGTCTCCAACTGTTGCCGTTACTACCACAAAGACTACTACAACGTTTGGTGTTACTGCCACAACCACTCCTACAAGGCCTACGCCTATTATTGCTAGAGCTACACCAACTGCAATTACCAATAATACTGTTAGCGCTATTCAAGAAAATTTTGATTGTGAAATGACCACAGAAACAGAACCGCCATTCACACCAATGACTCCAAATATTCCAAACATTACAGGTAATCAAGAGAATCAGGAGCGTCAGGATGAGGATGATTTGATGAATACTTCTATGGATACTTCTATGGATCAATCGTTGCATATTTCTATGGATCAGGCTAACAATCAGGCAGGAAATCAAGCTGGAAATAAAGCTGGAAATCAGGCTGGAAATCAGGCTGAAATTCAGGCGGAAAATGAGGCCGGAAATCAGGCGGGAAATCAGGCGGGAGATCAGGCGGGAAATCAGACCACGGCTCTGCCTGAGGATGACATACCAAGTACTTCTTCAGGCGTTCGAACTGTGAACTCACAGCTAGAAAAAGGCAAAAAATATGTTCGTAAATTTGTGGCGTTTATATTAGCTTGTGCTTTTTGGTTCACATTTAGGACTTTTCCTAACAACCTTTTCTAAATTGACAATTGATTTTAATATCTATCTATACAATACATAAATAAACAAGTTTAAAACGTTTATGAAATTTTCTTCTTGGTATAATCTGTGTATAAATATGTATGTATATCCTATATAGAGACTTGCCTTTGATCTCTATTGATGATAAAATAGATATAAATAAGCAAAACAAGTAAGAAAGGCTACAGTCGACCGAGCCGACTATAAAAGACCCCGTACTCTCATAGTAGTGCACATTTGTATTCAATTTGAATTGAAATTTAAAAAAAATAATTTAACAATTCGCATTGCCAGCATTCGAACCTACAACCTCAGACAAACTCTATCAGTTGCGTGGTGCAACTTTCAAGAATTCTCCGAATATCAGCATTTATATATTATTCATACAAACACACATTCGTTTAAAATTATATGTATGCATGTATGCATGCATGTATGTATGTGTGTATTCAGCGCGGCCAGCGTCTGACGGCAGCGCTGTCGCCACACAAGCATCGAAAACGTTCGAACATGTGTTTGTATGTTTCTGTCTCGCTCTCGCGCGTAAGTGATATTGCAGTTAAATAACAAACTTTATATATTCTTGATCAGCGTCACAAGCCGAGTCGATATAGCCATGTCCGTCTGTCCGTCTGTCTGTCCGTCTGTCTGTCTGTCTGTCCGTATGAACAAACAGATTTCAGAGATGGTAAGAGCTACAAGTTCAAGCTTGGTGTCAAACGATCACATATTTAGTCAGTCAATACAAGAATCTTTTTTTTTTTCGATGCCACGCCCCATTCGCCCACAATAAGCAAAAAAACTGGACACACCTCGGAAAAAATTTGTGTTTTCGGCAAATATCTCAGTAACTATGGCACCTAGGATCACCAATTTGGGTACGGAGGTTCCTAGCAACAGCATACTTGCATTGCCATTTAAAATTTTGGACTGCCACGCCCACTTTTCCCACATTTGATAAAAAAGTCTGGAACCTTCAATGCCGGGTTTGGCGAACTTGTTCGTATCGTACAGTATTGTAATTATATAATTCGTGTGGAGACTAACTATATTAAACTATACTGAAAGGTGCATTAAAATCGGACTATAAACAAGAAAACTAGAAGCGTTACAATATTGATAATTGAACGCAATATCAACCTATAGGTGCAAGCGAGATAGAAACACACAAGCACATGTTCGAACGTTTTCGCTGCCTGTGTGTCGGCAGCGCTGCCCGCGGTCGCTGGCTGCGCCGACTACACACATACATACATATATATTTGCATCATATACATATCGCCAAACGTATGTGTATTCGAATACAAACAAACAGATGTGTGTTTGATTATGCTTAGATTGTTTTTGTTTCAATGTGTTTTAATGCAAGTAATTCACATTGTAATATCTCGATACCGATTTTAATAATTTAATCGGAAAAAAATGCAGAGAGTATTATACGGTCGGGCGTGCTCGACTGTACTTTTCTTCCTTGTTAATGTTAAGTTACATTTTATTCATATATGATGACAATTTATAAGGAAAAATTGTATTTTATTTGAAATTTCTTTTTTTTTTTAATTTATTTTTTTTCCATTTTAATTGAATTTCTTTTGATTTTAGCTGAAATATATCCCATATTGTGGCTAAATTCTTCACCTTTCTGAAGGTAATATTTTTTTGTCACGCACACATACACACACGCCCTTACACCCGCCTGACAACAAAGCCCTTTAGATCCGAGGCCATAATTCGATTGCCTGTCATTTGTGTTGTGCGTAGTGGGCGTAGCAGGAGGTGGCTAAGGGGGGAACTGGGAACTGTGGACAGGGGAAGAGATGTCTTAATGGCATAATCACACAGATACAAAGGCAAACAATTGGACATATGTGGCATGGCAACAACAATGGAGCAACATGAGGCTACAATCACACTCAGCTGGCTGTTGTCTTCAGCCTTACACCACCCGAACCGCCCACCGCCCCCCTTGGCTGCCCCATCAACACCATATCACTTTGATTACTTTATTATTGGTAGCAGTGGGGCATGTTTACCTTGCCTCCTGCCACCATTTGTGGCACTCACAATGATTATCCGAGTGATATACACTTTTGCTACTGTTCTTATTCGAGGCAATCATATTCGCAGCGAGTTGCCTTGACTCCCCCAGACACTGCACTAAGTCGTCGTCTCCCTCTCTCTCTCTCTCTTTCTGTCCTTTGCTTTCCTCTCTTTCTCCTTTGTGTGTGTGTGCAAAAATAAATCATTTTTCTGTTTTTGTTGTTGATTTATGCGTTTGTTCGATGTGTTTGCACCTCGCTCTTTCTCTCTCTCCCATTTACTGTCTCCCTCTGTCTCTCCATCTCTCTCGCTGCTTGCCACACTATGTTGCACTTTGGCTGCTGTTGATAATGAGCCAAATCATTTTTCGTGAGATAAATTTCCCGACTTGCCTGCCATATAAGTAGCTGGAAAACTTATGCTGCAAAACCTCATACCTCTCTCTCTCTCTCTCTCTCTGTTTATCTCTCTGTCTCTCTTCCATCTTGCTTTTCTTTTCTCTCTTTAGAGAGTCGGCTGTGCCTTCGCTTTGTCTGCCAAGTCATCAGCTCACCTCTTCCTCTCTTACCTCTTCTCTTTGCCACCCTCTCTCTATTTTTCTCCTCTTCGTCCTCCACTTTGCCGTCGACAACTTGGAGTTTTTGGCGCGCTCCTTGAAAGCGTTATAAATCATTGACATGATTAAGCGACGGCACGACACGACATGCTTTTGTTGTAACTAACTTCTTTTCTTCTTCTACTTGTTATAGTTTCCCCAGTGCCTTTGGGCCGGTAGTGAGGAGCACAGCCAGTGGCAGGGGCTGGATCACCCTGTCTGATTGTCGTAAAAGTTGAAGGAGCATTCGGTAAAATGATAATTTAATATCGAAAATAGCTTTTATTGAGTTGATTTGTAAGTGCCAAATGTGGGAGAGAGAAAGGGAGCGAGGAAGAGAAGACAAGCAATATATTATTATATTATTAAAATTGTTTATTGTTATTTATTAACTATTTTTTTGGGTTTAATTTTGTTTATTAGTTAACAATTTTAAGATTTTTTTAAATAAAATATTATTAATTACGTATTTACTTTGTTTAACTGATACTTGGTTTCATTTTGTGCTCAAAGTGGATACCGAGCAGCCGGCACTTGACTGTCTTTCATTATGCCGTCTTACATAATTTGGCGTTGACTTAACAGACTGCAGAGAGCAACAAATACAGCAGTGAGTACTCCCCTCAAAGTCTCTCTCCCTCTCTCTCTCTCTCTATCATTCTCTTTGCATTCTTAGTTCGTGCACAAACACACATCAAACATATTTATATGTGTGTACTTTAAGAAACTTTGCTAATATGTTAAAACTGTTCATTGACACCAAAAAATGAGCAAAAGCGCAGACTTTAACTAGGAGGCGATAGGGGCATGGGGGTGCTCAAGGAGGAAATAAAATAAAAATAAAAGGCCAAGCAAAGCTCAAGTGTCGGCAAGCGTGTGTGTGTGGGTGGGTGTGTAGGTGTGGGTCTGTGTGTGTGTTTGACTTTTGCTTGCAAGTTGTGTGTGTGTGAATGAAAACGGAGGCCGTGTCTCACATATGAGACTTTGCTTTGCACTCACTGTTTGCAGTGTTGGAAAACACAAACACAAACTGTGAGCTTATTAAACGCCAGAGATTTTTACCCATTTCACAAATTTTCACAAATTTTCCAACCCCGCCCGCCCCTTCAAGCCCCCACAAAGAGTTCTAGACAAATAGCACGAAATAGAAACAAAACTGACGCGATATCGTCGGTTTTCAAGCACTTTTACAACTCTATTCCTATACACTATATACATATATACATATACTATATGTATGTTTTTGGATTTTGAGTAGCGGAGTGAAAAAGTTTTTGCCGCTGTGCAATATTAACAGCTAATTATGGAGGCAAAAGCCGTGCAAAAAGCTCTACTTTAAAAATCCAGCCTAACACTCCCCCCAACCCACATTCCCCATTCCCCACCCTTTCGACCCAGTTAATATGGCACGAACAGTGACTGCAACTGCGACTGTGACTCGGTAACGTTCTGTGTGGCAGTCTGTCAATATTTGTTAAAACACTTTTTGATAGGCAAATGGTTTTTGAATATGCCAAAAGTTCTGCAATTGCAATTGCTTTTGCTGCCAGAAGAAAAAAGGAAGCGGGGAAATAAATAACACCAACACGGGCCCCACTATTTTATTAGAAAAGTTTTTTGGCAACAACAGCAACACCGCAAAAATGGCTAAAAACTGCTGTGAACTGTGAACTGAACTCGGCTTCGGTTCGACTTGAGTTTTTAGCCTGTTTTTTTTTTACTCCCCAATGTTTGAGTTTATGCGCTATTTTTAATATTTATTATGACTGATTGCGGTCGCATTTTCCATTTTCCATTTCCCATTCGCTTCCCCGTATCTATTCTTCAACGGTTTGTTTGCTTTTTTCCTGGCCGCAAAATGAATGGGAATAAAAAGTGTTTAGACAGGGACTGCGACTGCATTCACGCATTATAATTTAAGTGAAACATAAATATTGATGTAATAAATTAATTTTTGCTAAATTGAAAGATTGAGACCTAGTCGAACAATGAGCTCAATGTGCTGTGGCGCAATGCCTGGGGAAGGAGGATTGCCAGATGAGCAACGGGAAATTGGGTGCGACCATAACAAATGGAGTTTTCCATTTTTGATTGGGTCTTGAAACTCAAGTTGTAAATGGAAATTTTTATTTTTCGGTTTACTGTGGAAGTTATTGAATACATTTGGAGTACATTTAATAAACTTTTATTAGTTTAAAAAACAAAACAATAATTTAAATAAATAAATTGAATTAAATAAATAAAAAAAAATTAAATAATTCTTTAAGCTTCATTGCTGCACATTTATTGAAAAAAAAAAAAATCAATTTTACATGATATTTGTATAATTTTGTATCTTTTATTATACATTCTTATTAATTGTATTTTAAAATTCTATTATAATGTTAAATAAGTTTGAAGTTCATGATAATCTTTATATTTAAAGTAGCCATTCCCATAATAATTATAATGATTTTAATATTTCAATCTTTTTTTAATAATTTTAGAATAAAAGCTGCGTTTTATTTTGAAATTTTTGTATGCAGAAGTTTTTAGTGCATTTTAATTTGTGTTGCCAATGTGTTTTTTATTTATGTATTTATTTTTTTATATTTTTATTAATAAGGATTTTAAGTTTTACGTTACTATCAAAATTATTATTGTACGCAAGTGAAACACTTTTCTTAGTTATTCAATTTCTTTACCTGCGCGGTATTTGCAAGTCACTAACACTGTCTGATTTTTCTAATGCATGCGCTTTCTCGCTCTCACTCACTCTTGCTTTCTCTCCGTCTACCACTTCAACTCTCTTTGGCTGTCTGTCCGTGTCTATCGCCAATGTCTACACTCTTTCAATGCAGTTCATTTTCATTGTCTTTTGTAACTTTCACTAACGGTCTCCTTGGTCTCGTTCGGTTTACCGTTACCTATCCCACACTCACTCTCTCTCTCTCTCCTCGCTCTTTCCCTTTCTCGGCTAGCAGCAGCAGCGGCATCGACTTTGTCATCGCTTCGGTTTTTAGACTAAAGCAGCGCAAATAACCCGCTGGGAATTAATATTTTCATTTTTCGACAAAATAACAAACGACAATAATGGCGACAGGCTCAATGCCAGAGTTGCCAACATAAATAGCTAAATAATAAAAATACCAAAGCCTCATTTTAATTTATTTCAGCTGGCGTGAATAATATTTCTTAGTTAAACCATCACATGTAAGTTAGTTGCTTGTTAGCAGTTTAATGGCTAAAATGGCAGCACTGCTTCTGGCCAAGCTCAGTTAAACACTCTCCCACTCTTCTGCTATTCCCCTGCTCTCACTTACATTTCCTTAGCCACTTTTCCTCTTTCTTTTTGACTGTGCAAAAATTTGCCATCCATTGTCTTTAAGTAGAAAATTCAATTTGTATTTTGACTGCTGCCGAAAAGTATGCAATGCTTTTTGTTCGCTCACAGAGACTGATATTTGATGCCCCAAAACGTCGACCATTGCAATTGTACGACTAAACAAAAAGACGACAGTCCCGTTACCTCTCTGTGTTGCAAATCTTTAGCTGACTAGCAGTTGTGGTTGGAGTTGGAGTTGAAGTTTCCCTTTGGCAGCTGCTTTTGTGCTCATTTGAAATTCAAATTGATTTGCAAACACAAATGTTTGTTTGCATTTCGTTAAATTTTTTTACGTTGTTTTACGTTTTATTTCTTTTTCATTATTTGCAGTTGTCGTTATGCTATTTATTTGCTAAGCAAATTAATTGGTGTAAAATGCAATTAGCTTTGTGCTTCAACTTAAAAAGAACTGACAACAATGATTTCACCTTTAACATTGCTCAACAGTGCCCCCTTTCTGCATCTCATGTCTTTGCTATGCAGCAAATAGTTTATAAACTATTTATGCACTTATCCCTGCTGAAAGTGAGCTGGGTCGGGTCCGGTCTAAGGTCGATTTTGTCAACTGAGTGTCTCGGGGCCGCATCTATGCAAACTTTTAGCAGCATAACCTTTGGGGGGACAGTCTATAGTGTACAGTGTACACTGCACATTGCTGCGCTTCGATGTGATGCCATCGACAGAGAACAACAGACAACAAAGGCTAAAAACTCTTCTCGTTTTTCCTCCTGCTTGGATAGAAAGTTTGCAATTCTTGTGGGAACACTTGATCATAAGTTTCACATTTTTCACTGATTTATATACATTCTCTTTGCTCTTTTTATATATATTTTAGCCATAGTTTTTTTTGCTCTTGTCAAGAACTTAAGCAGTTCATTGCATACTTTTGGGCGAGCGTAACAAATATTTATGGAGCTTGAGCTCCAACTTGAGCTTTGAGCTTTGGACTCGGGCTGAACTGAAAGTTACCAGTTTTGGTGTTGATATTGATGTTATGACTTGAAGTATGAACTGCTTATATCAAAGGAAACTGCACAGAGTTTATGTCGATTAAAAGAGAAGTTCATTTGAAAAGAATTATTGGCCAAAGCTCATTAAAATTCAACAGAATGAACTTATAAGTTTTTTAAGCCCTATTTGTACATTATGAGTAAATTTTATGCTTTGGAAGATCAACTCTGGAATGCTTATTTCTAAGCACATCATTAAACTAATTAAACTTTATTGTCTTTTTAAATTCTGAGGTCATTTTTAGATTTTTTTCTTGCTGAATACATTATTTTAAATATTGTTTAAACAATACTTTCAAAGCACATTTTAATGTTAAAAACTGAACCAATTTGATTTTGAGTACATTTAAAAGAGCTGCAAAGGAATTGTCAAAGCAATTTTAAAATCAAAAGCTTATTTATCACTGCTTGGATCATTTTTAATAAACAGTAAATATATCGATAATTTAAATAACTTTTTTAAGAAGAGAAAGCTCACTGTCAGATATATTCAATAGTTGAACTAGTGTAACTCATTCCTGCACACATTTTTAGCTACCTTCTGTTTGCAACACATGCAACAAAGAAACACAGACAAGAACTCGACGTGGCGTCTGTGCAAATCAATTCCCTTTAGTGGCATTTCTTAGCATATGCTCACTTAATCCATCCTGTTCAGCAGCCAAGAGCCAACTACAACTGCCTGCCTACCACACCTGGCCACACACACACACACACACACACTCTCACAGTGCTTGCAACAAGCCACGCAACATGCCGCTGATATGCCACAAATTTGTTGTTGGAAAAACAAACACACCTTCGGGTGTGCTTTCTTGCAGTGGCTGGAGTCTCAGAAATGTCCAAAGAAAGTGTTGCAGAAACAACTGGAAGACAAGGGGATGAAACAGTGGGAAAACTGGAGAATGGAGGTAGATAAAAGTTAGTTTTTTGTTGACTTCAAATGCACGCATCTAAACTCCAACCAAAAAAGCAGAGTTTTGCTTGACTCGACTGTCATGTGTCTTCTTCAGGTAAACTAAACACATACAAACACACGCGCACACTCTTATACTCACTCCCTTCGCCCATCGTGTGTGAATCGTGTGAATTATTAAAATCTAATAAACGACAAGATTTTATGTTACACAAAACTCCATTTCTCCCTCACTTCCGTTGCCCAAAAGTTTTTGCGGTTTTCTTTGGTTACGCTATTGAACCTTAAATTAAGTTTGAACATAACTTCCGCACTGTTCTTCCGCTCACACACATACACACACACACACACACGCACACACCAACACCTTGAGAGACCATTTCTTGCCGCTGCTTGTCTTGTTTACATAGGTAAGTTTAATTTTCCTGTAGCATACTTTTTGGGGCTCCGCATGCATGAAACATGTGCGTCGTCTTCTCTCTGTTCATAAATTTCCTTAATGTTCAAGTGTGAAAATCTTTGCCGTTCGATGGTGCTTTTCACACTTTCGCCGTGTCCTTTTGCACAAGTTTCTTGGCACGCCCCTTTACGCCCACGCTCTCTTAGCCCGTCTCACGGCAAAATCAAGCGGCAATGTGTAAACTTTCAATAGGTTCGTTAAAATTTTATGATTTTCCCGTGTGTCGGTTCGTTGTACATGTGTGTGTGTGAGTGAGTGTGATAAAAAAGACTACACACACACTCGAACACACACATGACCAGCCACCGACAAACGTGTTGAAAATTGTTGAGCTACTTCCGCTTTACGGTTCCGATTCCTTCGTCCTGTCTTTGAAGTTACCTTAAATTTTCATGGCTTCTTGTTTATTTATTGACACGATAAAAATGTTTTTTCCCTTTCTCTGCTTTTCTCCTCTTTTTCCTTGTTTCCCAGTCGGAAAACTTTTAAATGCGCTTTTATTTTGATTTATTGAATATTTATGGCTTTTGCTTTTATTGATGTTTTGGTTTAAGCATCAAAACGAATGGAAGGAAAGTGTTTAAAGCAGGTTAAACAATCGAATTAGGGTAGCTTAAAACAATACTAGTAGTTAAAGTCGGTCTTATTAACTCTTCACTATAATTTTACATTTAATATTTGTGTCACATTCCATTTATTTATTACCGATACAAAGTCGCAATTTAAGGAAAGTTAAGAACTTTATTTAAAACGATTGAAGTTTTTTTTTGAATACAGGGGCCTCTAAAATATGTTCAGATTGATATAGAAAAGTAACCACCTAGGAAAAGAAAAAGATAAGTATATGTTTTAATGAAGTTATTTATTCATGGTTAACAACATAGTTAAACCAATCTAAAATCATAACTAATTAATGTAGAATTGGCTTAAAAATTGCGCTAAATTTTCTTTAAAAATGTAGTAATATAATTACCTTAATTCAAGTAATTTTCGCTAGGCATAGCTATAATTTTTGCTCCTTTAAAACAGTATTTAATTTGTATATGTGACCAAAAACACTTTTCCAAACACAAACCATAAATTTCTTAAGCAAATTAACCGCTTGAAGTCTTGAATAATTTTTGTTGTGTTTATGATATTTGGAACAGTTATTTATCGTTTGATTTTAGCTGAGTTTTCTGTTCATTCTTTCATAACCTATGTGCTGCTATCTCAATCTAGCTACGCTTTTCCTTCTAGCACTCTGTCTCTTTTTCTTGGCTCTTTTACTGCCCATATGCGCTCAGTTCATATTTCTGTAATTTTGCATGTATTTAAACTGCAGTGTGTAAGTTGGCGGCTGAGGTTTGACAGCTGCATCTACAGCTTGATCCAGCTGCTTTATCAACAGCTCAAGGGCTTAGGGGGTGGTGGTGGTGGAGGTGGTGGTGAGAGTGAAGTGTGTTTAGCTTAAGTCAAGGCGGCAGGTGATGTCATCTGCTTAAAAACCTCTTGCAAATGCCATGGACTTTGTCTGTTTCTTTTAAATGCAGTCAGTCAAGTTGGCAGCACAGAAAAAAAGTTGGGGCCAAGCAAAAGGTGTAACATGTCTGTGCTTGCAACATGCAGCAGCAAAAGAAGAAGTAGAAGTAGAAGAAGAAGAAGAAGAAGACGTAGCAGCAGCTGTCAAAATGACAGTTGAAAAAACAACGAGGCGTCGGCAGGTGCAAGATGGAGAGTTTGAGGGGCAAAGAGGCGGGGAGCAATACGCAACATTTGATAAACTTTTCAAACACATACAGCAGATACACACACATACAGAACACACGCTTAAGTCTTGCAAATCTTGGCCGTGGCGCCTGCTTGTATGCTATACTTTTTCTCAACCTTTTTTATGGCCCTGTACTAGAAGCACAAGCGGTGTTTAAAGTGCACTAAAATAAAAAAAATCATTAAGTCTCACATAAAATACTATTTATATTTTATTTAAATAAAACTTGTCTTAAATTTGCATACAAAATTCCATTCCTTACCTCACTTGCGTGGTCTGTTGCTGCCGTGTAGACTCGACATTGCAAACATCCGAATAGTTTTACTGTTGGACGTGTGTGCAACTTGCCAGCGGCAAGAACAAGATGCAATCTGCACAGCTGCAAGTTTAGCCAAACTGCGAAAAGGTGCGCTTGCCACGGCACCTCCTGCACTGCTTCCGCCGCCTACAAACAACTGCCAGCTTGCCACAAGTCAACTTTTGACTAAACTAATTATATGCGCAAAAGAAATCAAAGCTCGCAAACACTTGAGAATTCATGCACATACACGCACCCAAGTGGACCACGCCCACACCCAAGCCAACGCCCACCGTTATGGCCAGCATATTGTGGCAGAACTGTTTGATGTACGACCACAAAAAGCCGATCGGCAACAACAATTGAGCATTGAACAATGCATTGCAAAATCAAAGGCAAATTTTGAGCTCAACCTTTTCCAGTGACCCACCCTCTGCCCTAACTCCGCCCCATCTCGCCACGCCCCGTACACAGTCCAGCTGCAAGGACCTACACTTGTGCCGTCACTTCACTTCGCCGGCGGCTGTGAAAATTCTCAAGTGTTTTTCGCACGCATTTTCAATAAATTCTATTTCTTTTAATTTTTTAAAAAAGAATTTTCAGATTTGTTTTTTTCTTCTTTTTCTGCTCAAGCTCTTCAGTCTGTGTTCGTTATTGTTGTGGTTCAGTGAGTGGTTCAATTGTCTGAAAAACTCAGATGAAGCAGAAATACTTTGTTATTCTAATGACTTCAAACGGGGCTCGATTTTGGCTAAGTTTAAAGCAACAGTTTTAAGACTTTTAAGTGTTTTCAAGCCAAAAAAGGGATTAGCTAAGCTGTGTTGTTTTTTTTATTAACTGTATCGTTTGCTTATTTAAATCAACTAAAATTAAACATCTTATTCATTTTAAGTAAGAGATTAATGCTGGTGTAAACCATAAGTCAATGCCCAGTTATTGTTTTATAAAAAAAAATTTTTTTTTTTATAATAACTTTGCAATTCTTTGTTAACAACCTGGAATAACTTATACTTTCTTTAATTTTACGAATTTTTACAAATCGCAAGACACGCTCAGTAAACTCACGGGATATGTACATCGCATATGATGTGGCCTATAATACTTTACCTTTATATTTAATTTGTAAACAACGCTGTATTTGTCTGGAAATGTATCTGCCAAATTGCGTTTTAAATACGACACTTTAGTGAAATTTATTGTAATGTGAATGTTTAATGCAGTCAATATTTTTTAGACCCCGTATTCGAGAAAAGTGTAGAGGGATCTCTTCGGTGTGTGAGAAGCGAAATGTGGTCAAATATAGAAATAAATGTGTGCACACTTGGATCTTCGAGACTATAAAAGCTAGAGCCAAATTTTAAATGAAAGTCCATCTATATCTTTATGTCACACAGATCAAATTGATTTCAAATAGTTGACACGCCCCCGCGCCCACCGCAAATAGGAACACAAATTTTCATGGCACCACAACTTGGAAAATACATGACCATCAAGAATTATTTACATATTATTTAAGTTACACTAATAATTACAATCCTCAGCAAGTTTGTTCGGGTTTGGACAACTATTCCTTTAGCTTCGATATTGTATAATTATTAGTCGGGTGGCTGGCTTAATATTTTTTAAAATTAGTTATGCTTGCAATTTCAACTAGACATTTAAAGCAGATATATTTTCAATTGTTTTCGAACAGCATTTATTGACTAATTGTTTATTTTCCCGCTAGCAACATTTTAAGCCACCTGTTTTAGAGCTTTATTCCACCTGTTTAGGCCCCATAAAATGCAAGTTAATTTTCTTGGAAACTTCTTGGACATCATGGCAAACTCACTCACTCACTCGCTCGAACTTAACACCAAATCAACCATGCAAATTTCCTAAGCTTACCACAAGACGAGAAGCGGCATCAACTTCCTTCCCCTTCTCTGACTTCAGGTTTTCCCCCTCTCAGTTCTTGCTCCTCCAACTGACAGCTTTTGCCCTGCGGCTGACGCTTAAACTTGAAGCTTGCGATTTCCCACGAAGCAAAGGCCACAACAACAGCAAACAGTAGAGTGGCGTTGGCTTAAAACGCCCTGTACTTAAGTTTTGAGCTTTTTGATGGTTTTAGTAAAAGATAACAGGTATGAAACCGTTTTAGTAATTAGTTTCCTTTGATTATAAAATTAGTCAATATGTTTTCGAGTCCAATAATTAAACTTTTGGTAACATTTAGGTGTGCTTAACAAATAGGAGTTAACTTATTTCTTTACCAATTACAGGGTTCAAGCCAGAACAATGCGAAGACCGATAAACAGTAGCTGAAAGCCGTTACAAAGTAAAACAGCGAGCCAGTCAGCCAGGCAGCAAATGCGTCAACTTAATTAGCAGCGTCACGTTTATAGCAAAGGGCGGGGCGGTGGCGGCAGAGGGTGGGTAGCGCTGGAGACCAAGAAGGGAGCCATATTCTTAGGTATTGTTGTGTGTGTTATTTTTTTCCAGCAATCCCCCCGGCCTATTGCCCACTAAGCCAGCCCCCGCCGGTGTAAACGTGGCTCGCTTCGGTTTCGTGTTAATTGTTGCGCCTCACACAAAATTAATGAACTCAAGTTGTTTTTGTTTTTATTTTGTATTTTGCGTGAAGCTTACGGCCGCTTTTTTCCCTCAACTTTTTTTTTTTTGGGCCGAGAAATTCCTTAACGGAAATTGATACGCTTTTTGTGGGGAGACCCGCTTGTCATTGCCTTGAATGACATAATCTAATTGAAAAGCCATTTAAGCGTGCTGCATGATAATTTTTTTTTGTTTCCTCAGCCGCCGTCATGGCCCAAGAGGCGCGAAGCACGGGGGGGATAGCACGACAAGGACGAACGGAAGAAAGGACTCTTAACGTGATTTGAATTGATAATTTGCAACAATTAAGCAATCGCTATGAAATTTGTCAGAAATTCTTCTTGGCGCATGTTTAATTGAATCGAATGACAGCTACAGTGCAAAAGGGGAGGGTTCGTGTGGGTGTGTCATACTTGGTGTCTCAACTTAAATTGACAGCTACTTGAAGTGGCTGCCAAACGACTTGAGTTAACTTTAGTTAACTTAACTGCGCTCTGCTGCAGTTCTAAAACCATCTAAAATTCTCTTGTTTGTCCAAAAAGTTTTTACTCTTTTTTTTGGATTCCTTGTCGCTTTTACGTTCGCTACGTGCTGCACAAAAGCGCCACCTGCCGTCCAGACATGCTATGACGTACGATATTTGAGTTGTTTCCTGTTGTTGTTGTTTTTTAGCAGCTTTTAACTAGATTTCAGCTTTGCTTTTTGCCCTCTGTCGTCCATTGGTTAGAATTGAAGGATAGCTGCCGCTTCCCATACCCATTTCACGGTACAATGGGCGAGGCACTTGTTTTTACACACACAAATGGAAAATGTCACTTAAAGCGACACTCCTTAAAAGTCCCGCTTAACCGGCCACCACTTTTAGCTGGTCCACGCTTGCACGACGGTAGGTGTCCGTTTATGGGAGTATTCACCTGTAAAAACCAATCTAAAATAATTTTAGTAAAACATTTTGTGATTAAAAACTATTTTGTCAATTAATAATAAGTTTTTTAAACAGGTGTGTTTTTAATAACCCTTTCTCCACTGACGCAAATTCAATATATTTTTGAAATTGAGCAGAAAGTCATGAATTCTGCTTCATCCGCTGGGTGTAAGTGATAGAGGTAAAAGACCGTCTGTGGACCGTTTAAAAAATAATAAACTGATTTTCTGGGAATCGAGTATTAATGTATTAATGATTAGTAATTTGTAAGCAGTTTTATGCTTTTGAAAACCACAAGTGAATGTTACTTTTGGTACAAAAGGAACAAATATTACCATATTTGTAATCGCTCAAAAATCGGATATAATTTTCAAGTGTTTTTTTTTCTGATTACACAGTGAAAGCAATGACTATATCTGTGAAAGTTTTGATGCAATTGCTGTAAGACCTACAGCACTAGAAAGCAAATTTCGTTCTCCATTCATAAAGCTTTTGGTGTTCAAATTAAAACAAATTCAATTTTATTCCATTTAATTTTAGGTAAGACCTTCTGTAGATTGTCTTTGGTGATAATTGAAATGATTGCCAACAAATCAAACAGTTCGCCCACAGTGCATTGGTGCAGCTTGCGTTCCACTTTGTCTGCGGCAGCGACGCTGGCAGCGACGGCAAAGGCAACGTATGAGGTGTTAATGCTTTGTAAAGTTTGCACAACAACAGCAACAGCAACGAACGCAATGGAAAAGGAGCACAACGAATAAAAGTTAAAGCATAACGTATGAGTAAGACTTCGAGTTTTAGGAAGAGGGGGAGGGCATGGGTAGGGGTATGGGCAGGTAGTGAGAGAGAGCGAACAGACAGTGTTCAGAGGAGAGTGGAAGCTGAGGAACAGCTCAAGTCGAGAGTTGCACAGTGAACGAAAAAAAAAAACAACAACAAAATGGCAAACCACAAAGCATTTTTATGAGTTTCGTGTGTGTTTTTTTTTTGCTTCTACTGCTACTTTTGCTCCCTCTCTTTGCTCTCTACTTTTTCACAGTTTCTCTTCTCATTTGTCGCTCTGCTTTTAGTGGCTTTTACTTAGCATTGCAGCTGCAACATTGATCACATACTGTGGAATTGATAACAAAGTTCCAAGAACAAAACTGCACTGAAATTATAATTTTATTTCAAAACTCAGTTAAGATATTATTCATTATTTTCGATACAAAGTACGTTGGAATAAATCTAGTTTTTTATCGAGTAAATATAAAGGAAGATTTTTATTATTAAAAAGTAGTAATAATTTCTATTTGTTGAAAATTTCCAACAAAAGTTCAAAAAAGTTTTTACAAATGAACTGCCTGGAAGAGGCCGTCTGGCTTAAATACCTTATGTTTAAGGTAAAATGTTTGTTTTTCTTTAAATCAGTGGTTACCATTAATGCCACTCGATTGACAGTGAATAAAACTTGTTTATAAGGATCCCTTTGGGAAAAATACAAATTTTAATTTGAAGTTTGCCTAACTTTTCTTCAAAAAAAAAAAAGTTTCCGGCGAATCTTAAAGTATTTTTATTCAAAGTTTAACTCCATGTCCATCTTTTAGACATTTTTGATACCATTCGCCAATATTTTTCTATTTCGAGGAAGAATATTTGACGAGCCATATTTGAACTCCTTTAAAATTGACAAAGTCCTGTAAAAATGTGGAAGTCAGACTGGGAGAGGTCTGGCGAGTACGTCGGGTGCGATAAAATTTACCAATTGAGTGTTTAAAATTCGCTCTTTACGCAACTAGCGGTATGTAACTTGTTCACAAAAAAATTAAACCAGAATAGAAAAAATGCTTTTTCCAAGCTCGAAATTTGCTTGAACATGTGAATGGCGCATTGAGAAATGCAAGAAAAAATGCATAAATAATGGAGCATGACCGAAAAGCTTCACGCAAGAGACATTTTCTGGTCCAAAATACTTTGTAAATAAGTTAAAAACGACAAAATGCCAGAATTTATTTAATGGTATACAAGTCAACTGAAGAGAATGAAAGGAGTTTGGCTGAGAGATGGGTTTGGAGTTGAAATTGGAATTGGACTTGGAATGGGAGACATACTCACACTCAAACACACACACACACACACACACTCGCACACTCGCACTTAAAATAGTTTTATTTCAATTAACAACAGAAATTCGATGAGTTTATTTGGTGTTGTTGCGTTTTATGCGAGACAAGATAAGAGCTATGGCGGCGGCAAACATTAAATGTTGCTGGGTCCATTCAATGGGACTACCCTCTGTCTTCTGGCCCCTTCCTCCTGGGTCAAAGGATTGGGGATTGCGTGTTTAACTGCTGCCGACTTTGCTCCAAATGGTTTTCTCTCGCTCTGTGTCTGTGTGTGTGTGTGTCTGAATGTGTGTATGTGTGTGTGATAATGTTGACAGATAATAAACTGGGAAAATTACAAAATTACAATCAACACACACACACACTCGCACACTTGCACACACATTGAAAGCGAAACATTTGCAAAAATGTCACATGCATGGAACGCTTGCTAATGGCGCGCCATTGTCCTTGCCCGTTTGCTATGACCCTCCTAGCGCCCCTTTCCACTACACGCTCCCTTTCGTCCCCCACCCTGCCACGCCCCTCTTTTGCTCATTTTATGGCTGCCCGGCTGACTGCGGGGCTTTTTGGCGTCATGGCGCACGTAAATTTGCCACCACAAAACTATTCAATTGAAAGTTATTTACGTTTATTGTTTCATTTCATTGCCAGTTGGCAAACATTTCAAGCGCTACACTCCACACACACACACACATACACTCCTCACACGCACACACACTTAAGCCGCTCTAGTATGTGTGAGCTTTCAAATGAAACGCTGATTAGCGTCTGCAAGTCGCAGCTCAGACAGAATGTGTGAGTCGTGTCTGTGTGAAAGCTTCGTAAAAAGAGCTTCATTTTTGTTGAAAAATGAAGAAACAATTCAAATTGACGCAACAAAAAGAAATTTTAATAAATAATATTCAATTTTGAATTAATTATTTTAAATTTTGTAGAAGTAGACAAGCAATTTTAATGGAAGGATACTAACCCATCACTTTTAAATCATTTCTACTAATGGTTCTCATTTCACGACTTTAATTTAAGACAAAATATGTTCTTTTTGGTTAAATGAAGTCTCAAAATTGGAGAAATTTTTACATTTTTTAGACAAATCTAAGTATTTTTGGTACAACAATTTCGATTCGTTAATTTTAAATATTTTCTTCAAATATTAAACTTATTTGGTATCTCCAGAGAGAGAAAGCAGACCAATATTTAATTGTAAAATAATAATGAGAATAATATAAATTTGAAATGAGTCTAAATACGGCAAATACAATATTATAAGTAACCAACTTAACAGTTCTAGCTAAGGAACGAAAGTTTTGATAGACTGGAGAGACAAGGAATGAAATAAAAAATTAAAAAAAAATTATTTAAAATTTACAGTATTACTTTATTTAAATTTCATAGACTTTTATGTGAAACTTAATAGTTTTTAAATTACACCATAACCAAAAATATTATTGAATAATTTATTTATTAATTTATTATTTATTATTATTATTATTATTATTATTATTATTATTATTATTATTATTATTATTATTATTATTATTATTATTATTATTATTATTATTATTATAATCATTATTATTATTATTATTATTACTATTATTATAATTATTATTTATTTTAATAGACATCAAAATATTTTATAGGAATTATTCAATTCTAACCAATTAAAGTATTTGTTTAAATAACACGTCGACAACTCACAATTTCTGAGGCTACTGTCAATGTTTAATATTTTTATTTTCTGTGTTCATTTTTCTCTGAGAACTCAAGTTCTCTCTGACATGGAGTTCAGCAGAGAGTTAGAGAGGTAAAGCTACTGACACTATTGAGAAGCGTCTTTGATTTATGGCCAAATGCCATTAGGCCCGACCATTGCCCATCGATTAGCCACAGTTGGCAAAGCAGAGCCTCGAAATCTATACTTCCGTTGTTAATCAGTGGCATCACTTAATGGCCCCTTCCGCTACCCTCACACGCCCTCCCATCCCACTTCCGGCCCAGGCCAAACGAGAAATGCAATGAAGTAGACAAGGCACAAGTCAAGTGGTACAGACATACGATGGTACGGCAGTACGGTAGTACGGTGGGGCAAAAACAGCAAACACGCCCTTCAATTACAAATCTATGCGAGTCGAATGTTTTCTGCCTCTCTCGTGCTCCTCTATCCTGATAATCTGCTAAAGGACTTCCGCCCGGTGCGTGTGCTGCGTGCAAAAAAAAAAAAAGGAGGGAAAGCAAAGAAAATGCCATAGAAAAACCTTTTGGCAATTGAATGGTGGGGAGTGGGGGCAAGGCTGTAACTGAAAACGCAATGATATACGGCCGTGAAATCAAATCGCGGCATGAGTTCGAGGACCTTCACACACAAAAGGCTTTAAGTGCTAGCTCCTGGCTGAGACTTCAGTCTACACTGACAACAAACAGTTTTTAGATGAAGTATTTGAACTGATAACGATTTTCATCAATTTAGAATACTAAGTGATTTTAAAGTAGATAAAAATTTCTAAAATGAAACAATTTTTGATTATTTATTTTATTTTAAAATAAACCAGAAAACTATTTTAGTTTGTTAGTGCAATTTTCAAACCTAAGTCGGGTTATGACATAAAAACTTATAATAAATTTGTTTTATATGTTATTATTGTATCTTTTGTAAAGTTTTCATGTATAAAATAGGTTGTAAAATTTATAGAATTTCTTGTGTTATATTTAAAATAAACAAATAAGCATTAAAAAATATCTGTTTCAATTATGACTTAAAAATTTATAAGAGATTTGTTTTATATGTTCTGATTGTATCTTTTTGTAAAGTTTTCATGGATATCATAGATTGTAAAACTTATTCAATTTCTTGTTAAAATAAACATTAAAAAATATCTCAGTCTAAATTATGACTTCAAAATTTATAGAGATTTGTTTGTTATTCTGATTGTATTTTTTAAAATTTAATTGTTTTTATGTAAAGTTTTCATGGATACTATAGATTGTAAAATTTATAGAATTTCTTGTGTTATATTTAAAATAAACAAAGAAGCATTAAAAATATGTCTTAGTCTCAAAAAACATTCTTATAAAATTAGATCAACTAATTTACCAGTCAAACGAAACAAAAAACTACCAAATTCTTATAGGAATTATTGTCCATAAAAATAAAAGTACAATTAAATTGTTGCACATAATATTGAAAGAAAAGGAACATTTCAATAAAAACAAAATATAATTTATATACAGTGCCTTTTAGAATAAATTTTTAAAATACAATTATATTATTTTAATATTTAAAATATATTCATAATAAATTTCAATTAATTTTTGCTTCTAATTTGATTTTTACGCTATGAGTGATTTGGGATAATTCTTCAATTAAGCACATATGCCTAATAATTATTTAAAATAGGGTTTTGTTTACAGTGCATGTCTTTGCTTTTTGGCAACTTACTTCGACAAATTCAACAGACTTCAGACATTCATTGTCCTTCCCTTTCTAAATGTGTGTGTGTGAGTGTATGTGTGTGTGTGGATTTTGCATTCGCGTGGACTTTCTTGGCGCTGCAAGAGCAAAATTTATTGCGACGCTGCGCCGTGTTGCGTGTCCACAAAAGGAACTGAGAGAGGAGCGCGGAGAATGGAGAATTGAGAACTCCTGAGCTAGGAACTGAGTACTGAGAATTCTATACCAAGACGACTTTGGGGCCAAAACAGCGGGTTGCATGTCCTGCCGACAGTTGGCAAGTCTGCGTCGCCATTCTGGCCATGTTCCCCCTTCCCCCATCTTGTTGGCCTTCTTCGTTTTTCCTTTCGC
Source organism: Drosophila nigrodunni (assembly GCA_020829145.1). Classification (NCBI taxonomy): domain Eukaryota; kingdom Metazoa; phylum Arthropoda; class Insecta; order Diptera; family Drosophilidae; genus Drosophila; species Drosophila nigrodunni. Next base: position 3,618,830 of record JACVCZ010000002.1, on the reverse strand, counting down.
TTTGCTTTTGGGGCCTGCACTTTTTGGCCGGGTAGGCGTTGGCATTGCGTTTTCGCCGGCCGTGTTGAAATTGACAGCAAAATAATTGGTTGATTATTTATGAGACAAACGAGCGAGACGACTCGGCCCAGTCCAGCGACCGTTTTTGGCCATCCATTTAGCCCGGCCAAAGTTTGTTTAGGCCGCATTTAAATCAATGCCAAAAGAAATGTTTATTATACTCGTGGCTGAGCGCAACAGGAAGGCACGCTTGACTTTCTTCGTGATTTTGCAGACGACGCGACGCAATGCGAGCAATAAAGTGAGCATGAAGGACGCAAAACGCGCAGCTCTTAATTTTTTTTTTATTTTGTGAGAAATGTGTCTTAAAAACGCCATTGGAATATGATTGTAATAATTGATTGGATGCAAGTGTAAGATCAAATGCTCAGAGACCACTCATAATGTGAACATGGTGCACCGAAGCCAATGACAGAAGATGCGTAACTTCAAATTATGCCAAGCTAAGTTGAAATTATTGATTGAAAAGGAATAAAAATCAGTAAATCTCTTTAATAATTTAATTAATTAATTAATAAATTACAAAAAATAAATACATTTTATAAAAAATCAAGTTTAAAGTTTTATAATATTTTTATTAGATATTGTTAAATTATTTACTTAATTAATATAAGCGTTATTAGTCATCGATTAAAACCTATAATATGTTAATATGCACATGGAGAACTTTATGAGCTGTAACTTAATTATTTTATATAATTTATATATAAGACCTATACCATACATAACTAGATATGAAGTAGTGAATGATTTGTATCCATTGTCAAAAAGTTTCTAAAAAAAATTAAAAAGTTTAAGGCAGAGAACGAAATGACATAAAAACTTGTAGAAAAGATACTACTTAAATGATTCATTAAAACTTAAAAATGGTTTTAAATAAAAATAATTATATAGATAAAAAATTAATTGATTCTAACGCATTGACTTTTTGCAGAGTCATTAATGCAAATCCGATTTATAAATGTTTTAAATTTGCATTGAGTTATGCATGAATTTCTTCTAGAGTTTAATAATTTATAAAATTATTTACATTTTTTAAATTTATTTTTGAATAAGTCAAATCACTGTGTAAAAATAATCCAAAATCTTGAAACAAATTTCAACTTATTAATAAAATATGACAAATTATTGAAAAATGATGTTATTGTTGTTTTCTCCAACATCAAAGAATATTATTGATGGAAAATTTATGAAAAGCGTTGTGAGACTGTGAAATTGTTTTGAAAAGTTTATGAAATCGGGGGCAAAGAGCATTTTGCAGTGGCGTGCTCATTAGTTAAATAGAAACTATGCGTATGTGCAAAAGTCTTGGACTGCTTTAATCCCTGTAGAAGGGATTGGGTTGAGGGTGGTATACGGTTGTGGACTTGGGGATTTGTGGCACTGACAGGAGTATAAGGCAACGTAACGTGTGGCACGAACTGGCAGAAAGGCGGTCGGTCGTTCGGTCGGGGGGCAGTCGGTCCGTTTTGTCTTTGATGTTGCACGATGCATACAACTGATTGTTATCCAAATAGTTATTTAAGCAATTCAAATTGTGGTAATTAAAAATGGCCAGCAGGCCGTAACCCCATAGAGGGAGTGGAAGAGGGCTGGGGCTTGTGCTTGGGGTAGGGGTAGGACTCGGCAATACCTAGACAATGGCTGAGGCAGGCACTTGACATATGGAGCTGGAGAGTCCCTGGACATGAGTAAGCGCCCATGTCCTGCGGCTAGCTGTTATTATTTTTGTCACTGACAAAGCAAATCACCGAAAACCAACAAAACCATGCCCCCTTTGTCCCCTTTGTCCCCTTTGCCCCCGTTTTGGTACCGCTCAAACCCCAACGTAGGAGCAAAAAAGGCGTAACAAACGACGTTGACACAAAACTGCGTACCGGGCCTACAGGGGCCGACTTTTTGGAGGCCTACGAAAGGACCAGCACCAGCAACAGAAACAGAGACTGAAACAGAAACAGCAGCAAGACCAGGGCAATTTTCCTGTTGAATTATGAGGATATTTGTTTCGTCATGAAAGATTGGCCCCGTCCTGACTCGGTCTCCGACTCCGACTCGGTCTGTGACTCCAAATCTGACCCGAGAACTGACTGCATTCAACTCGCCCTTCACCCCTCTTGCCCATTGTAATCCTTGCTCAACGGGTAACTGTGTGTGGTATTTGTTTTCCTCCTAAGTATTTTTTTTGTGTGTTGCCTTTCTCCTCTGCTGTTCCTGTTTTCCCAACTGGTAGGAGCGGGGCTTTGGGTAGTTGGGGTTTTCAATTTTGTGCCGCAGAATCGTCAGCTTTGCCTTCGTCTGGAGCTTACCAAAATGCACTGGAGCTTGGACCTGGGACCTGGAGTTGTATCAGCAACTGAACCTGGACCTGTTCTCTGGCTGCAAGTGAAATGCACTCGAAATAGTCCGTCTCCACCCCCCTGGAATGGGGTTAGCATAGATGGACATGGGACAGACAGAGAGTATCTGTAACTGTAACACATGAGTCTTAGCTGGTCCACGAACTGGACCGATTGCATCTACAATTCATAGAAATTTCTAACGATGCGTAAACGAAAACGGAAAATGCACAGCAACAGCAGCGTTACACTGAGAGAAATTTATATAGTATATAAACTTTCAGTCGTTGTATTATTGTTGTTAATATTATAAATAGTCAGAAAGAAAGGAAAGAAAGTTTTAGATGACTCACGACTTTATAACACCCATTCATCACTTTTAATATTATACAGAAAAGTTGTTCACAGACCTTATTTTTGATCGACTATTTCATACCATAGGCACATAGCAGCTGTCCGATTTGAACTAAATTTTGTGACTTGGTTTATGATGTCGGAAAATGTATCCTAATATTAAGATGGCTTCATATTTACCTACAATATAGTCCAATATAAGTAAAATTTGGCTTGAAACATTTTGATTGGTAGCAGATGCATTGTGTTTTACTTTGATTGATCCTGTAAAAAAAGATTCAGTTACTTAAATATTGAAAAAATGAAGAGCTTCTGTATAAATCCAACAGAGGGCGTTGCATTGAACTATAACTAAGCTGATTGGTCGCTGTCTCCGAGATCATTCGGTTAATACACACGCCAAACATTGTACTATTGAGACCTTACTAACATAAATACTAAATTTATTTAAAATAAATTAAACTTGTACTTAAAATTGATTAATCTAAAGTGCAATTGAATTTTTTGCAGTGTAGGTAGTTGTGAGGAAAAGAGCATTAGGAGACGAAGCTAAAGAAGCGAAGTTGGAGCAGTCATCTTGTTCCTCTCTCCGTCTCTCTCTACCACTATGCCTCTGTCTATACTGCTTCTCTTCCTCTCACTGAAATGTTTGGGGTCAAAGTAAACGAAATTGTTGAACGCATTGCAATGGAAAGTTTTGGTCAAGGAACAGTTGCTGCAAACCAAAAATTGCGTTTTTCAAATGCAAGCGACGTACTGTTGGAGAAAGAGGGGGAGGGAGGGAAAGAGACGGAGTTTGGGAGAGAAAGATGATGGTGCAAAATTGGAAGATGGAATGGTTAAAGGAGCTGGCAAATCCGACTTTGGTTGATGATGAGTGTCGTTATCGCTTTTGTGGAGTTTCGTTTTGTCACAGCTTCCCTCTCTTCTTCTCTCCCTCTCGCTCCCTCTCTCTCTCGCTTGCACTCTCCCTCTCTTTCTATCTGTAGACTTTGTTAACCATAAGGATACAACCACAAAACTAGAATTTACATTTCGATATATGACTCTCCTGCTCTGTCCCTTCGCCTACGACTCTTCAGCCTCTTGGCCCGAAAACAATCAAGAAAAGCAATTGGTGCCTGGATTGTAGATTTTGTGGTAACCCTGGCCTGCTTGAGCCCCGGAACAAAGTCGTTGGACATTCGTAGTCGGACGATGATGTAGCTGCACGGATTGATTTACGTTCGAAAAGATTTCTCAAGTGCGACATTGTATGAGTATGTGCGAGTGTGTATCTGTGTGCAGAGTGCACAAACTGCTGACAGTGTTGCCACCCTCTACCAATCTAAATCTACCCATTTCCATCTCCACTTCCCATTTTTCTATATATGTTTTTGCATTTTGCAAACGAACCAACAACGACTGAGATTTATCAAAAGGTAATTTATATATGGTATGTGGGTGCTTATATATAGATATATACAGTTGGGGAAGAAGCAGCAGCTGCCTGGCGAGTTTATCTTCCTCTTCTACCCAAATTTCCCCTATTGTTTTGGATTTGCAGTTGCATTTGCAACTTACACAATATATTTAAGAGTATTTCTCCTTTGCAAATAAATCGCTTGTCCAAGAATGACATATGACCCAAAAGCCGGACTCGTAGCTAGAATCGAAATACATAGTTGAATCTCCACAGCAAATACTTGTAGTTAGACTCTGATTTCTAAAGAAATGTTGTGTGTCTCCAAACGCTTTTCAATGTTAAGCAATAAATTCCCTTGGCAACATTAATTTCAATTAGTTATAATAAATTGAAATTCTGATTGCAATTTTTGATGATCATAACTTTAACAAATGAAGCGATATCTGAAAAAGTTTTAACTTGTGGGATTGTAAGCAAATTAAATTAAATTAGTTTTCAAAATCATGAAAAAAGTTTAACAAATTTTGTGACATTTTTGTCAAAAACCCAACAAAATTTTGTACAATTTTGTATTTAACATTTTGATGTCAAGCGGTAATCTTGGTCTTAAGAAGCTCAACAAGCTTATCGATAGTGTATTGAATAATATTGTTGCCCTTATGAAGGAAATACATTTCTATTCATCATAATTACTCTTTTTACTATAACTAATTTTACAAAATTTGTGCAACTATTGAAATGAACACTCTCCAAACTGATTTATCAAATCATTTGTAGCTGACATATGTTTTTCTGAAGCTTCTGAAATTTAACTCATAGAATACTTACAGCTTGGACTTAAATGGGGAAATCCTATAGCCAATATATCGAAGTTATTTTATTCAATTAAAAACTTAGGATTTCATCGTTCTTTTTCACTTCTTATTTTAAAGTTCTGCGCTTTCTGGTGATTATCAGGTGTATGGGATTGCAGCCAAGACGCACCTAAACAAGCTGAGAGATCTGCAGGCCAAAACACTAAGGAAAATCACGGGAGCTCCGTGGTACATGAGAACCAGGGACATCGAGCGAGATCTCAATGTTCCAAAAATTGGAAATCGTTTGCAAGAAGTTACTAAAAAGTACCACGAGAGGCTAGATTCTCATCCCAACAGCCTAGCAAGACGACTAAGTGCATCAGCTATCATCAGCTATTAATCACCGCACGAGACCAAGAAGAAGATTCAAACGTCATCAGCCTCAAGATCTCCTGAATCGAATCTTGACATAAAACGTAGCATATCTCCTCATACATCTGTGATAGTCGCTCCCTTTAAGTCTTGCTTCCCCATCTTATATGTTCATATGTTCAACCCGACCATTGTTTATAATTAATTAGTAAATTCTGTCTAGATTAAGTTGCCTGAAAGGTAGCAGCACGCTAGTCTCCCAAATTTCGTCAAATAAAGAAAAGAAAACAAAAAAAAATTCGCGTAATTATTTCGAAACTTAAACTCGTGCACATTCTATTCTTCTTATACTTACTCTTCGTTCTCTTATACTTCTACTTCTACTTATATTCCAACAGCTGACTAAGTATGACCGTGTGATGCTTAGCCTACTACACTATTTTATCAACTTTTAGTTCTTATTCTACGCCATCCACAGTAGTTACAGTAATTAACTAATTTGTTTGCGCTCTATTAAATACGGGGTCTTTAGCAGTTGATACACTGGCTACTGGTTGATAATAGCCATATCGATAACTAAGTGTTATCTGGTCACTGTCAGACCCAGGGAATAGCTGAAAACATGCCGTGCAGCAGCGCAAATGCATAAATTCAATTTTCGCATAGTAAAAAGAGCAAAAAAGAAATTGCATAATTTAACGCTGTCTATAGACGACAAGAGGGTTCAGTTAGCCATGGATATAGATACGATAAGGTAGGAGTAGAGTGGAGTGGGGTAGAGTAGGGCTGCAGAAGTATGTGATGTAAAAAATTGCAAATCGAATCGAGTCGACAAACGAATGTCGCGCCCAATGAATGAAGGCAATGGGGGCAGGGGTGTGTAGTAAGGAGATGACAGGAGGATGAAGCCCCCCCTTTCCTGCATACCGAAACGTCAGCAGCACTCGCACGACAGCTGCATGACTCTAAGCCCCCTGGCTATCTATCGAATATATTCAGGGCATCTACGATGAGTCCAACCCCGTCAATCCCCACGCCCCCTTGAAAGCCCGCAGGCGTATGGCTACGGTATGAACATTGTTGACATTTGCCAAACCTACTTTAATCACTTTTTAACCCCATTTGATACAGTGTCAACATGCACAGGGCGGCGGCTCATAAAATGGACAGTGTCCTAAAGTCTGTCCTACACGGTCCGTTTTTCGTCCGCTTTGGTCTGATCTGGCATTCCGAATGCAGCGCCAAAAACACACAAAAAAATGCCAATGACAAACGTCGAAAAGCAAAAAAGGAAGCACAAAAAAGTAGCACACAAAGAGTCGCAAGGAAAAGTAAAAAAAAAAACGTATTCGAAAATGGGAGCGAATACAGCAAAAGGGCATTCGACGGGCCAGCAACTCAACCCTGTGACCCTGGGTTCACCCTTCGATCCCCCTGTACGCCTACTTTAGTGTCTGCCACATGGGCATGGTCAACGGGCCGAGCTGCCAAAGCAATTGATTTACTGCACTTTGTTTGCCAAAAATTAATTGAGTTGATGACAAGTGCAATTGATTTATGCGGGACTCAAATGAGTGTGGACAGACGCATGGATGGAAAGGACAAACGTATGGACGGATGGACGGACGGACGGATAGACATACGGATAGATGAACAGCTGGACCAAAGGATGAGCTGATGAATGGGGCCATAAGAATCGCACTCTAGCTGAAAAGTATATGAATATACGGGCTCCATTTCAGTTCTATACTTGCGAGTAAAGTAACAAAACTATTTGAGCTCGGGGAGTTATTGAAGTCTCTTTTCTAGGAGAAAAAAAACCAGTAAGTTTCTCAGAAAAAGGAATTTAAATGTCTTGGCATCGAAAATATTTAAAAATGTTTGTTTGAAATTCATATCTAAGGACCAATCTGTAATCCTCTGTACCAAGTAATCACTTCTTTACAGCATTCAATTTGTTCGTGAAACTTATTTTGAATCATATATTTCGTACATAGGTCTGAATTCTGTAAGAAAGAAAATCATTATAATGAATTAAATTAAATTATTCTAACAAAAATGTTATCTGAGTAAATATTGAAGAAAAATTCACTATAATGTATATAGAAGAAGTTAAAATGTGAGTCGATATAGCCATGTCCGTCTGTCTGTCTGTCTGTCTGTCTGTCCGTATGAACAAACAGATTTCAGTGATGGTAAGAGCTACAAGTTCGAGCTTGGTGTCAAACGATCACATATTTAGTCAGTCAATACAAGAATCTTTTTTTTTCGATGCCACGCCCCATTCGCCCACAATAAGCAGAAAACTGGACACACCTCGGGAAAATTTGGTGTTTTCGGCAAATATCTCAGTAACTATGGCACCTAGGATCACCAATTTGGGTACGGAGGTTCCTAGCGACAGCATAGTTGCATTGCCATTTAAAATTTTGGACTGCCACGCCCACTTTTCCCACAATTGATAAAATAGTTTTCAAACTTCAATGCCGTTTTTAGCGCACTTGTTATTGTTTCTCCTGACTTGAAAGGTAATAACGAATTTTCGCTAATTATCTCATTGCTCATTACCGAGTTTTATTCACACCTACACTACCAAAGCATCTTGTTTCGATCAAATTTGATCCAACATCAATTTTGAAAACTGTGAAAAATGAAGCTATTATCTAAAGAGCTAAAACTGCTAAATTTATTTAAATTTATTTCTGTTACTTTCATTTGAAACCGCTTTAATTAAATTTAGTTTTATATTTGACATTTAGTTGCATTTGTTGCCCGATTGTCCACATTTGTTGCCCAGTGTATTCCCAACCGCTGCGAGAATTCAACACAATGGCAGGTGTCAAAGGTGGCGCTGTAAAAATTTCACCTGTATTCCCTTTTTAGTCCCCATTGCCCCACCGTCATGTCCCCCCAATCTTGACTGCATGTTCTGTCACGGAAGCGTGCCGCGCACACATGTCAGCCTCGACTCGAGGCCAGTTGTGTTGAGTTGGTAGAGTTGGTTCAGTTACAGGTCGGATCTGGTTTAGGCCAAAAAGCAAGCGACGCAACGGAAATAAGCGCCAAACGGATGCCGGCAAACGAAGCAAATGATTCATTTCCGATGATGCGACAGCGTTCCGCGCGGTATTCACAGCCACGTACAGGTCGTCACCAAGCGCCCTAACCTCTTTCCTAACCTCTACTCCTACTCCCACGACCCTGTCACTGTCTGTGTCCTTCTTGTCATCGTCGACGTCTGCCACCAAAAATTTGCATGAAATGCAAAATCACCTAATCGAAGGGGGCAGTCACAACAGGCTGAAGTGGGCGTGGCAGTGGAGGGCAAGGCAGGCAGGCAGGCATCACGCGTCACGTAAGCAGGGGCGTGGCAGTGAAGGGGGGAATGTTGCCACTGACGTTGCCATATTTTATGAGTCCGGTCTGCACCGCAGCGTGTGTTATTGATATGCTAACGGTAAATGTCATTGGTGGCACAGTCGGGTAGGGTGAAGGGGGCTAGGGGGGGTTTAGTGGAATGTGGCAGGGGCATGGAGCTGCCTCTGTTCCTGCCGTGCTCTGCATTTGACGGCTGTGCTCACTGCGGAAGTGGTTAAACCGGGCACAGAGCTCGCCGACTGCCGCCCCCAGTCACACGCCCCACCCCTCAGGCATACCCGCTACTCGCCCTGGTCACAGGGCAACATATGTCGTTGGCAAACGTGTGAAATTTTTAAGCCAAAAATTTTGTAGAGCAGAGCGAGCCCTGAAAATTTATATTTGGCCAGTTTTTCGGTGGTTTCGTGTGCTCGGACAACATATTGGAAATCAAAATCAAAATGTTGACATCCAGCAGGCAACATTTTTCAATTAAGCTGACAACAACAGTAACAACAACAACAACAACTACAACAACAATGATCTCAACTCGCGGAATGTTATCTGACAGAATGGCTCTGGAGTAGGTAAAAGTAGTAGACTTTTTGAGCACGGCCAGTTTGAGGAGCCAAGGAAACAATTAAGTGACAAGAAATGGATATAATTTCAGGTAAAACACAAGTCAAAATATAGTCAATTACTTCGCATGTGCTATCAATAATTTGAGCAAGCAAGTATCAAGTCAAGCGTTTAAAAATGTTAAAAAATTATACTTTAAATGGCATAATAAATGGATACGTAAAAATTAATAAAATATCTGATGTAACAGTTGAGCCATAATTCAAATAGAAAGAAGATTATATCTTAAATTAAATTATCGATCAAATAAAAATAAATTAATGCATAAAAAGGTTAACAAAACAATAAATTCAATGAATTTTTACTTTTATTAATAAAATAAATAATAATTTAGAAATAACAAACAATGAATTTTCAATAAGCAAATAAACAAATTGATGTAAGTATTAAAAAAAACATTTAATCGATTGAGAATATGAAAAGAATATTAAATAATAAAATAATAAAAAACACATACAAAAAACATATTCTCTAAATTTTTCCAATAATCAAAAAATAAAATAATAAATAAATTAAAGAAAAAATTCAGAATTTAAATATTTTTAATCTAATATTTAATTTTTTTTAATAATAATTAATAAAATAATAAAAAATGAAAAATTTATAAAGGATATAAAAATTTGCTTTAGAGTTTAATAAAACTTTAATGAATTAAAAAAAATGACTGGAAAAAAAATCATAAATCATAATTTATAAGTGATATAAAAATTTAGCAATTAAACAAAAGAATTAGTTTGTAAGTTAAATAAAAAATAATTAAATAATTAGATACAACAGTCAGTTTTTTTTTTAATAAGACATAATTTTAAAGTTTTATTGTTACGAACTTAAAAAATTTTTACTTAGACATGGGAAATAAATGAAATTTTGTACGACACACTTAGGTCCAACCTTATTACTGTTATTACTAACTCCACTGGGACTTGAAGAGAAATGTAATGCATTTGAGAGACGTCATTAATTTTTGATGTCACTGAGGAGATCCTTAAATCCCTCGCAATGTCCACGATACCAGCAAATCTTCTTATGGCCTTGTTTTCGGAGGAATGCGTTTTATTAATGTGGGATGGAGATGCAATGCCATGCGTCCCTGGGCATGATCGAGCTGTGCGCTAGTTAATAGTTCCCTCTTTTCTGCTTATACGCCTCTGAAGTAAAACACTTAATTTAGAATGGTTTCAGAGTAGTGGAAAAAAGTGTTGAAAGCTGTTGTGAAAGTTATGCGGATTTTGAGATTGAGATGGAAATATTTGATGCACATTTTGTTTATCTACAATATAGTTGTCTTTGGTTTCTCTGTGTTTGTGTTTGTTGTCAATCCATTTGTTTGCTTGATTTGCTTTTTTTCCTATTTTTAACTGGCAGACAGATAGAGATAGAGAGGTCTTTTTTTATGGGACAGTTAACTGGCAGCATTCACTGGCAATTGCCCACAACTGAACTGAACTGAACTGATTGCTGTGCACAGCTGCCAGTGATTGCGCATGGTGGGTAATCGATAACAATATCGATATGTTGGCATATCGATATGTATATATACGGTATTTATACTATGTTCTTTATACTACGCTTGCCAAAATGACTGTTATGTCATCTGGTTTACCACCAGGTGCATCGATATTATGGCGTCTGGCATTCTGGCTGAATGGTGAGTCATGGCTGGGATTGAAGCTAAGCGATCGAGCCATTAAAGCCACCGAATTTGCATATGTCTGCAGCTGAACGGGATCTGAGATTCCAGCGGCATGTGTCAGCACTTTAAGTAGTGTATCCTCGGAGACATTGTCATAGACACCATCGGTGGCCAGAATCAGTAGGTCCCCGCACTGTATATCGAATTGGAGTAGAGCTGCACATTCGGGGCCATCGGTTAATATATTTAGGTCATGTCCCGGCGGTGGTATGGCCAGTTGAAAGGGTGTATTGAAGTGATGTTGTTGCTCCATCGAGCGACAGACAATCGTGCCGTTGCGTATTACCAAAAGTCCGCTATCCCCAATATTAGCCGCATACAGGGTGCTGCTCTCGCGCAACAGGGAGAGCACACAGGCCGTACAGCCGCCCAAAATCGGTTTCTTTTGCTCCAACAGATTGCAATAGGCTCGTGCCAGTAATTGTTCTGGTCTCGTGGCCTCAAAGTCATGGGTATGAGCCAAACGCTCACAGGAACGCATCAGAAAACGACTAAATTGTCCCGGATCGATGCCATACACACGCCAGCCCCCAACACCATCGGCCACGCCCAAAGCATCTGCCTTGGCCGTCGACGTCCTGAACCAGGCATCCTCACCAAACTGACCCTTACAGTAGCTGGGATACAGTTCGATGTCCTTGGGAAAGCCGTAGACAACACTCACAAGTCGCGGCTGACAGGAGAATTGTGTGTGAACTGGTTGTGGTTCCATTATGAATTCACTCACTGATTCCATACTCTCATTCGAATCACTGCATTGTATTGCTGATTCTGTTGGCGTTGCAATTGACCCTCCGAATGCCTCCTGCATCAGCACTGTCTTCAGATTCATCAGGGTTATATAGAACTTATAGCCGGTGCTAGTGGCCAGTGTCCCAGCCATAATGGCCGCCTCGATGAGCGAACTATAGCTCTGGTTCATAGCTCGTTGAATATTGCGTCTGGCATTATCCATATATTCATTCATGTTGCTTCCTAAGTGGCGGTAACATTTCACTATTTTTCCACACTCATTGCGATTGTTTACCCATATTTACCTGGGAGAAGGGACACATAAATACAAAGACCAGACACACGCAAAAAAAAAAGATATTAAAATGGATTTCGAATTTTTTTGTTGTATGTGTAACTAACAAAAGCCGAAGTAAAACTAAATTGTTGACAATTTTTTATTTGCACATTTTGAAGGGTTTGAAGGTGTGCCTACTGTATCGTAGTGCTGAGTTTCGATAGACCCTGTATTCAAAGGGAGTGCAGCTGCCTGTGGAGGAGGCGTTGTCGATTGCATTAAGTACATACAAATCGATAGAGCGATGTCCATCTTTCTATATACGAATCGATAAAGCGATGTCAGTCTGTCTGTCTGTCCATCTCTCTATATGCGAATCGATAGAGCTACGTCCGTCCGTCTGTCTGTTCATCTCTCTATATACGAATCAATAGAGCGATGTCCGTCTGTCTGTCTGTTCATCTCTCTATATACGAATCAATAGAGCGATGTCCGTCTGTCTGTCCATCTCTCTATATGCGAATCGATAGAGCTACGTCCGTCCGTCTGTCTGTTCATCTCTCTATATACGAATCGATAGAGCGATGTCCGTCTGTTCATCTCTCTATATACGAATCGATAGAGCGATGTCCGTCTGTTCATCTCTCTATATACGAATCATAGAGAGATGTCTGTCTGTCCTTCTCTGCGTCTGTGTGTCAACTTAAATCATAACTTGGAAACTATTCCTACTATCTTGATCAAATTTACACTGTATGTAAATTATATCTGTAGCAGTATCCAAACCAACATTTAATTCGGATTGAACAACTAAATCATACAACTCGTTCGTTTAAATATTGTTGGTTTACATATAAAAGTCATGGTTTGTTGAGTTATATCAACGAAACTCACATAATGTGTTTGTATCGCAAGCAAAACATTAAAAATATAATTCAAGTTGAGTACGCGGTATTTAATAGTCGTCTCTTTTCACTAAAATCTTGCAAATATATTAAAAATATTTTAAAAATTTCTCGTATTTGAGAAAGTTCTTAAATACCTAAAAGAAGCCAAAACTTAATTGTCAGTTAAGTAATTCCTGCTTAACTGCATTCTGACTTAAACGCTCAGAAGCAAAATGTTGTTGGCTACTTACAGGCGCACACACTCACGCACACACACGCATTGAAGCCACTTAAGTGTGGTGTGTGGAATGAGGAATATGGCAGTCAATCAGTCAGTCACTCAATGGCATCAATACCAGTCGACAACAGCTCCATCATCATTTGGCTTTGCTCAACCAAGTGACTATCTCTCTCACTCTCTCTCTTTATCTGCTTTCCTCTGTTTGTCGCTCTATTTGCTTCAACACCCACTGCAAATTAAATTCATTAGTCAACTTCCGGTTTCACACACACACAGCTGAAATGATAGAATGTAGCTGGCTTTGGCTCTGTGGTTGCCATGTGTTGGCTTCTGTCGCTTACTTGCCTCACTTGCCCCATCTGCCCCACTTCCCCGAGTTGCCTCTGTTGGTTGACTGCCTGTCAATTCAGACGGATTTGAAGTCAACTCAATTTGAAATCAATAGTGTGTGAATAATCCTTTCACACCGATGCACCTAAACACACACACACACACACCCATCCACACACACACACTCAGTGTAGTTGTAGATGCAACTGCTGCAGGCTGCTCTTTGCAGCAGACACTTGAAAGACACACAGATTTTTGCATTGATTGCACTTCATATCGTTGATTCATTCATTCATTCATTTAGTCAGACGTTTATTCATGTGCTGCCAATGGCATTTGCGGCATTTTCTGGTGCGAGGCACGTACTGTGGTTAAATTGCCTCATTTTATTGAATCGTGTTTGTAAGAAAGTTTAAAATTTGTTGGAATTACATGCTCAACATATTAACATAGCCTCGTGCTGTTAAGTTAACAGCGGTTAAATCAAACAGTAAGAGCACACTAAATCTAAAACATTTTTAATATTTTTTGGTTTGATTTATTTCACTCAAATCGATTGAAAATGGAAAATTGTATAAAGTCATTTAGTGTTAGTAGAGCGATCTTAACCAAACTCATATATATTATGTGATTATCATGATTATAACTACTCTTACCAAGTTTTATACGGATGGGACTACTATATCTCATAGCTCCCACTGGACAAGTTGGTCGAAAATGGTATGGAAAAAGTCTGAAAGACTACAGTCGAGTGAGCAGATTGTAGAAGGCTCCGTATGCAGGTAAGTATGGCATGTTGGACTAATTTGCTTTATGAACGCTATAGTATATATGTAGTTGTGCGATCATTTACAGTTGGCTTGGTCGATTACAGTGTTTCTTGTTTATTTATTAGATTATTTAAAATAAATGAACTTAAAGGCTCAAGTGTTAAGCAAAATAGATAACAAAATGTTAATTGATTCTTAAGTAATTAAATTATGCCTAATAAAGTCAATTTGTTCCACTGTGCATTGCCATTGGTGTTGTGTTGAGGGAGTGGGCAATTTGGGGGCATTATGTAACTTGCCACATGGCAACCAAATATCGTGGCAGTCAAATGATGCTGATGACGACGATTCCGCCACAGATCCAAAGTATTTAAGCAATTCAATGGCAATTTTGACAGCACTCGCCACTCGTAACCCGCCCCCTACACACGCCCCCTTCACCCACCCCATTCATGCAACACTCGGTGGTACTTCAGCCAGGCTGCAGGCTCGAGTGGCAAGCAATGAGCTATGCATGCAATTTAAGCGCCTCCTGCCACTTGCTACATGCCCCAAGCTGCAGAATGCGAGGCACCCAAAACTCTCTGTCCCTCCTACCCCTACCCACAAAAATGCTGTTCAAAAATTACCGAAAAAAAAAACGAATTTTAAATGGAATTGAATCTGGCACCAGCTGGGGCAAGTGCAACTGCAGCCACGTTGTTGCCTCCTATTAAGGTCGTTGGCTATTGAATAGGCGCTGCAGTTGCAACAAGAGATTGCGAAGTAGAGTCAGAGACACTGTGGCGGTGGCAGTGACAGTGGCATTGGTAGTCACTGTGCCAGCTGCATGTGTGCACTCGCATGTGCCCCATGCAACATGAGGATATTGCGGATTGGGGATTGGGCGATTGGCGCCTACTTGCCACATACCCTCGAACTTGCCACTTGGTCTGTTTGTGTCTGTAATTGTGCATAATTGAGTTGAGTTTGGCTGCCACTTGGCTGCCATCCCACATGCCACATCCCTCATACCACATGCCGCATTTGTCTGTGGAGTGGCAAGCACGGCAGTCACTTGCCACACACGCACACACACATACGTTTAATATGCGACTGAGACTCTTATTTGAATATTTTAGCTGTTCTTCGATTAACGATAACAGATTAACCAATGAATTCGATAACAGGTAAATAAGCGAAAGGAAGGAAAGGGTTCTTGGAAAGTAAAAGAAATGGGTCACTTGCTCGAGGAATTGAACGAGGCATGAAAAGATAGAGAAAGTGGAGAGAGAAAAAGAACGTAAGAGAATGAAATGGAATGGTAAGGAAATGGTATATAGAAATACAGCCAACCCAACGAAGAAACGTGCTGTTAAGTAGTTACTGAAGATAAATATTCTACGAGGTACAATCCTCAAAGCAAAACATCTAAAGAAAAGAAAGTCTTTAGTCTTTTGCCAAGAACTATTCCACAGTATAATATTAAATTATAAACACTAAAATGGGGCGATAGTCAGTTGAAGGAGACTTGCTCTACTTAAGCCATTGACAATCTTCGTTCTATGTTCGTTCTAGTTTTGCAAGTCCTTGAGAAACAGGTTTTATACTGATGAAAGAGCGTTCATCAGTAGCGTTCTTCCTTGAGAATTAGGTTTTATACTGATGAACGCTCTATCATTAGTATAAAACCTATTTCTCAAGGTTTTATAGGTTGATAGAGCGTTCATTAGTATAAAACCTATTTCTCAAGGACTTGTTTGTCTTTTTTTAGAGCAAGAACGTATTCGTGATCGGCCAATCAAATAGAAAATTCATCGGTTTACTTTACACAAACCTTAGCGATGTTTCTACTTCTGTTAAGTAAAGAAAGTAAACTTGAAAGTTGCTTCAGTTATTAATATTTTTATCAATAACTAATATATTTTTGTAACTGAGACGAAGAAGATCTTAACTCGAGTAAAGAAAATAGTATTGTCGTCTGTACAAACGTGATGTCTTTATACTACCTCCGACAGATGCCTCCATCATCGAAACAATTTGATCATTCTTATGCTACATGTCGATACTTGCAAACTCAATGCTTACAATTACACACACCTACACACACCTATGCACACCTACACACAGCTCTGCTTCTGCTATTTGACAGAATCGACAGTCCATGCGACACTGAAAAGCACATCAGAGCATTCAGGCAGGCATTTCAATTAATTTCATTAGAATCATACAATTAATGCCAAGTCACAGGACGTGTGGCAACTCCCCAGGGCTGCCACTCAACGCAAGCCAGACAATGCAGCCAGAAAACGGTGAGCCAAGTGGGCCACTCAACTGGTCATTTAACCCTCCTTTCCTGCCTTTCCAGCCCTTTTTAGCCCCTTTGACTTACCATTGAGTTGGCCACAATTGTTGCTGACCAATGATCAATTTAATAGGAAAACAATATTGATAGCCTAGGCTAGAGGCTAGCCAAAGGAGCAGGACTTTAGCAGGACGTCACCAGGGACCGGACAGGACACTTGAAGTTGAAGTTGAGGCGATTGTGCTAGTGCAAAAGGGGCGTGGCGGAGTATGGAGATAGGAAGTGTTGTGGTTTCAGATTCGGGCACTTTTCAGAGTTGGAGATTTTTCGGGTGCTTTGTTTGTTTGAAAACTTGCTAAACTTTTGGTGTTGTGCTGTAACTAAATTTTAGAACACACCCACACACCCACACACCTACACATACACACTGCACAGCTAGTTGGCAACACTTTCACTAGCTCCTTGTCTTTGGACTCTGTTTGGTTTCTTGTGGTTTATTATTCACGCCTGAATTGATTGTAAATTAAAGTTTGCCCGTAGCGTGGGGTCGTGCGGGGGCGTATGAGCGATGTGCGACGGGTCCTTGGGCATGTCCTGTCGTCCGCTCCTTGTGCATTTTGAGGTCAGCCTATGGCAAAGTTTTCTTTTGTGTGTGTGTGTGTGTGCGTATTGGTTACTTAATTTTGGTTTGGGGAACTCTCGGCTTGCTCTTGTGTCCTTTTGTGCTTTGTCCTTTGTAAGCCTGAGTGTCCTGCAGACGTCCTGCTGTCGATACTTGCAAGTCCTTGTTGCCAGTGTTGTTGTCTGTCGCCTCGCTGGCCATATTAGAAGCCAAAAGGCATTCAAGTGCACATAAGACGATTACACATCATTTAACCGACGTTCTCTGCCAAACTATAAGGCACATCCTCGCAATGTCTCCCTCCCACTCTCCCACTCTCCCTCTTTCTCCCTGACCACACTACACCAAAGAGCACTCTCTTTGCTCCTTTATTGACTGCTGCATATTGATTATTGTTACAATGCTCTTCATCCTTTTGCCTCCTTTGAGTTCATTTTGCTGCTCTTTTAACATGACTTCACTTGATTGCCGGCATTTGTCCTTCTTGTTTAAAATTCAATCGCTTGCAAACACACACACACACACACACACTTGTCTTTTCTGTTCCCTCTTCTCCCTCCCTTGGGGACAGAATTAATTTGGTGTTAATACAAGTGCAAGTGTTGCAATAGAAACAACTTTCTAGTCTGTTTTGAGTTCTCATGTTTCTTAAACTTTAAGATTTCGTCTTTAAGATTTCACACTTCATGTAATTTGGTATCTTGTTAGCAGTGCATTGAAACTGACTAGATCATAACTAAACAAATTGGATAAAACTCACATTTATTTTGAATAAAATTTAATAACCAAGCTTGTAACTATATACTTAAGTTCTCATAGGACAAATCGGTGGGAAAGTGAATACACGCGCACTAGAATAACTACGGGGTCTTTTAGAGTCGCCCAACTCGACTGTAGTCTTTCTTACTAGTAAAGTTTATACAAATTACTTTTTTTTTTTTTACAAAAAGAATTTGAATTGAAACTTACTCAGAATTTTATTTAGTTCTGTTTCGATAACAATTCAAAAGTTGTTAGTATTTAGTATTGTAGTATTCAATGTTAAACTTTTAATAGTGATTGAATCTGTTTCTTACCACTTCATGTATAAGTATTGAAGTGTAGTTCGTTTATACTAATGGGTTAATGACGCTCTTATTGTTCAAGCAGGAACATATTATTTTAACAGAAATAAACGAGTCAAATATTTTAAGTAACCATGTAAACCCATAAATTTTTAATCTAAGAATTCATTTGTTTATCTATGCCTGCGACCCGTTTCCATGTTTGGCAACGAAGACTAAGATAAAATTTTATATATTTATAAAACCACGTTCTATCCATCTTAGAGGAGAGCAGTGCTGCTCTGTAATTTTGTAGCTATATATGAACTACGATTCAAAGAAATAAAGTTAGTTCAATTGTTGTGCTCAGCCAATCAAGTCTTGATGTCCATTCATTCACTTATTATTCTAACATGAGCAGTTGCAGCAATGTGTAAGTAACAGAGAAAAAGTAGTAGTAGTAGTTTTGAGTCTTTAATTTTTGCACCAAGTGATCAATTCCAACATCCATGGGTCCATTCATCTGAAATCTGATCTGAAATCAATTTATTTCTGGAAAAACAAGCTAATACATAAACTTGCTTTTCTAAAAAACGTTTTATACTACAAAAGAAAAATCAAAAAATCATTTTAGGCAAAAAAATTTTGACATTTATTACTCTCGAGGCTTCAGTTTTATTGTATCATGTTTTTTTTGTTGTTTATAGTGACAAGTAGAACTCTAGCATTATATGCCAATAAGTAAAGTTTATTTTAGACTGCTACATAGCGGTAAAGTGGTGTTCAAATGCTTTGTTGAAATCCAAACTATTTGTGGAATGGCTTTAACTTTACTTTCCGAGCCTCAAATTGGATGTAAAGTGCACAGCGTGATGATCTGATACCAAATTCGTTGCTCTTGAGTTACCTGTATACGCTGCATTAATCATTCGATTGAGGACAGTCTGATCAGGGGATCCAAATATTAGATAATCATAAACATGAGTACTGTAAGTAGGATTAGATGGGGCAACTACTCGTTCTGAAGCAGTTATGCTCACTGTTCCAGGAACGCGATTGTAGTCACCAATGAGCATCCAGGAAGCTCCTTGCGGTCTGTTATTGTTGGTTTGATGAGTAAGAAGAACTGCAACGTTTGGCTGCTTACAAGAGACTAAATTTATTTCATCATACTTCTTAATAGCTAATAGCGTTGCCACCTAACATATAACAGAGAATTGCCATATCAACACTCTTCCTCAATTCGATTGTTAATGTTTAGTTTAATCCGAGCAACGCAGTACATTTCTTATGATTTACTTTTGACAAATTCTTAGTCAGTATATCGGCAATCATTTCATTTGTTGGACAGTATGTTAAACTAATTAAATTCTGCTCAAGACAATTTCTTACATGGTGATATTTTACATCAATGTGTTTGCTTCTGGCGTGATAAACTGGATTTTTACAAGATTTAAAGCGCCTACATTATCGCCATGCATGGTTACACAATCAAGTTTAAAATACAAATTCATTTCTTTAATTAATTTTTCAAATAAATCGCTTCTTTTGCAGCATCTGAGAGTGCCATATACTCTGCCTCCGTGCTGCTTAGTGCAACCGATTTTTGTTTTCTTGACGTCCATGAAAAAACAGCTCCTGCCCACATGAATGTGTATCCAGTGAACGACTTCCTATCGGTAGAGTCACCTGCCCAATCCGCGTCTGCGTAGCCAGTTATATCAACTCCGGATTTCTTGTACGTCAGCGCCAAATCTGCCGTTGTGTTCAGATATCGTAGAACTTGCTTTGCCGCAGCAAGATGTTCGCCGTGAGGATTCGAATTCCTTTGCGAAAGCTTGCACACTGAGTGCAAAATATCTGGTCGTGAACATAGCGCAATGTACATCAATGATCCAATGACGGATTGATACTGGTCACATCAACGCGCTTACACGACTCATTCTCACAGTTGACTTGAAAATTAGCTTCTAACGGCATTGAAGCTGTGCGACAATTGACCATGCCCATCTCATGAAGCAATCCCATTATATGCTTCTTTTTGGCCCACACGTATCGCACCAGTTTTTCCTTCTCTCTGGATTTCCAAACCCAAAAAGTTTGTTATTGGACCTTTGTCGACAACCTGAAATTCAGAAGAAATCGCTTGTTTAGTAGCCAGCATCTCACCCTCATTTGAACACGCCAACATCAAGTCGTCAACATATACAGCGATTATGTTGATCGTCTTTTTTTTCTCTGTACATTTTGTGTACAAGCATGGTTCGCTCTCGCATGCTTGATAGCCCATCTTTTTTTAGAACGCTATCTAACTTTGTGTTCCAAACTCGACCCGCTTGCTTAAGGCCGTATAGAGACTTCTTCAGCTTCAGAACATGTCCAGACTCGTCGTCGTAGAATTCTGGTTGGCTCATATATATATCTTCTTGAAGACTCCTGTTTAGGTATGCCGTCGACACGTCTAGCTGGTGTACATATAGCTCGTACTCAGCTGCCATTGCCAAAATCATTCGAATTGTCGCAAAACGTACCACTGGAGAATACGTCTCTTCGTAGTCTATGCCATATCTTTGACTGCAACCCTTTGCGACCAAACGCGCCTTGTAGCGCTCGACTTCTCCAGATGCATTCGTTTTTAACGTATACACCCATTTGCAACCTATGGGCTTCTTTCCAGGTGGTAGTTCCACTAAATCCCATGTGTCGTTTCCAATTAGAGCATCATACTCTTCCTGCATTGCCAACTTCCATTCATCGGCTTGAGGACTCTGTTGTGCTTGCTGCATGGTTAATGGAACTTCGATGTCATTGGCTAACATCATATTCAGTACATTGTATTGAAGACTTGGCCTTCCACGCAAGCCAGTTCTAATAATTTTTGGTCTGCCAGGACCCCTTTTCGGTGTTGCACTTTCCGGCACAGTATTTACGGCCACTTCTTGAATGTCGTCTTGGCCGTCCGGAATGTCTTGCTGATTATCGACAATACCATTACTCTCTGCCATGTTACCTTGTTCATCAGTTTCGTCGTCCACCATAATTATAGCAGCTGTCGGTTCACCTTTCTTAAATGTACTATTCTCAATGAAGACAACATCTCTACTGATCTTCACGTTTCCGGTTGTCTTGTCGATCAACCGATACGCTTTTGACGACTCCGAGTATCCGACCATCGTATATTCTTTTCCTTTCTCCTGAACTTCTTCTTTGGACCCTTTTCAAGTGCAATGGCAATGCTTCCAAACACCCTCAAGCTTTACAACTGGCTTATGTCCCGTAAACATCTCAAATGGCGTTGTGCCATCTAATGCTTTCGTCGGCGATCTGTTTCTTAGGTATGCAGCACATGCGACTGCCTCTGCCCAATAACTCTCGTTCAAGCCAGCACTATTAACCATAACTCGTGCCATTTCCACCAAAGTCCGATTGCAGCGCTCCGCAACCCGTTCTGTTGTGGAGTGTATGGTACAGTAAGCTGCCGTTTGATTCCTATAGACTTCAGATATTCGTCGAATTCCATGTTGACATATTCAGTTCCATTGTCACTTCTTATTACTTTCACCTTCAGGCCTTTTGACGCTCTATCATGGTGATGTGCTCCTTAAATATTTTCGTCACCTCGATTTGTGTTTCATGAAGTAAACGTGAATATATCGGCTTTTATCGTCGATCATCGTCACAAAATATCTGGCACCTCCATTAGATATTTGACTGATAGGTCCGCAAACGTCCGTATGTATAAGCTCAAGCAGCTCATCAGCTCTTGTTTGCGACTTCTCAAATGGCTCACGTGACATTTGTTCTTCATGCAACTTATGCAGTCCAAATTTATTCTTGTTGAATTTAATGTCAATCCACGTACCATATCCTTGCTCTTTAGTTCTTGCAAGCTCTGCACATTTAGATGCCCATATCTCTCATGCCATTTCATAATATCATCCGAAGCTTTCGACACACACAATATCTCTGGAATCTTTGTTTCACACAGAAACAATCCGCCGACCTTTTTGGCCTTCATTATCGTACCATCTTTATCGTAAATCTTAGCAAATTCTTGATAGAATTCAACATGACATCCATTTGCAACTGCCTTCCCTACCGACAAAAGTTGCACTGCAAATCTGGAACAAATAGCACGTCTTTCAGTGTAATTTTAACGCCACACAGGCTGTTGACAACCACTGTTCCTCGTCCACACGCCGTGGTGAAATTGTTTCCAGCTAACTCGATATTTTCGTCATGTTTCTCAAACTTATCGAATAATTCACGATGTGTACACATATGCGATGTTGCTCCACTATCGATAACCCAAACATTCTTACTTATTCGATTAATTCCAGAAACACCAGCAAACGAACGATGTATCGATTCTTTATTCTTTGTTTCTTCGCTTTTTGCTACATTTTTTCCACGAATTTTTTCGTTGTCCTCTTTTGATGTACATTTTGCCGCGAAATGCCCAGGCTGACCACACTTAAAGCATTTAAAATCACGACGGCTCTCTGTCTTTGCGTATTTTCCTCGCCCCTTGCCTCCATATCCAGTTTGACGCGCAGAAAATGATTGTGTGCTCTCTTTTGATCGCAAACTTTTCGTCGTTCATTTTCCTCTGTCAATTTACATTTTATGACGCTCAGACTAGGTAATCCATCACGGGCCTCCAAAGCAACCACCAGATTCTCATAGGACGTTGGCAGACTGGCCAGCAGCATTATTACGATCAGCTCTTCCTGAAGTGTTATTCCAATTGCTGATAGGTTCTCAACAATGTTCGAGAACTCCATTATATGCGTTTGCACATTTTCGCTTTCTGCCATTCTCTTGTTTAGTAACTGTTTAAACAATGTCACCTTGCGTACGGGACCACTTGGACGATGAAGTTGTTGAAGCTCACTCCAAATTTCGCTTGCTGACTTGCACTTCTTTATGCAATTTATTTGCGACGCACTTATCGACAAAAACAGTACTGCCATGGCTTTATCATTTTCGCGCTTCCATGTCTGAAACGCCGCACTTGTCTCATCTTCTGGCTTTACATATTCGTTTGAAACCACAGCCCAAAGATTCTGATGCACCAAAACACTACGCGCCAAGACACACCATGAGTCGTAGTTGGTGTCATCCAACTTTTCAATATTGTACATAGAACTCATTTTCTGAATTTCTTTTTTAATACTTATTCGTTTTCTTGCATTGTCCGTTATGCACCGAAAAATTCTTAGTCTCAATTTCTTCTCTACTCTGTACACTATTTCTTAGTATACACACTTGTGCACTGGGTCCATAACCTGTTGGTTTGATGAGTAAGAAGAACTGCAACGTTTGGCTGCTTACAAGAGACTAAATTTATTTCATCATACTTCTTAATAGCTAATAGCGTTGCCACCTAACATATAACAGAGAATTGCCATATCAACAGTTATTAATCATATAACTTCTAATAATTTCCAGTTGTAGTGGCACTTCGTTACGAGGTCGAGCCACAGAGCCTTGATTGGGTTCAGCATGGAGATTGAGGAAAATATTTTCCTGGCCCCTATTGCCAAAAACTAATCCCGGAATAGGCCTATTAGTGAACATACGCTGATTTTGTTGATTCCTGTGTATATTTTGATTGGCAAAATATAAAATTTCTGTCGGACGATGTCTGCTCAAAGTAGTCAGGGTGATTTTGTTTGAAACTGAGTGGAAATATTAAATTTTTTGATAGAATCAAGTATAAAAGTTTACAGTCGAGCGAGCCGACTGTTAAAAGACGCAGTACTCATTCTAGGGCGCATTTTTCCATACAAATAAGTTATTTTTGAACGATTTATCCTATGGCAGCTATAGAATATAGTTGCCCGATCCAAGTTAAATGGTATCATACATACCATATAATATGTGAGTTTGTTTGCGACAGCTCAACTAACACTACATGTCTTTATATACATGTCCTGTTTATGACCGATTTGACCTATTGAGGCTATAGGCTATATGTTAAATGGTACGATACACATACTGTGTGAATTTGGTCCCGATAGCTTTAGTCGTTTCCAATTTATGGTTTGTGGGGATGTGGCAGACGTACTTTCATTCCAAATTTCGTGGCTCTAGCTTTTATATTCTCGAAGTTCCAGGTGTTCATGCAGACAGACAGACAGCCGGTCATCACTATATCGACTCGGCTGTTGATGCTGATCAAGAATATATATACTTAATGAGGTCGGAAAACCTCCTTCTACCTGTTACGCACACTCTCTTTTAGAGTACGGGGTGTAAAATGGAAAAGTAACTGTTCTTACCAGCGTTAGGCGAAGAGAAAAAGTACACATACAGCGGACGGTTCCCACTTTGAATTGTGTAGCCTCTAATCTCATTGGCATCAGGAGTAACGTCAAATTCATCATTTCTGTCGGCTAGTGAAAACTATTCATTTGAAGGAGAGACGAAAAGCGAAGAATGTAAATTGGATTAAGCTTAAATGTAATACCTAAATGATGTGCAAATAGATGTAGTCACTTATGTTTTGCACACTAGGGATACGTCTCTTAGTTCTATGAGTTATTCACATTACTTGTGGTATAATTCCGGGTGTCTCCCTGCCTTGAAGTTCAACCTCAAGATTTCCACTTTCTTGCACGAAAGCAAGATCTAATGTTGGGTTTTGCGCAAAGTAATTTATAACTTGTGGCAGTTTATAGCCAT
This sequence comes from Drosophila nigrodunni, assembly GCA_020829145.1. Classification (NCBI taxonomy): domain Eukaryota; kingdom Metazoa; phylum Arthropoda; class Insecta; order Diptera; family Drosophilidae; genus Drosophila; species Drosophila nigrodunni. Next base: position 3,593,944 of record JACVCZ010000002.1, on the reverse strand, counting down.
CTGAGTTCCAAGTAATGATATTGTAGTCTGTTACTAAGCTCGAAACTGAATTATGCTTCAGAAAAACACCAATAAGTAATACGACCAATATTGCCATAGTTTCGCTCAGTTCGAATTATGTCTACTGACTGAAGAAATGCGATCAAACATCTACATTTAAATACTGTTTGGAAACTTTAAACATGATTAGAATACACTAATCTGAAATGGGCATTAACTAAAATTGTATATGTCTGTATTGGGTCAGAGGACAAAAATGTGGCACACATGACTTTGATAACGAATGTTAAATTAAACAAGCATGTAAGGCTACAACCGGCGAATCGACATAGAAAGACCGCGTACTCGTTCTAGTAAAATACTCGACAAAATTTTCGTATGGGAGCTACAGTTGTCCGATCTAAACCGAGTTTGTCATAATATCACCATACACATCGTTTCCATTTTAAGTTGTTATGAAAATGTTATTTTGCAATTGGCTGATAACGAAACACTCTACAGCAAGCGAAATGACGATGAGTCATATGAGTTTAGAAAAATAATTACAGGTCGAACCTTGATAATTCAGTACTGCGATAATTCGGTTTTCTCTATAATTCGTTTTGATATGTCCCTACAAAAATAAACGACTTAGTCTAAGTTACCGCTTTCCCCTAATAATTCGTTTCCCTCCAAAGTTCGTGGGGTTCCTTGAGCAAACGAATTACCCAGTTTTGACCTGTATTAACAAATAATTAACCAGCAATAATGTTACGGTTTCCTCACGACATTATGATACCCATACTCAGTTTTAAAAATGGAGTATGATATTAATATAATCGTTCTATTTTGTAAATTAAATTGATGTCATGTAACTTACATACATATACGAATTTTTAATACCCGAACATTATTCAAGCTCTTCTCATTTAGCTGATCTTTCTGCAAAAACCGAAAAACATTGTTTGGCATTTGCAATGTTGGATCCATAACTCAGCTGCAGTTGTCTTGGATGCTTCAGTCTCAGGACTGCGGACTTTTACAAAGTGAGTTATGAACTAGCAGTGAATGGATGGATGACAGAAGAACTGACAGAATGTAACAGGGTGAATGTGCCATACTTTCCAGAGTACTTACCTTTTAAGCTCATGCATGTGTGTGCAGAAGGAAGGATGGGGAAAGGTGGGAAAAAGTGGGGAGTGGCTAGCGCTAGGGTGGAGGTGAAGAGAGTTCTCAGGTCAACTGCTTAGGCAAGAAAACTTTTGTCACTTGGCCACATTGCTCAAGTGACCAAGGAGGGCAGTCGAAAAAATCTACACTGCTACAAAAATATTTGCAAATTTCAAATTTTGCCGTTAAATTAATAAAGAATTTGACTTTCTCTTGATTTAAATCACATTTATTAAAATTGGTTGAGCCTTAAATTTTGAGCAGCATTATTAATTGTTGTTTGTGTTTGATTTAGTGTTAATTTTTATCAGTGTAGCTGGCAACTGGCCTCTGCCCAGGCATGCACTTGGCGGTGGATCCTTAACATCCAACTGTTTTCTACCGCTGACGCATGCCAAGAACCTTGTTGCATACTTTGCGGAGTGCAGCAGTCGAAGGAGCCTGTCAAATGGCCAGCACAGAGATAGAAACAGAGTGAGAATGGGGCAGAGATAGTGAGAGAAAGAGAGAAGGAAAACTGGAAGCTTGGACATCAAAGTTAGCAACTTTCAGCTTGAGGAATTTTCGACAAGGCGGCTTGGAACTTTTGTTACTTTGCTGGTTTTGAAGATACCTGAACAACAACAAGGGAAAATGGGAACAAAAAGAAGAGCTAGAAAAAAAAGAGAAGGAAGTACAAAGAGTACACCATAGAAAGGGGCTGTGGGTTTAATTGTTGTGCTTCTCTGTGTTGTGTAGCATTGTGTCGTCTTGTGTTGTGCAGTGTGATGACTGCCATATAAATTTGCCAGGTCAGGACGACAGCACAGGACGACGCTCAGGTGTCCTTAGTGGTGTTCTAATTACTAACAAACTTAATTTGCTACAAGTTATTTTCGCTTACCACCAAAAGCCGTCTTCATTCTCCCTTTTCCCCACTCCCTCGCCGTCTCTGTTGCTCTTCCAGTGAAGCCACGTGGCCACGAGCCACTTGACTGCACCGGCAACAACGAGTGGTGCCCACTCCTTGAGCCACTTAAGTCCTTTGCCTTTGGGTCCTGCACGGCGAGACTTTTAGCATCAATGAGGAATTTGACAGTTTAAAAATAACGTAGGAAAAATTCCTCCGATCAATGTTGGTGCATACATTTCTACTCATTTAGAAAAAAACGGTCCTAGTAGTGATTTGGAGTATTTCAAAGCTGATTGTGCTTGACATTTGCATTGTTTTTGTTGAAAATGAAAACTATCCTGAACTGATTTTCGATGAAAATCTTTAGCAATTCTCAGTTAATAAGTCAAGTTAGGATTTTTCTAGGTTGCTTTCCAAAAACTTTTCCCAACCTTTTCCTCTAGCAATAGCAATACTTTTATGGAAATTTCGAAGCCAACCTTTATTAAACCTTCAAAATTACGTTGATATAAATTTCGAAGCAAACCTGCTGCTAAACTCTTTTTAATCCATTATCTTTGAGAAGAAACTTCGTGATCCTTTTAAAAATAATTCTATAGGATGTTTGTCGTGCCTCTTAGCCATTACCTTTGCAAGGATCTTTTGAATGCCTCAGACAAAATTATTTCCGAGTTTTCATTTAGAATCTTCAACTGGTTTTGTAACCCTTTATCACTTCTTTTCACCTTTGACTAGATTCGTTTGAATACTTGTTAAATTGCTCATGGAGCAAAGTCAGAAATGTTGTTGGTCAGTAATCCTTTAGGAATAACCCTCAACAAAGAGCTGAAGATTCAGTACGTTGCTTGCTAAGACCATACCAAACCTCCGGATTTGATCTATGTTTTGGAGCTGTAGAGAAATTCAACATATCAATGTCCTGCCTGGCATTTAATGGCCTCAAGATGCAGCTCAAACTCGAGACCAAGACGATGACGAAGACCGAGGCTAAGACCAAGACCAAGACCAAAACCAAGTCCGAGTCGAAGTCCAAGATGAAGTCCAAGTTCCAGATGAAGTGTGGAGGAGCAAGTCTGTGCCGTGGTCAGCTTTAAGCACCGTTAGAGCAACCAAAATGTTCATTGTAAATTATGCGCTTTGGTTTACAAATTGCATGTGCCGTGGATGCCGCACGAAGGATGTGGCAAGTTAGCGACAAGGACTTGACTTCACTTGAGTCCTTCTCTTCCTCACCAAAAAGTGGAAGCAAGGGGCTGTTGTTGTTGTTGTGTAACTAATGCGTGGTCAAAGTTGTTGCCATGTATTCAAATGAGCAGCATCGCTGGACTTGTGGCTGTGGCTGCAACTTGTTTGCCAACTTCTTAGACATACTTTTCTTCTGGAACTCACTCTGCTGTCCCCCCTCTAACCTCCTCTGCCCTAGTGGACATCAGCATTAAGTTATAGAGCGGGGGAAGAGGGTCAGTACTAACAAATATTTTATGCTTTACGTGGTTTGGCAAAGGGCAGCTTGAGAAATTACGTGGTATTCTGCAGCACCACCCGCACCACCCGAATCACCCGCATTACACTCACCACATACACACTCCTACACTCCTACACTTCCACACTTGCACCTTGTAGAAGACTCATTGTCTTTTGTCGCTTTGCCTTGCATTTAGTATTTTAGTATTTTGGTATTTAACATGCGCTGCCTAAAAGTATGCAAAGTTATTTCTTACAAACCTTTTTGCTAACTAAATGCTGCTTTGTTCTTATACCTGTTAATTGTGGGGCCAACGGGCATATGTAACAAGTTGGGAATAACATTCTGTTATTCCATACCTAATTTAATACAGATATTTTTTTTAAATCATCCAAGCTTAAATAAATTCAAGGGCATTATTAAGTTAAATATTTTAGGAATATCTTGCATACATACTCCATACATAACTCCATAAAAATAATAAAATTATTTATATTTATTAATTTTACTTTATTATTTTGATTTGACATTATTAGAAATATACTAAATTAGGTGACACAAATACGAATATAAAATTGAAATCACATTTTATTAAATTTCAAAAGCCTTTTTAAAATAAATAAATGCGTTTCAATGTTTATCTTAAAAATTCGTGCTATAAAAATCAGAGTACTCACCAATTGAAGCTTGCACTTACGGGTATTTCAAAGTCAGGCACTGCAGTTCAATATTTTCATTTGTTGTTTTCACTGTTTGTTGTTGTTGTTTGTATTGTGTTTCTAACTCGCCCCTTGACTTGACTTTTTATCTACACTTTACCACCACCAAAGACTCCTCACACTCCCTACCCATTCCCCCTACACACACACACACACACACTTCTCCCGACACACACATTGTCCGGCAAAAGCTTTTGTCTACTTAGCTGAATGCGCCGAAAAAAGTTGTAAAAATCGTGTAAAAAATTTGCGAAGGGAAAACGTGCAAAATGCGTTTAGTTGTTACGTAGTTTTTGGACTACGCCGGACTCTAATAATTTATTTTAATGATAATGCATAGTAGCTATACGACGACTCAGTCCCCTAATGACCCAACGTAGGGTATTTAGGGGCGTGGCGAGGTAGCTAACTAAGTGGACACATTGAGGGAGGAATTGGCAAGAGTGGGGATTAAGGGTTCGTGTCTAAAAAACTTTTGTCTAACCCACAAAATAGACCAATAACTAGCCGCTACTTTTTGATATGCGCCTCAAATATTAAGTGCCTGCCACGCCCACTTAAGCGATGCTACCAAGAGGGGGAAAAGTGGTGGAGAGCGGAGATTGGGCTGCTTGAAGCGCATCATTGTAAAACCCTTTCGGCGGCTACAAGACAAGTGCAAAGTTTCTGCCACAAAAAGTTTTATGGAAGCATAAAACTTGTGCATTTTTCCACAAAACAAAGAAGAAACAACCAAAAAAAAAAAAAGAATACCGAAAAAAACTTAATAAAAAAAACCAAAGAAATATAGAAAAAAATAAGCGTTGAAACTGGAAGAAGCATAAACACCATTGGTCTCACGTTTTTTTTTTTTCTTTCCTTCACTTTTTTTTTCTTTGTGTTTAAAACAAAATGCAAATAAAAAGTTTTAGCTATGTTTGGATGTCTTCTTCGCCTTCATCTTTTTTTATACTTCTTCGAAAAACTACTTGAGTGGTACAGGGAGGGTGGGGCAAAAGGAGGGCGGGGGCTGTAGACAGAGTTGCACAAGTAGTGACCCATACGTCTTGGGGCGCACAAACACTTTCTGTGCCCGAGTTTTCTCTCCATCCCTCGTCACCTTTTTTTGAAGAAAAGAAAAACACAGTATTTAAAAAAAAACTGACCAATCTGTGCGGCATTTGGTATTTTTTGTTGTCATTGTTTCTTCATGAAGTGGCAACTGTTTTATACCACGTAATCAGGCGACAAACGCGGGTAGCCAAAACTAACCTCTTAATGTGATTGAACTAGTTGAGTAAGAGTATATCCAAAAGACAGCAGCAGTGGCTGTTTTGAAGCTAATTTTATGGATTTATTTAACGCAATTTAGATCAAATGTTTTCTAAATCTCATCTTTTAACAGTTCTGCACGTAATTTAATAAATCCGACTAACTAGAAATGGGGGAGTATATAAACTTCTTAAGGAAAAGCGTAAAGCTATTATCTGATTCACAGAAAATGTATCTGAAAGATACTTAGAAACATTAACATACGCATACATATGTGGTTTACTTGATACTTAATTTATTTTAATTTTCTAAGCGTTTCATTTGAATGTCTTTATTGTGCTATTTTTCAAATTATTTGCATTAGTATTGGAAGCATGTTTTAAACCGATTTGAAATGATTGAGTAAATTATAAAATTATTAACTTAAAGCCTTATTGTATTGATTAATAGTTAATCCTGTTGGAAAGAAATCAATCATAAAATTATGAAATTTACAATAAAAGTATTTATAAGCAATTATAACTTAGAATATTATTCAATATTCAAAATTAGGTTAGGTTGGGATAGGTGATCTTGAGCATATTCATAGATCTACACACATATTCTCTAGATGTGGAATAAAATATACTATCTTCTTAGCCCATTGCCTATATTTTTAGATGCCTCTAACTTGTTACTATAATTATATGTACTTTGCTATATTTATATGATTATTACCGCTTAAATATTTGAAAAATGTTTTCTAAACCAACAGTTTTCCTTGAGCCTTAAAAACAACAAATTTGTACTCAACTACTTTTAAATTAATTTTAATACCAAGTATTACGATAAGCTTACGAGTAAAATATCATGGGATAGTTTCAACTTAATTAATTTTTGGTTAAACATACGAGTTACAACTTTGAGACAATTATATGATAGCTAATTATGATAATTAAGTATAGACTGTGCTGACTTATCGGCGCTTGATCACCTCCTGCTTCTGCTGTGGTACTCGCTCCCAGAGCATACGGAATTGCGTATCTTTCTGATGTGGATTAAAATTGGCGATGGTATCCCGCGTATAGCTATGAAAATTCGCTGGCAATTCAGCTGAATCACCCATTTCATCGTGTTCTGGTGCTGATTCATTTGAATCCATGAATTCCAGAGCTTGTGACTGAGGAAAATTACGGTTTTTATCAATAAAATGCACGTTTTGTTTTTTGTTGCTGGTCGACAATCAAACTCACCTGTGTTGAGCTCAGTAGCACCAAGAGGAGATGTGGGAGGAGCAGGGCTAACAGCCATGTGGGGCTGTTTGGGGAAGCCATAATCACAACAACAACAATAAACAGAAAACAAAAAAAAATAAAATTCAGCTTAAAACCGCTAACAACATTTAACGTTGGCCAACGAAACGCGACTGACCGCAACTCGTCGCATTCTCCAATTGTCGCACCCGCTATTACCCCACTCCCCCACGGTCCCCTGCTCTCCTCTCACCATCGTATAGCTACATGTGTGCCGCATACCAAATAGCTTGAATTGACCCTAACTTTTGGTCTATTTTTAGCACACCGCGTCATTTGCGACCCTCTTAGCCCCTTCCCCAATACACGCTTTCCTCTCTCTCTTTCGTTCAGAGCTTTTTGCCAATGCGGGCAATTTTAATAGGCTCTAACCACCTGTTCCCCTCCCTGTTCGTATTACCTTTAACTACACAGAAAATAAAATTTAGGCACTTAAACAAAAGCTTTAATTTTAGTTTTGAAATTTCCGTTTTAGCTGCGATTTTTTATTTCTATGTCGGAATTTGAATAGTTTACCTAAATGAATTAATTAAGTTTAAGTTGGGACACAAAAATTACCTAATTGATGGTAAACATATCAATCAAGTTCTCCATTTATTTAAATACAATTTTAAAATTGTTAAATAATCACATTTGTAATCTGTTATTACTATATGGTAACCTTAATTTTTTCTGTGTACACTGTTTACTCAACATTGCTCGTTTCAATACTGAAATTTACCTTTTGTTGCCTAACCCGAACTGCACCGAACACGAACACGAACCCAAACCGAATCGAATCGAATCCAATCGCACTGAACCGAAAAGCTCTCAACACTCGCCAATGATTTCATTCGCCAATTTTCTATTCATTAATGGCAATTGAAAATTATTAAGCAGAACTTTGAAGTACTCATATTTCATTGTGACAATTATATGGCTGTGTTTACTCATGCTCAATCACAAATAATTATGAACAATGAACTATGGGAACTGGAAACTGGAAGCTGCGAAATGGGAACTAAAAGCTGGAACTGAATAAAATGTCAAATGTTAATATATTTCTTCGATGACATTTCAGAAAGCACTTTTGTGAGCACTTTTTAGCAGGTAACAAAATGCTAGGCATTTTGGAAATAATCACATTAAAATGATACAAATTTTAATTTTAATTTCTTTGATTTCTGATTTTTAAACAATAATGAAATAGCAAGTTCAAGAGTTTATGGTATAATAAAAAAGTAATTTTATATTTTTTAAAATGTTCCAAATAAAAGAGACACAAATTTCTTACTTAACATTATAATAAAACGTACATATAATCAATAAATCTAGCATTTTAAATGTTAATTTATTTTTCTTTTAATGCGGCTTTCTTTTTTAAAAACTGAATATATTTAAAAGGAGATTTCTCAGTTATGAACAGAGTCAGGTTGTGAATTTCTTTGGTGACTAAACAAATTTCTTCACATTCGTCTTAATTTGTCTCTACATAGCTGATGTCTGCTACGGTTAATACTCAGTGGAATTCTTAAAAATGTAACCTTTTAAAAGCCTTTTTATTGTTCGAATTATACTAACGAGTATGTGCCTAATTCCTAGTGCTTCATTATTTTAGTTGCTTCATCCACGGCACGCAAATCAGGCGCATTAATTCCACACACCTTCAAATTCAATTAATATGAAGCTTATCAAAAAATGCAATCAACGCGAGTAGAGTCGCGTTTGGTAGGGTGTACTGTAGCTTAGTATTGGCTAATGTAGTGTTGGGTAGTACAATGTAGGGAGTAACTTAAGCCATGTTTGTCTGCCTATTTAGCTGATGGTTATGATGTATCTTTCATTTATTTAGTAAACATAGTTAAAGATCGTTATCCAATTAGTCAAAAGCTCGTGTAATAAATTGCCTGAATTAAGGTGCGGAATTTTAATTACATAATTTACGCGTGCGTCCTCTAATAGAACTCAGGAGCGCATTGCCCGTGACCAGCTGGAGGCAGGGGAAGTATAGGTGACGAGAGGAGGGTGTATGAGCTGAGCCGAGGGCTGCAGGGGAAGAGTGTGTGTATTAGAGTCTAGGAAATATTAGCAAGTAATGTTTAACAAACAAAGGTTGACAAGTTTGAAATATTAATGATGGCAAGACGACGAGTTGATACCCTATAATTCATGTTGTGTAAGGAATTTTTTTTGAAAGTTGGGACAGTTGGAAGAAGGGTGATTGGAAAGACAGAGAAGAGAAGTGGAAAGAAAAATTAATTGAAAGCAATCGAGTAGAAGAGAAAAAGAAATAAATAGAAAGGAAAAATGAGAGAATGAGGAGAAATGGATGTCGTTGAAGATAAAAAAAGAAAATATAGCAAAATCTAGGCAGATGTAATAAAAAATATGAAACAAAATAACAAAAATTGTTTTAAAACACTTTGCAATTAGTAGGAACATATTTTTAGTGAATGGCTCAAAGGAATTTTGAGCTTAGGATTATTTCGAAAAGTCATTTTTTATTATTATTATTATTATTATTATTATTATTATTATTATTATTATTATTATTATTATTATTATTATTTATTATTATTATTATTATTATTATTATTATTATTATTATTATTATTATTATTATTATTATTATTATTATTATTATGTTTATTATTATTATTATTATTATTATTAACTAAGCCAAATCACTTAAAAAATCTAACAACCCAACTGGAAGTGTATGACAGGAAAACAAACAAAATAACGAAGTGTGGTTGAAAAATTACAGCAAAAATAGCGGAAAATGTGAAAAGTGAAAAGTGAAAAAACAAAATAGAAGTAAAATCAACATTTTGGAAGGATTCGCAGTGAAAGTGCGTTTGATAGCTCATCTTAATAGAAAAGTACACGCAATTTGTGTGCTGCGAGTCATTAGAAGAAATGACAGTAATAACGATAATTATGAATTTTATCCGATTAACTGACGGACTCGAGTGATGTCGACTCGCGTCGCGTCGCGTCGCCTCACCTCGATTCCACTCAACTCACAAGGACTCTGTAAGGTGCGTGGTGCGTGGGCCAAATGACTAGGCATAAGTCAAAATGCTGTTGTAACGCCTCGTTTTGTATGGAGCAAAGGCAAAGAGGAGTAGTAAATTTTTACCAACTATATTCAAATATTAAGTGCAATGCGTGCCATTCAACAATTAATTCTTATCTGCTTAAGCAGAACTGCAGGGCAAAGTCCGAGGGGGGAAACTGTGAGCAGAAACTGATGCAACAGTCCCACTGTCACTGTCCCATTGTCACTGCTCATTTCCATTGTCATTTCTGGTTTGCCTTTTTTCATTTTCATTTTCATTTCCATTTCTAGTTCGACTTTGAGTTCGAGTTCAAATACTAGTTTTGACTGACTAGGAAGTACACTGAACAAAAATTAAGTACTATCTAGGACACTTAATAAATGAGGGTTTTTTAATTGCAGTCATACATAAAATTCATAAATTTAGTTACAAAACCATACAAATTTTAAAATAGTTAAAATTCATATATGAATTATTTCTGTTTCTTTAAATAAATGTTAATAAAAATTTTACTATTTGTATGCTTTATTTCAGCAAATAAAACCAATTAAATAATCAAAGAAGTTTATTTTTAAAAACCATTTTTTTATCATATTAATAAGAATTTAGTTGCACTTGTTAGTAAAACTCTAGTTACACAACGTTTATAAAACCTTGAGTTCTACACAAATGTTCTTTAAAAAGTTTTTTCTTTTTGAGTGTAAAAACTTTCGTAATTCTCCCGCTGCTCAGTCGGCATTTCTCACATGTCATCGTGCGCTCCAATTGCGTGTCAAATGCGCTCAATTCTGTTATGACAATGCGATGTAATTAGAGGCCACGCATAGGCTCGCCTCATCATAATGATCAAACTAATGCTAATGATGATGATTGCGAGGATGGCACTAAAGCCGTTAATATATGACGTTACTCCTATTTAGCTGGGTGTGTACCGCGCACTTGATAAATATTATTGTAAATGGGCCTGAGATGAGTGTACACAGTGCGCCTTAAAAGTCAACTGACAACTGCCTATGCCTGTGTGTGAGTGTGTGTGTGTGTGCGTTGGCGCATTTGCATATGAAAAGTGACCTAATGTACTAACACACACAACAAAGATTAGTGTCAACGCTAAATAGCAAAAAGTACAGTTGCGCTGCTTTTTTTAGCCTTAACTCCATTCGATACATTTTTTACAAGCCTGTTTCTAGAGTTCCCCAGCTTTTATTTAAATAAAATATATTTTTTTATTATTTAATTATAAAAAATGCCTCGAAAGCAATCTATGAATTATTATTATATTTTATTAATTTAGTTTCAATTGATTTAAATATCAATTAAAAATAAATTATAAAAATATTTACTATCCATCGTCTTTCGTTTTATGATTTTGTAATCAAAGAATATTCATTTTATTATAGTTATTATTTTATGATAATAATAATTTCCAATAAAATATAATAACCTTCAAATGTTTTTTGGGCGAATTAATTAAAGAATTATATTTTTTTCATGGTATAAAACCGTAAGGTTATTAAAGGATAACAAAATATTATAAAAAGTACTAAAATTAATAGTTTCTTTGAACTTGTAAAATGTACATATATAAATTTAATTTATTTTGAAAAACTGTTTCGCATAAATCTATTTTAATATATTTTAAATGTATTTATTCCAATAAGAAATATATTATTAGACCCCGTACTCATAAAGAGTACAGCGGTCTATTAGGTTTGTGAGAAGTGAAATGTTTGTAACAGGTAGAAGGAGGCTTTCCGACCCCATTATGTATATATATTCTTGATCAGCAACGACAGCCGAGTCGATATAGCAATGTTCGTGCGCATAAAAAAGCAAACAAAAATAGAAAACTATATAAAAGGATACGATCGCAGCCAAACTCACACATTATGTTTATGTCAAGGTTATACCTACCCTCAACAAAATTGGTTTGATTTGAAAACTATATAAAGGTATACAATAGGACAAATCGGTCAAAATAAGGACGTTTTTATATGTATGCGTATGATACCATTATAACTAACTTCACCAAGTTTGGTTCGGATTGGACAACTATATTGTATGGGGTTTTTACAGTCGGCTCGCTCGACTTCAGCCTACTTTTTAATATCTCGCTGAAAACTCCATAGCACGACGCATTTTAAATAGAACTTCTTATCTGAAACAGTTCAAAATTCTAATTTGGCTGCAGCACGATTCCACTAAATATGTTTATATCCAAGGAACAGTTGTTGGGAGTATATATAATTGGCAAATCGATTTTGGATACTCAGTTGGGAAATATAACAGTTTCAGTTAGTACTAAAAAAAAGCACGATGCAGTTCCATTCCCTGACTCTTGTTGGCCTTTTTCTGGCCATGATCTGTCTAATGAGTGCAGCAGTCGAAGCCAAAGTAAGTTGGGATTGGAATACTTAAAAAAAAGACTTTCTAAAATTATTTATTACTATTTTTGTTTCTTAGACGTGCACTTCACAAGATGTTGCTCAGCTGCAGAGAAGAATTTGTACACCGTTTCCATTCAATTTGAGTTTCCATTGGCCCAAGAATTGCCAAAGGAATGTTCAGGTACAAACTGGATTATTATCGAAAATAATTTCATTTAAAATTAAATTTTTTGATTTTCAGCAAATTTTCAAAGAAATTTCATGTGATTGCTCGAAAAATGGCGGAGATACGACCACGGGTACAACAACAAGCACGACCATTACAGAAGCTCCTTGAGCAGTTACTGATGGCGCACACTGTAGCCGATTTGCGGATTCTTAGCAGTTTCCAAATGCTTTTTTAATCTGTCCAGTGCATGCATTGAAATAAACTTAACCTTTTCTTCAGCATACCATATACAAATAGCAGGATAAGTTGAAGTTCTCAAAGGGTGTGGGTGGGGGTGGATGGCAGTACGGAAATCGGGAACTGGACTGGGAATAATTTGTAGACACGCATTTGGAACCGCAGCAAACCAGACCGAAAACAGTTGGGGCAACTAATTAAAACCACTTTAGAAATGCTTTCTCAACTGTAAAGTTAGCTATAAACACACACCTGTGTGTGCCACTGTGTACCAGTGTGTGCCAGTGTGTGTATGTGTGTGTGTGTGTAGACTGAGAGACATATGCAACTTGAAACAAAATTAAAAAGCAAATAATATTCATGGCATTCCAACGGCGGCGGCGTAGCAGTGCAAAAAAAAACTTCCAACATAATTCCAAATAATATTACAACACCTGCAGAAACGTTTCAAGTGCACAACACACATCCCAGCACACACACACTCACACACACGTACACCCGCACACACTCATTTGCCGTACTGTGTGTTAAATGTGCAAAAAGGGCTTTTTCTTGAAAAATCGCTGCACTGGAATTAATTAATACGTCGTTGCTGCCGTTTTGGTGCCTGTGAAAATGAAATGCAAGAAACAGGGTGCAAAAAAATCATCGCGAGAAATCAAAAAGATATACAAATTGAGTTGCTGTGCTGCCTAGACGACTCCTAGAGGGCGCTTTAATGAAGAGAAAAGCATTAAAACTCAAGAAACTGTTAAAAAAAGAGATGAATAATTATTTACTATTAACTAATATTGAAAAATATCAAAACTATAAATTAAAAGTTATTCCGATCGAATTTAGTGCGCAGACTTTTCTTTTGAGAGTAAAAACTACATTTAAAAACTTGCACTTTGAAACAAAAATTTTTAAATCCTTCAAAAGATTGAAAAAAAATCTGAAAGCATGAAATAAAAAATAAATGCTTTGTTTTCTCTTCTTAAATAAGTTCCAATAACTTTTTTTTTTTTATTATATTCCGAAATTGAATAGTAAGCAATAGTTCATTTAAGTTCAGTATTGAATACATAAGCTGTGCTTAAAATATTTTATAAACATATATTTAACAATAGGTTCTACACCCATTTATAAAATGTAAAATAACAGTACAAAAACCTATCTGAAATGATTTGTTCTACACAAAAATTTTAAGGTTAAATCTTTCAATTAATTTAGATTAATTCACTCTTATAAGAATCACTTTTTCTTTCCTTCTTTTACTTGAGTTAGAGTTGCACTGATTCAAATAAAATAAGCGAAAGAGTAAACCAATTTTCGTTTTAAACTTTATATTAAAACAATTTACGAATTGCACTTAATTAATTAAATTTAAAGCACTTAATTGGAATGTAAAGTTTGTTTTAAAATAATTAGGAATTCTTACCCATTTTACTGACAGCTCTAAAAATATTTCTAATAATTTTGTCATCAGTTGTACAGTAAATACTGGCTATGCAGTAACTCATATGCACAACCTTTTCTGCTAGCATAGCGCAGAATGAATACTATGAGTACTTATTTGCAGTATTCATTTGTAGGATTCATGTTCAACGTGTGTCGTATAGAATTTTTGATTCTGATACAAGACTGCACAACACTCGACGTAGTGTGTGTGTGTGTGTGTGGGGGGGTGTGTGTTGTGTTGCACCTGTGCTCACCTGTGCTGTACTCATTTGCAGCATGTGTGCGAGTTTTCGTTTGTGTATTTAGATGTGGATGTAGTGGCACTTGCTGCTCATTTTATGCTTCGATTGTTAGCAAAGTGCAGACGCTTTTTGTAGGCAAGAAAAAATATAAACATACACATTTATACTCATAAGTATATATGTCTGTGTATGCATACATAAATATTTGCATCGCATGTGCATTGCAACGTTAAGTATGCAACAAAAAAACGTCTGTAAACAAAAACAGTGCTGTCAAACGCTAAAAGAATTCTGCAAATGCTACAGACAAAAACAAACAAAAGATCGTCAGTTATTGTTGCATACTTTTGGCATGTGTGAAAATTACGATTTTATCACGATGTTTCGAATTTGTTAAAAATCATTTATCAGGTTACTTGTTAAGTTGGCAGTTCGGAAAGTTCAATAAAAGTCCGGGTATTATTATAAAATAATCGTACTTTGAAACAAGTGAGCCTAAATTTAATGAACATGTATCATTTCCAGAGTAGTAATTGTATGCACAATTAGAGCAGCTAATCAGTTTGAGTTCATCGTAGATATTGTATATTTTTAAGCGATTATTATTAAACTCTTATTTTTGACACAATTATTGGTATTTTTGCAGTTCATTTGGTGCTCAGTGAAGCGCAGTATCAACATTTTGTACCTTTAATTGTGCAGAACAAGAGCCATCAGCAATCGGCAATTAAGATCAACATGTGAGCTATAAAAGCCTGGCCAACATAGCTCCAAATGCAGTCGAAAGAATTGTGGAGATGGCTTTTAATTGGATCTGTGTAACGTTTTCCTTGCTGTTCTGTCTCTGCTGCTGTGGGAAGGCAGCTCCGTATGGTGACGACTGGAACAAGTTCAGTGAAATGGAGCGAACGCTTAAGGAATTGGCTATGACAGTGCTGTCCATGAACGGAGCTGGACTTGGAACTGGTGGTAGTGCTGGTAATACAAATTAAATCCATATAAATCCTCATTTTGACACTTTTGATATACACTTCGCTTTTCATAGTAAGCGAGAGTAACTATGGGGATATGGACATGAATGTGCTGGGTAATGAAGTTGCTGCAACTCTGCTCCAGGTTCACATTTAAGAAACGAAATTTTGGTTTGGTTCGGTTTCGGTTTTTCTAAGCCACGATTAGCAGAGTAACAGTGAAACGAATCTTTATGGCAACAAACAATTTTTTTTGAGCACACACTGCGAATTTCATATTATTACTCAAATTACTATTCAATGCGATTGACTCAGCTAAACAATATTTTTTTTTAATGCAAAATGTTACATTTAATATTTTATAAAACTATTTCCGATCATTTTATTTAATAAAACTGCTTTAGAGCTTTAAAATACTATATAAAAAATAAGAAATAAAACTCTTTTTTCGATTCCCTAAAAATGTATTAATTGTTTAAACGCAGTACAACATTTATTTCTTAAGCTCAGAACAATTTTATTTTATTTATATATTTGAAACTAAATAAATAAAATTATGTTGTAAACAATTAAAACATATAATTTTAGCTAATAATAATTCTAAGCAGTAAAATCACATTAATAAAATGTACCCATTTTCATTTATTACTAAATATAATAAATTGGTATTGCCAAATTATTTTTCGAGTCAAATAAAATCGAGTCAAATTTTCTTTATTCCGAGTCTCCATTTGATCGATTTTCTTGCTTCTCAACAAAAGAGATCTAAAATTGGCTTTTTCTTTTTATAAGTCTGAGTTAAACACAAAAGTTGCGTTGAAAATTTCTTCAAATTAAATTTAATCCTAACAAATTACACATGCTAAAACTGGCACGATTGCTAAGAGTGTGGGAGTGTGTGTGTGTGTGTGTGTGTGTGTGTGTGTGTGTGTGTGTGTGTGTGTGTGTGTGTGTGTGTGTGTGTGTGTGTGTGTGTGTGTGTGTGTGTGTGTGCGTAGGTGTGTGAGTCTGTGCGTTTGTGTATGCCGCCTTCTCTGTCATACAGTCTATGAGCCTCTCTCTTTCGCACATCGCCCTACATACATACTCGAGAGTCAGTTACTGAGTTCAAATTGCGCACTAAATCTAATCAAGTTAATTTACGCAACCGAATCCAATACTATATAGTATATAGACTATGGCACCCCAAAACAAAGTGCCCATTAAGAGGCCTGATTATACTTGGAATATCCGAAGACAAAGACGGATTCAAGTTGACACTAGACTGATCTGTGGGACGCCTCAATTGCGCCAAGTTATTCAATTGTCGCGTTTCAAGACCAAAATCTTTGGAGATCGTTTTTTTTTCTGTTTTCCGTTGTTTTGGAGGCAGGTGATAGACTACAATGTAAACACTAACGAAAACTTGAAGCTGTCAGCTGTTCTCGCATTGAAATTATAAAAGAATCAAACTGGTAGTAAAGCATAAACAGTAGGTGACTAGAACACACTCTGGAACGTAGTTTGAGTTTAAAATTGTTTTACATCAGTATTAAAATGAAGTTGAAGCAGTAAATAGATAGAAATTTTATATCATTTCTTGGGCAATACTAAAAATAGAGAAAATAAAAAGTAATAAATGAAAACAAAAATACAAATAAATAAAAATAAATGTATAGACATTTTATTTAATTTCTTGGGCAATAATAAAATTAATGAAAATAAATAAAAATACAAATAAATAAAAGTAAAAATGTTTTTAGTTTATTTCTGTACATTTTTTTCTGTAAGAAATAAATTGTTTAGTATTTACTTCCTTATACCAATTTTATGGAACAACTAACTTAAATAGAGCCCCTTGCCTTAACTAAAATTTAATTGCGATATGTTAACTGAATATTATTTCTTTTATTTATAAAACCAATTAAATGTGTGCAAAATTAAAAGTAAAAATAAATTTTTTACGTTTTTCACTTCAACTTAAGTCGCTTCGACTTTGTTGTACCCCTTTTACAGGGTATACAAAGCGGCAAAGCTCCGCGTAATATCATTAATAATAATAGAGCACACAGTTTATAGCTCGCGTCTGTTGTCCAGTAATGTTAAAACAAATCTAAATCAGAATCAGAAATAAAATCATAACCGGCTGACAGTTAGTTTTTATAGACAGAAAGAGAGAGACAGGGACAGGGACAGCATGGGAGTGGGAGTGAGAGAGTGTGATGCTAAGCTGAGCTCCGAAGACAGTGTATACAGCTGCCACATGTGTCTGTCAGTGACATCTGATGCGTGCAACAGTGCGGTGCCTCAATTTCGGTGGCATCAACGGAACGCGTGAATCGTGTTTGAATCACTCGTGAATCAGTTCATCGCACGGCTTTATTTATTTTATTTTTTTTTTCCCCATTTCCATTTACTTACATTTTTTTCGTGAGTTGTGGTGTAGTGTCCTTTTGGAAATGCATGTCAATGAGCTGCGTACCAGTCTGCAAAGCTTCGGCTGGCCTGACTATATTGTCTTCTGCCTGATGCTGGCTATTTGTGCCGTAATCGGTATTTATTTTTGTCTCCAGCTGCGCCGCGAGTCCAAACAACTCAAGTCCGGAGATGCAGAAGAGGCCGCGAATAGTGCTGCCTCCTATCTGGTGGGTGGCAGAAAAATGAAGATCTTTCCCATCACCATGTCACTCATAGCGAGGTAAGTCCGCAGTTGTCAAATAAACTTATTCAATGGGAAAATTTATTTATGGAGCTTATTTAAGAATAGAAGATATAATTGTTGTTGAATACTCTTTACTCTTCACATTGTAGAAATTCGTTGAAAAATTAATTAGTTTCTCAAGTTTCCTTATTAAACATGTTGAAGATGCGGTTAAGTGATGAAAGTCATTAAAAATAAACGACAGAAGACTGTACTTAGCTCTTGAGACTCTTCAAACCTTCAAATATATCAAGCAAAACTGAATCGAATATAATTCTTGTTCAAAAAGAGTGAACAATAAACATTCTTAAGACGGGGTAGCACAGATTTTAATATAGCTTATCTCATGAATAATGTAATTTAAATTTCTTGTAGCCTTTCTTATATAAATCACCGTATAAAGCATTTAAAATCAATTATTTACTAACTACTTGTATATCTGTTTATTTGTTAGCTGTTAGTTAGTTATTATGCACTTTAGTTTGTTATGCATAAGTCTGTTTTTAACGCCGATAGTTCAACTTATATATAGACAGATAGTTCCTATATTTAAACCCCGTAAAAGAGAAGACAGGTCTATTAAGTTTGTCAGAAGCGAAATGTGCGTAAAAGGCAGAAGAAAGCATTTCCGACCCCATAAAGTATATATATTCTTGATCAGCATCAACAGCCGTGTCGATATAGCGATGCTCGTCTGTCTGTCCGTTCGTCCGTATGAACATCTGGATCTCAGAGAATATGAGATATAGAGCCACCAAATTTGGAAAGAAAGGCAGTCTACTTCGGGAGCAAATCAAGTTTATTTCAAATTGTTGACAAGCCCCCTACCGCCCCACAAATTCTAAAAAACTTGTTTGATAACACCATAACTTGGACACGACTTGAACTATTGGGACCAAGTTCACAATTTATGTGTATGGTACTATAATACCTGTTCTCAGACCTTGATATGGATCGATAAACCATAGCCTATAGCTCTCAACGGACAAATTGGTTTAAAATTACACAGTTGTATGGAAAAAAGGTGCACTAGAAGGAGTACGGGATCTTTTACAGTCGGCTCGCTCGACTGTAGCCTTTCTTACTTGTTTTATTTGGTGATGTTTTATTCAAGTTTAGTTTCTATTTATTTTCCTTTCACATGTGTTAATTATTATTTGCTACTTAATTGCGCTACTACACAGCTCAGTTGAGTCAACCTTTTTAAGTACCTACAATAAAACAAATGTCAAGTTTTCAATGAAATTATTGTTACAGACTTCTGACTTGATCAAAGATTACGATGCGTGTCCGGGTACCGCGAGGTTTCGTCACTTACGGCCAGTAATGGCTGCTCGGCAAATATTATTTTTAGTCTCCAGCTGTGAGAATGGGATTATCAACGCATTAAATCAAATAGTTTCATAATTTTCAATTGGACCGTAAGAGTTACAATAACGAGCTAACCCGCATAACAAATCGTGTGTCGAGGGCAATTTCAACGCCTCCGAATCTCCGACTAATTGAATTGCATAAAACGCACTTTGATCTCTAAAGAATTCAACGGCAATTGCAGATCCGAAATGAAGGTCAAGTCGTTAGTTTATTATTTGACTGACAAATGGAATTTAAGCACATGTTTTATTTATTTTATTCAATTTTACTCAACAGCTTTATATCGGGTATTACACTGCTGGGCACACCTACAGAGGTCTACCTGTACGGTGCACAATACATGTATATCATGGGCTCTCTAATCCTAATGGGCATCTGCATGTTCTATATCTTTCTGCCAGTATTCCATGAACTCAATCTCATTTCCACCTACAAGGTATGAGGTCCTTAAAACTGCCTTAACTTCAAAACTATAAATATTTCTTTATTTATTTAGTATCTAGAACAGCGCTATAATCGCAGTCTGCGTCTGTTTGGCTCAGTCATGTTCATAATGGCATCGGTAAGTACTGATTGCAAATTTGCAATTACAAATTGGAATTGTTAATGTAAAGAATATGTAATTTACTTTTCTTAGGCTTATAAGATATAATAACACATAAGGGCAACATTTCTTTTAATTTATGGCGATTAAATATTTTCTGTTATCCTACTTAAATTTGAATAACATTTATTACTTTTAACTAAACAATAAAATTTAAAATAAACAAGATAGAATGCTATAGTCGCCTCGCGACTTTAGGATACCCGTTACTCAATTTTTAATATGTTATTAGCAATGGTGATAGATAAGCTATCTTGGCAAACAGAACATTCATGTTTATTCATGTTTAAATTATATTTTCGACCGATCGTTCCTATGGGAGCTATAGTAGCTATAGTGGATCAAACTTGGTCAGTACATATACTTCCTAGACGTGTACTATCTGTGTAAATTTGATTCAGATAGCATGGCTAACAAAAAAGTTTTCTATACTAAAACATATACCCTTTTACTCTACGAGTAACGGGTATAATTACGTTAGACAATAAACCTAGCCCTGTACAAGTTTTATAATAAATATACAATTATTAAATATTAAATATATAAAGGAATGAATTTATTATAAATTCTTGATTGGCGTCTCTACCATAATTAATTTTTCTACATTTTTTCCACAAAATAATGATACTGTTGGGGATATTTTTCGAACCTAAGAAGGTGTACGTACTATAGTATATAGTATAGTTGTTAAAGTTAAAACACAAACATCAACATATCATATCGATACTAATTCATATATCTATATATGACTTGCAATATTTTAACAGCTACATTCTTTGAAAAAAATATAGCTTAAATATAACAAGGGTATAACATTTGTAGCAGGCTACTAAATAGGAATACCCATAATGTGAAGTGTACTTAGATTAACAGCACAAACATAACATAAATGTAAACATGAGATATCGAAAGAAAAACGAACAAGATCGATATAATTAAGAAGAAAAAGTTAACTCTGTGAAAGAAGAATTAAGAGACGGACCCAAAAAGAAAAATCTCAAAAGTTTTATTGCAAAAGGCCGCTCACACATTTTAATAAAATCTGAGCAGCTTCCAAAATAAATAAAAATCTTTTATGATGGGATCTCTATTAATTAATTATTTATATTATGTTTATTAGTTAATGTAAATATTATATGATTAATTTGATTTAAAAATATATTTTGATCAGTATTGAATTAGATTAAAATTCTTCTAATCTTACACTTTTTATTGTATGATAAAGCTCATCATATTCATTAAATAAAGTTTTCCAAATCAAAGACGCTACTTAAAATAATCTTTTTCCATCTCTCCCCTTTGCAGCTCCTGTGGCTCCCCATAGTGATCTACGTACCTGCGATCGCCTTCAATCAGGCGACAGGTGTGAACATACACATTGTGACGCCGTGTGTGTGTGTGGTGTGTATCTTTTACACCTGCATTGGTGGTCTTAAGGCCGTTGTGTGGACTGATGTCATACAGACACTGATCATGTTTGGTGCCATGGCCTTGGTGCTGATCAAGGGTACCATAGACATAGGTGGACCCAGCGTTGTTTGGCAGCGAGCCAAGGAATCACAACGCATTGAATTGCCTAGCTTCAATCCGGATCTCTATGAGCGCTATACGTTCTATTCGCTGGTGCTTGGGGGCGTGGCACATTGGTTGAAATCGAATGCAATCAGTCAGAACATGATACAAAGATATTTATCGCTGCCAACGTTGCGAGATGCGAGAATTGCGATCTGGACATTTATTGCTGGTGTCTTGACCTTCATTGCCATTTGCGGCTATGCTGGTCTACTGATCTATGCCACGTACTCGGATTGTGATCCACTGGAGACCAAATTGGCTCAGCGCAATGATCAGTTGTTGCCTTTGCTGGTGATGCAAACACTTGGCTCCTATCCCGGTCTTCCCGGGGTCTTTGTAGCAGGTGTTTTTAGTGCTGCGCTCTCCTCTCTTTCCACCGGCCTCAATTCCCTCTCGGCCGTCGTACTGGAGGACTTTGTGAAGACTTTCCGACGTCAGCCGATTACGGAGAAAGAGACCGCATTTGTGATGCGCAGTGTCGTCGTTCTCTTTGGCATCGTCTTTGTCGCCTTGGTCTTTGTCGTGGAGAAATTGGGCGCTGTCCTGCAGTTGACCATTATCCTCAGTTCGGTGGCAAATGGTCCACTTTTGGGTATTTTCACCGCTGGCGTTATGCTGCCCTGGGTCAGCTCGAAGGGTGCTCTACTGGGTGGCTTCACGGGCCTTGTCTGCATGGCCTGGATGTGCATCAGTGCTCAGCTGGATCTGGTCACTGGGGATCTAGTCTATCCCAGAAAAACCTACTCAACGTTGGGCTGTAACTACACGTTCGACGGTCTGCGCACCGAGTTCAGCAGTCTGCCGCTAGATGGCGACATCAGGTAAGAGCACGAAGGTCTGCTGACTTTTTACTGAATCCATTTGGTAGTGTCTGCTCTGATAGCCTGGCAAGTCGGTAGAGTCATGCACTGAATAAAACTAATCTTCTTTTTATAAATTTTTTGCAGTCCTGCCTCGGCGAGTCCCTTCAAGCTCTATCGCATCTCATATCTGTACTTTACGCTATTTGGAGCACTAGTGACTATAGTGGTAGCGCTAGTGACGAGTCTCTTGCTCCGTGAATCCGATGTGGATGCGGTCGATACGCGTCTATTGACGCCCTTTGTACGACGTTGGGTGGAGCGACGACGCAGTCGATGCACTCAGGTGCCGGGAGAGCAGGAAAAGCAGGGAAAGCAGGGCAAGTCGGTCAAACAGAAAGTGCTGCACGAGACGACAACGTGAAAGCAGAGACAATGACGATGATGAAGTTAAAGATGATTGCGATGATGATGATGGTAGCATCTTCTGCCATCGAAACTGTTCCTTTGGTAGCTTAGCAAATATTTTAAATTAAATAAAATTCAATTTCAAAATTAACTTGTTTGGGTTCAAAGCCAGCTGCTTTTGCAGTGTAATTAGAAAAATGCCCGCAGTAATGGAACTGACCCTGAACTCTCTTGCTAAATCAAAGCAAACTATTCACTAAATTATACACAAAAAATCCTACAACTAAAAGTGCTGCTAAAAAGTGGGAAATGAAAGGATGTGAGTTTTTGAAAGCACAAAAAGGGTTTCAAATTAGTTCAACTTGTGCTGTTAATTGAATATTTACTGTTTTCCATGTGTGGTTAGTCCGAACTCAACTACTCATTGCACTACATCCCTTTTTTTCCAAGTGTATCTACAACTCTCCCTCTGCCCGCTGTCCCACTCCAAATTCCTTTCCCTTTTACTGTACATGTGTTTATTTGTGTGTTTAGGTCGTTTATGCAGCAAATTGAATTGTTAATGAGCTGACAAATGTTTGCGAAATTAGTTTTCAACTTGACCAAAAGACTTGGCTTAAACAGACACCACTTAAGCCCTGAAAAAACATCTGCTTTCTACCAAATCGAAAGTTTAATTTCTATACTTCTATGAACTGGAGTTTAAAACTATCGATGCAACTAAAATATCAGAGAATAACATCTGTAATTATGTTATGACAAGTAATTCCAACATGTCTTAAGTAAACCAAGCTAAAGCCAACACTAAATTTAATAAGAACTTGTGTTTAATTTTTAAACAATGAATATCAGTTTTAGCTTAATGTTTAAAATCTATCTAATTATCTATTCTACACCCACCTGTCTTTTTTGATGTTACCCCTTCGCCAACATTCCAAACAGACATAAGGCGCCAGCCGAAAAGTATGCAGTGCATTCTTTCATACGTTTTGGATGTTGGTATTTATATGCTTACCGCGATTTGATCAAAAAGTCTGCCATAAATTAGGCAGAGCTTTTAAATCTTGCGTAAATAATTCTTCAGCGATCAGAAATTTCACTGCGGTCTTAACTTTTCTTTATTTTTATAGTCCAATAAATACAATTTTAAAATTGGAATATTCATAATTAAGTTATTTCCTGGTAAGTGAAAAAAGTGCTTACAAATTCTTTTTTGATAGAATTTGTAGAATTTGTAGAAACTATAGGTATTTAATTAAGTTTTAATTATTGTGTATTGAGTCTTGCAACAACTTCTAATTTACATGTTCTTTTCAAATTTTATTTAATATTAATATAGAGAGTTATTTCTTAAGCCTCTCTATTACTCCCTTTTGCCTTCGCTGTCACACACGAAATGCCCTAGAATTGTTACCCTATGTTCAGTCTCAATGTTCAAATATGCCCGGGTTGCCATAGGTCTTAAATAGTAAATGATTAAGAGTAAGTAAACTTTGTTTTTATTTTACAAATTTACCGCGTCACTAACTCTACTTTTTCAATGCGAATGAAATGTATTTTTGTTCACTACTTTGTTAGTAGCTTTATTTCTCTTTTAATATCATAAATAGAAGTTTTTTCCGCTTTACATCTTTTTGAGAACAGCTAAACTTCAGTTTACTTGTGCCGGCAAAGACAATTCCTAAAACACACAACAAAATAAAATTAAAGAAAACAGAGGGAACAGATTTTCCTCCATTTCAGTACTCCCTTTTCCCCTTTTTCCCTCATTTTCCCCTTTACCTGTATACTAATATGTTGTATAGAATTTCCATAGCTAGTTGGCTGGCTCTTAATTAGCCGCTACAAAAATAAGCTCGCACAAAGACAGCGGCGAAATGTCATCAGAATGTATAATGACAACGGTTCGTTACGGACACAGGATGGCAAGGAAAGGGGAGTATGGGAAGGAGGAGAAGGGTGGTTACTGGGTGCAGTGCTAGCGGCAAAAGGAGCACGAAACGCAGGTGCAAATCTCAAAAACAGACGGCACATGTGCGCCACCTTGCGGCGCATTCAAAACTAGTCGTATGCATGGCCAGAGACAGAAACAGAAACAGAGTCACAGTCAGAGTCAGAGTGAGAGCAGATCCCAGATCCCAGTTCCAGCGACAGTTGTCATATGGGTGGATTGTTTTTTGGCCACGAACGGAAACGGAAGCTGAACGCTAACGTGCATACAATGCCAGCACCAATAACAACAACAACTATAATAACAACTACAACAATAGTGACCAAAAGAGCGACAACAACAGGTACAACACCGGGCACTACAAGCGATGCTCAGTTAACTTGTTCATGCCGCTCGCTTTTGTGTTACTTTTTATGTCGGCATATAATTTGTTTTATTCCACTGTTCGCGTCTCGTTTGTGGGGCATATTCGACGTGTAAGGCAATTTGTGGCATTGGATTTCTTACATATAACTCCCAACTCTTTGCTTTTCTATCGTTCGAGTCATTGGCAATTAGTTACTTTGCACTCGTTGAACTTGTTGCTCTAATTGGATGTCCAGCTTTGATATGATTGCCAGTACTTCTCTGGTTGCTTTCTGGCTTGGAAAAATATGTTTTTTAACCATAAATTGCATTACTCGGTGCACCCCAGTCTTCTTACGTGAGATATTGCGAGTTACTCTTTACTCACTGCACTTCTCGCAGCATTTCACTCGTTATGGAGCTGTCTTTTTATTGTTTTAGAATTGTTAACTTATCTACATTAGAGTCTATACTAATTTACACGTCACTCGCTACTCGTTGTCCCAAACTATGAAAGCGCATTTGTGAAACTACAAATTGTGACTTCAAACAAATCCCTCACATACTTTGCACATCTGCAGCTGTTGACTGGTTGGCCCGTGGGCTACAAATGCCAGTGACAATTTGCAGCGGGTCTAAAATAGAACCCAAGTCCCTACTCCTACTCCTGATACTAAACGTGCACAGACCCTCCTCAATCCAGTGTGCCCATGTGCCCAGTGCGACTGGTGTTGCTGCTGTTGTTTTCTGCGGCACAAAAGTCATTTTTGATTGTTTTCATGACAATGAACATAGAAAAATTATAATTAAAATTCATATGGAAATTGTCGAAAAAAGGAGTGCTGAATGTCCGAACAATGGAAACGTTGGCCTTGTTGTTCTTCCCTAATGTTGCTGTTGTTGTCGCTACTGCAGGCCAAAAAAGATTTCATCTCAAAAAACCTAAAGACCAAAGAAATGCAACCGAAGGAAGGGAATGGGTCCAAAGGCGGAAAGGGAATGAGGTTCGAGGGGCTGCGAGTCGGTTGAGCTGCGGGCGTATTGTTTGTGGAACATGTGCTAAGCACACACACGCACACACACTTACACATCTAACACACAAAGGCTACATACATGAAACGACAACAATGTCAGGTCTAACAGCATTAGGAGAAACGGAGAACGGAGAAACGGCCTCTACCTGAGTTAACCACACGCCCAGTCTCTTGAGCCACTGTACCAGCGACCCACCAGCGGACCCCCTCAAGGATCAAGCAAAAAACGGTCAGGCAAAACGCATGCCACATACCACTTGCCACATCCCACATGCCGCATGCCGGTTGCTCATTTTCTTGTTGTCGTTTCATTTTGGCACTTTTCCTACACTTTTATGCGATAAAATATTTAATTATATTTGGCAGCTTGTTTGTGCATTGTGCGGTTCTCCTTTGCTTTTTTGCCCATTACCCAATTTATAAAAAGTCCTGCAGGGCGTGTAGGTGGAGGAATTTGCCATGCAAATTTGCTGTCAATTGCATTTTAAGCGCCAGCCTGAAAGTATGCTGTGAACTTTACTACGATGCTTAAGCTAAACAAATTGAGACAGTTATCAAAATCATTTCATGCTTTCAGCGCAAAGAAGCAGATTGACAAAAAAACTAGCCAAAAATAGCTATATAACTAAATACTTTTATTATATATTAGCTAATGAAACACACCATGTGTTTTTAGACAAATCTAGACCAATGAATCCAAATGGGATTCAACACACATGTAACTAAGCAGGGCCCTCACTCTTACTTACTCTGCCCACCTGTGTTTTTTGATGTTACCCCTTCGCCAACATTCCAAAAAGACATAAGGCGCCAGCCGAAAAGTATGCAGTGCATTCTTTCATACGTTTTGGATGTTGGTATTTATATGCTTACCGCGATTTGATCAAAAAAGTCTGCCATAAATTAGGCAGAGTTTTTAAATCTGGCGTAAATCATTCTTCACCGGTTAGAAAATTTCCTTGCGGTCTTAACTTTTCTTTATTTGCATAGTCCAAGAATTACAATTTAGGTAACTTTTTGCAATTACAGCTAATCAACCAGGTGCCACTGTTGCATTCGTGACCGGCGGTGCAACAGTGGTGGTTGTTGTTGTTGTTGTAGTTGTTGTTGTTATTGGCCTCTTAACGATGGTAACACGAATGCAGCCAGCATGATCCACATGCTCGCCAAACGGTGTGGCATGCAACACCACCGAATTGTCAAGCAACAGGAGACAGCACAAAAGCAGCCCAAGTTTCAGCAAAGAGCAGCGCATCAGGAATGGTAAATTGCAGCACCGAAAGCAACACTGAGCCACCGAACCACCGAACCACTAAACCACTCAGCTTACTGGCCAAACGCAACTGATGGCATTAGTTTCTGCTCGCGGCCGATTTATAGTTTTCTTCTGTGATCGGTCGACATTGTATCGAGTAATTATTGTAATTATAAATTGCTTACTTTGTTTATGCTATTATTTAGTTTTGTTTTTTTTTCAATTCCATTTTCATTTGCGTTAATCTGCAGTTCAATTAAGTTTCATTCAGTTTCATTGAGTTCTGCTCACGTGATTTGCCAGTTTTTTTTTTTTTCGATTTTGAGTCTTTTTATAGCTTTTAATTGTTTTCAGTGAATTTCGTTGTGGTCGCTAAATGCCGCTTTTCACGGTTTTGGGATTTACAAATCTGCCAATTGCACCAAAGAGCTGCCCATTCATAATTACGAGTACTACAGACCGGAAGTACTCCAAGTACAGCTCCCGCTATTCCCCAAGCCCTTTCCACACCATCGGATTTTTAGTGCAGTCACAGATGCTTACTGATTTCAAAAAGATTGAAGAGTTGTGTATACACTTTCAGAGGGTATTCAATTTATTTCACAAAGCATATAATGTATTTTTGATTAGCTTGAACTTAATTTTGTTCTTTCTATAAATTTAAATTAGTTATTTTTATACCATTGTAGAAGGTTTTTTGTCATAAAGCTTTTCACTCTTTGGACCCCAAAAAGTATATAAATTCTTGATCAGCATTAACAGTCTAGTCGATATAGCCAAGTTTAACGATTTCTATACAAAGTAGGCTATCAGTTTTTTTTTTTTTTTTTGAGCTAGTACAAAATCCCATGAGCAAAGCTAATTTAGTTCAGATCACTATATCATATTGCTGTCATAGGAACAATCGGTTGGAAATGCTAAAAATGCTTAGTTTGAAAATTTGTTATCTTTTTTAATCAGCAGATTAAATTTAACCAATATCGAAACAAAATATGCTTGACGGCAAGGGTATTTAATATTCGGTGAGTTGAAAATATCCAATAGTTCCCTCTTTTATTTAAATTAAAATATTATTTATTATTTTATTGAACTATGTATATCGCACCTATATCCTACTACCATAGGAACAACTGCTGATTGAAACCAAATATGCTTGACGGCAAGGGTATTTAATATTCGGTGAGTCCAAATAACCAATTTTTAATTAAATTTAAATTTAATTTAAAATTAAAATATTATTTATAATTTTATTGAACTTTATCCTAAAGTTTCCGGTGAAATAAAAGCCAAATTTGTTGGTTAAATACTGATGGTTATTTACTGATATTTATGCTTAAGTTATACCAACATAACTTATGTGGCTTTTCAAATGTTGACTAGCTGCAGATCATTTGCTCTCTAATATTAAAAAAAAATTGTAAAAAAGAAGTGTTGTCTTGTCGTGCAAAGGGGCTTTAAATGTGAAACTAGCGAAAAAACAAAACTTGATTTAAATGCAATTTCATTTCACTTGGAAAGTGATTCACAGTTTTACTGCACAATTGAAACTCATGATGTCATTTGACTTTTTACCCATTTTCGATCTTAAGATTAAACTATTTCATTAGTTGGTGAATCATTTGAAGAGCCTTCAATTTAAAATTACACACAATTTTCGTGTCGGGGAACATTATGTTTGATTTTGATCTAATTATTCCATTGTGGCTTGTTCTCAGAGAACCATTCGCATTTCATAGCAGAGCTTAAAACAAATCTATCAACTTGTTATTTAGTATTGATAAAATTAAATTTGTCATTTTAATTACATGTTTGGCACCTGAAAAAATGTTTGCAGTGTGTTGAAATTATTTGAAATTATGGAATGTGAAAAATTAATGATAAGTACGATATGCTGTGTTATTAAAAAACTGTTTTTATATCCAGGTTTTCTAAAATTTAGTTAAGCAATCACATTTATTAAGGTATATTATATAAGTAATTCAAAATTTTAATTTTTCTTGTAATAATAGGTATTAAAATTTGTTTTTTTTTGCTTTATATAATTTTGTATTATTTATTATATAATATTATTTAATATAAAATAATTGTTAACTTTAATTTTTTCATTTCAAAATTATATTTTATTCAATTTTTTAATTTTTTCAAATATTAATTTTTAAAAATTTTAATTTGTTGGAGCAAATATTATATTTTTTATTAACAAATTTATAATAATAATTTGTTGCATTTAAATAAATTATATTTCAAATATATTTAAATTTTTTTTAGCTTATTTTCAACACACAAAACAAAAAAAAATTTGTTTTTCTAATTAAAAAAATTAAATAAAAATTGTTTACAAAATAATTATCCTTATAGTTTTTTACAAAATAACAAACCACAGAGTAAATATTATTTCTGATCTACTTTTGCTTTATTAAGTTGCTCTACATTTGTTACAGTGCAAAGTGAAGATTATATGCATATCGAAAGTTCCAAGCTCGCATCAGTTTTTGGGTATTCAAGGGTTATGTCACTAGTTAGCCAGAGGCGGTGGCTGCGGTGGTGCGTGGAGGCGGTGGTGAGCCACCGCGAGGTGGTTGACCCGACGGTGGAGACCCTGCAACAGCCACGCTATCAGTTGAATCCTGTTTGCCAATAGCATGAAGTGGCTGCGATCCATGAAGATGTCCTCCATTGCCGGCAACCAGTTGCTAGACAGGATTGAACATATAAAAAATATATGTATATAAATATTTGGTTTGGTTAATCACTTTGAACTTACCATAAGCAAGGACAGAACGAGTGCTAAAACCAGACAGAAACGCATCTTGATACTGTTTGTTAATTCAGTTTGTTGCAATCTGTGTCGAGGTTGGAGTTTATATCTAAATCTGACTCTGACTCTGAGTCTGTTTTTGAAACTGGTGCCAAGGGCTCTAATTGCATCGAAATGTGCACAAACAATTATTGTGTCACATTTGAGTCTAATTGTGTTGATTTTTCCCCATTTCCAACTGTTTGTCATTTGCAAAACTATTAATTTATTGTCTTTTTGCTGTGATATTTTTAATTTTGTGTCAAGTCCAATTATCATGTGCACTGAAGCCATTGTTTGTTCAGATATGATTTGTAAGTTCTTTGCACGATTCGCTACAGGGTCTAGAGCAGGGTCAAAGTTTCCAGTAGCTGTGAAAAAAGAAAAAATTATAAACAATAAATTTGCTACCTTTTGCTCTAAGGAAATTTGTTCATTTTTTACATGTACACCGAAAAAATAACCCAACAAATATACTTGAGTTCAAATAAATAGTTACTTAGACTTCTTGACTTTTCCACCACTGGTTGGGGTATAATTTGCTTGGGAAACATCGGGATATTGACCTTCTAACTGGCAATAAAAAGTCGTAAGAAAGTTTTTCATGACTTTATTGCAATGTGTCCTGTTCTCATCAATAATGATATAATAATGCCAAACTAATGAAATGTATCCACCGACTGAGCTACTACTGAGTCCCCCAAAAAGACACGACTCTTTGTCCCTGTCAGCCATTTGATCTACTGCGAATGCTCAATGATGATGATTCCCGGCGTGAGAGATAAACATAAACGTGTCAGGCAGCTTTTATTGCGATTTCTCTATGGTGTTGCTGTGTGTGTGTGTGGTGGGGAGGGCGTTGCAGAAGGTGTGCCATGCACTGAGAAAAAAAAAACAAGTGCACAGTTTTGTTTCCAAGCAAAAAAAAATGTAAAAGTAAAATTAAAAAAGTCAAATTTTTTATATAAAAATATACAAATTTTTAGCTTTTTTTATTTTGTAAAGACATTTTCTATTTAAAGTGAATTTAAATGATTTGCAACTAAATCAGAATCGATATGCAATTTCCTGCATCTCACAAACTTAAAATTGACAGGAGTTGATTCGATATAAATGTTCAGACATTATAAAAGCTAGATAAATTTATCATTTAAATCAGTTCAAATAACCTTAAAGCTTTTAAAAGACTAAAATGTTGAAAAAAATCGTCTTAAAATACAAAATAATTTGCACTACTTTTATATAATTATTTTTCTATATTTATTTTATATAATTACTTTCTTTAAATAAACCATTGCATTTTAAGTGGTATTCTCAAGCCATTCTTTCTTGTCTTTTGCCTCATTTTTTATAACCGATTTTTCTTGGAGTGCACAAATTTTGATTGTGGGCAAATATCATGTAACTGAACTTTGACAGATTTACCAGAGTATAACACACAGTCACACACACATACAGACACATTGAGACACATTGAAAGGAAAGTCGTAAACTATACGACGATGACGATGATGGAGGGTGAAGTCGAGAAACCGAATCGTAAAAGGCAAAAGTTGCAGCTTCATATCAAAAATGTGTGTACATGTGTGTGTGGGTGTGTCTTAGCAAGTGTGTGTGTGTGTGTGTGTGTTCAGCAGCATTTATTGGATTTTTATGATAAGCAACGACAGGTCGACGACAGTTCCTCAAACTGAGCATCTATATCTACTGACTCTGCTGCATGTTTTTCCGTTGTTTGTTATTCTATAGATTTCGATATTTACTTGTGTGCTGTCAATTGTATTTGCTGATTTTCCCGCATTTCCCCTAACTACAGTAATTCCAATTACTTTGCTTTTTTTATAGTTTAAAAGAATATGAAGACACGTGAAAAATGTGTGAGAAAAGTGCACTTTACAGCCCCTGCCCCGGCCACTTTGTTCGGCAAACTAATGGAACTGGTTAGCACTGTTAGTTAACAATATGTGCTGTTGGAATATTTGCCCAATTTCGCTCATTTTCCTTTAGTTTGCTGCACTGGCAGCTGTCCTGGCACAATGCAAATCAAACAAACAATAAATTCAGCGACGGAGACATTGTTGCATGTAACAGATACAAGCACTTCCCCTGCGACTCCTATGCCCCCCTACGCCCATGTACTCTAGGGGGGGTGTGCTGCATGTAGACAATGCCAAACACACCGGCAGTAAAACGCATGCATATCCTATAAACATTAAGGATTTCCTTGAGTAGATGCAATTTTCTAACCAATATAATTCATAAATTTATTTTCAATCCTTTCCGCACATAAATTTTCATATTATGCACAAACACACACACACACACGCACACACACACGCACACAGTAACAAACACACACTCGTGCACCTTTGTCACTTGTCTCGCTCCCACTTAGCTCATTTTTCCTATGCGCCTATTGTGCTGCTTATCCTGTTGGGTGTGCGTGTGTGCAAGTGTGTGTGCTTTATTATTTGTCGTCGTGCTTGTCATTATTTATATGGCCAGGCTAGAGATAAGTTGCAGCAACATTTTGCTGCCAAGGCGCAAGGATGTGTTGCAGCTACAGTTATAGCGGCAGGCAATTACATACACACCCACACACTCACACACACACACACACACACACACACTCACATCGATAGCAGAGTGCAGCAGTCATGTCCTTTTGCCTGCCAAGGTTTGTTGGCCCAACATTTTGATTTATAAATGCCAACGCCGACTCACACACCAACTGCAACTCCAACTCCAACTCCCACTTCTGCTCCTATTCCAATTGCTATACCTATTCCGATTCCTATTCCAATTCCTATTCCTATGCCTATTCCATCTCCGAGTCAAAGTCCTGAGTCCTGAGTCCTTAGTGCCGACTGCTGAGGACTTGCAGGAAACTGCAGCTACTTTTGCTGACTGGTCAGTTGCACCTCCTGCGCACGGCTCACCAAACTATTTAGACCCTGTACTAGCGTGTTGCAATGTGACTTTAATTTCTCAGCTGTCTTTTTGGAGTAAACTTTATAAGTCACATAAATATACTAAAAATGTAGTTAATTTAGCTTAGTTTTAGTTGAAATTTAGTATTTTTTACAGTGTTTACACTTACAGCGTCTTTGACTGTCGAGTACACCTTCAACTGCTGCCTAGCCTACTATTTAGTGCTCCTTTAGGCAATCCAAGTGCCCATTAATATATCAGTTCAATTCATATTTGAAATTTTGCATATCCTAACACGCAAGTGCATACACTGAACAAAATTAGCAATTGGTTTTCAAATTTATAATGAACAGATTTTAATAAAATTTGCAAAGTATTATTGATTTAAAATGAGTGGAGATTTGTAAAATAGTGTCGTAGGCTGGACATCACAATCAGCTGTTAGAATATAAGTATTGGTATAAGCATAAGTATAAGAGTATAGGAATAATGAGGAAGAAGAAGAAGGAAATAGAAACAAGACAGTTCAGAGCGAATGTTAAAGAAGAGCAGAAGCATTAAAATTAAGTCTTGAAAGAAAAGTAGTAAAAAGATTTATAAAGTTTGTGAAAAGTGAAAGAAGGAAACGATTAATAACTGAACTATAACTCTGAATTAATAAGAGCTAAATAAATATTTAAAATACAAAACTATAATAGGATTAATCTAAAAAATATTATGTGTTTTTAAATATTGTAAATTTTAGTTAAGATAAGTAATTTAATATTTCTTAATTCTCTAAAATAGCATTTAAGTTTTTTAACAAATATTTTTACGTATTACAATTAAGGAAAATTAATTAATACTTTGAAAAATTAATTCAAAATATTCTACAACAACTAAACAATAATTGTTTAATTTAAATATATTATTAATCTTATATGCTGTGTTCAGTCTTCTCCGCCAAGTCGATTAAATACGATATTGAAGTTAAATGCCAATTAGATATTTATATGTAAAATTACTTTACTTTTTTAAATTATTTATAAAGATTTATTCTAAGTTGTTTTCTTTCTATTTAATTTTTAAATGGATGTTTCTATATTTAAAGCGCAGTGAAGACTTCAGAATGTAGTGTTTATTGTAGCAGTGTAGAATCCTTGTTTTTCCTGACACAGTCCCACCCATTTCCCATGCCTACCTTCTTCCCCTCATCCCCCTTTCTTCCTACTCCACCCAGCCATTCCTGTCCTTGTTCAGTTCCCATTGCAAACGCATGCGATTATGATTTGTGTCTTACTTAATGCACAGACAGCTGGGTTCAAGAGGTTGTTGTTGTTCGACTGTTGTCCTGGCCAGCAGACAGCAGCACAAAGACAGAGACGGAGATTGGGAGAGACAATAAGAGTGGGAGTAGAGGAGAGCGAGAGGGAGAAGACAGTAGCCAGTCATCGTCTCAATCTGATTGATTTAGAATTCCAATTGAGACTGCATGAAATATGTTAGTCTCGTGTCTCTAACTGTACCCTGACCCTGCCACCCGGCATGGCCCTCCTGCTTTTGCTTGCTGTCGTCTGTCGTGTCCAGGCGGCTGCTTCTGCTGCTGTTTCTCCAGCTCCTTCAGCTACCAAAATGGCATTTATGCATGGACATATCCTTTTGCCAAATTTGCATTTTCAAACAATTGCAACACACTAACAACAACAACAACAACAGCAGCAGGAACAGGAACAACAACAGCAAGGACTTATTGGTATTTCATTGATTTATGACACTTGTGAAACAATTTGGAAAATCACAGATTAGCTGTACCCTCGTAACCTCCCCCTCTCTCAGCTCGTGAACTCTACTAATTATAGCCAACGCTTCATTGGACCTGCACACACCTACACACACCTGCACACATTCAGTCACACCTGTTTACCAGCCTTGTACACCCACACAAAATGAACTTTGTCATGTAAATCGAAATCTAAACAGAATTTCGTCAGCTCAAAATGGAAATGGAAAACGCAGTAACTTTGAAGCCATCTCAATATACCTAATTACAAATCTCTTTTCACGGCTAAATAAATTGCTTAGATTAAATAATAAAATAACTAAGAGATTTTTAAGTAACTTATAAGGGCTTATAACATTTAACAACAAAATAATTTAGAGATTTTTAATTAACTTATGAGGGCTTATAGCATTAAATAAATAAATAATAATTTAAAGATTTTTAAGTAACTTATAAGGACTTACAACATTATATAACAAAATAATTTAGAGATTTTTATTAACATATTTATGAAAAATTATTGTATGAGTTTCCTTTAGTTTTGAATTTCTAATAATTTTTAATTTTAACCTCTTAATTCTTAAATTAAATGTTATGTAAAGTTTTTGTATAGTTCAATTAAGTTGTCAGGCCAACTTCATTAAATAAACCAAACTATTTTATTGTGTAATTTTGTTCCAATAAATTCTTTTGTCTTTTAAAATGTAAATCCAAGTAATTGTTGATTATTTTTTTTATATTAAATCAATCATATTAATCACTAAAATTTTCATTATTATTTATATGTCCTTGTCAGTCGAATAACTCGTTGATACATTATCGCTATAAATTAAATAATATTTTTGAATTTAATTTGTTTTAACGCACTTTTATGTTACCACATATAAACACCATTTAATTGCTTCCTCAGATTAAAGTATGTTTTAAACTGAGCACATAACTATTGATTGTTCAAACCATCAATCAAGCAATTAACTAGCTTTACATGTATCAATCATTAAATTGTTTTAAGTTTTTCATGTCTATTTGATTAATTTTGGTTCAATCACAGGCTTTGTCAGCTCAATCACAGGTTTAATCAAGCAATAAATTGGAGTTTATGCATTTTAAATTCCCGTTAAGCAGTTTGTCTAAGCAATTAACTTAAATTAGTCAAACCATTCTGGCATTTTCTCTACTCTCCTCAAAAACACCCTACACTCTCTCTCGTTCTCTTCCCCACTTCAATTTCTCTGAATTCTCGTTTCTCATTCCTTCCGTCAAACGATTTCTCTGTCGTCTGAGATTTATATGTCAACCCTCAATGCTCAATTCTCTACTTATTCCAAACCCATTCAAAATCGCATTCACATTCAGATTCACATTCAGATTCCGATTCACATCCTTTGGTTGGGCTTCCGTTGGGTTTTGAGCCAACGTGCAGTGATTTGGCTATCAGGCAACAAACGATTTGTTGCATGTTGTTGCAATTGATTGTTGCAATTTCAATTTTGAATTATGACTCGACCAAGGCGAGTCCTTGTTGCACTTGCAACACAGTAAATACAGCAACACTGCATCCTTTGGCATTGCATCCGGACTCTGCCCGCTTCCGCCTGAGTGTGATCCCACAGCTCCTCCCTCTCTCTCTCGCTCTCTCTCTCTCTCTCTGTGCTCTTGTCGTTTGCCTGTTAAGCCTTAGTGTACTATGGGAAAAGAGCAAGTTTCGTTGGCATAAAATTGAGTCTTGAAATTGCAGGCTATTCTTAGTTTAAACTTGGTCTGAAATTTGCTTGTTTTTTAGCCCAACTCAGAGACATTTATGATACTACAGTAGCTGGAGTTGTTATGCATGAAATTGGTTAGTTTTTAATTTATTAACTAGCAGGCAAAAAATAGCACATATCTTGTTTGTA
This sequence comes from Drosophila nigrodunni, assembly GCA_020829145.1. Lineage (NCBI taxonomy): Eukaryota > Metazoa > Arthropoda > Insecta > Diptera > Drosophilidae > Drosophila > Drosophila nigrodunni. Next base: position 3,557,281 of record JACVCZ010000002.1, on the reverse strand, counting down.
CATTTTTCTCAGCTCGTAAACATTTGTGAATAAAATTTTAAATGATTTCTATACAGGTCTTTGAGATCAGCTATAGCATTTATAAAAATTGAAATCAAATGGAGCTAATAGAACATTATAATGCATCTTTATATAATAAAGTACAATAAATTATAGTTCAACAAGTTATTTTAGGAAAATTAAACATTTTTCTGATTTTTGTTTTGATGTTTTGCTAAAAATGAAATAAAAAAAATTTTAATTAAATTTAACGTTATTTTATAGCTCTTCTAAAAAGTATTAAATACATTTTAAACAGTATTAAGAACTGTAAACATTTTCTAACTAATGCAACATAAGTTTTACCTGTGAATTGTGCTGTTTACAACACTGTGCATTTACTGTCACTGTCTCAATCGCAGTCTCAGTGTTTTGCTGCTTGCTGCCCAGTCCACTCTGCTGCAGCCAACATGTGTGTGTGTGTGTGTGTGAGTGTGCAATGTGTTGCAAGTTGCATTGGCAGCGTCATTCAAGTGTTTAGTGATTTATTGAATGCCGTTAGAGCTGTTGTTGCTCCCTCTACCCAATGGCCTCTGCTCCTGCCGCCTACACGCCCCCTCGACGCCCACTGCCGCCTGTTGAGATTAGCACAATGGCTTTGAGCACTTTTGACAGCCAAGATTTGTTTATGCGCCGCCGGATGTTGGGTCTTATCTTGAGTCACGTCTGCTTCGAGTTTCGCAACTGATTCATGTCTTTGCATATTGGTAACAAATTTGTGGTAATTGATTTGAAATTGATTAATTAAGTTCGGTCGCACAGTACACACACACACACACAGGGGGAGATACAGACACACACAAAGTTATGCCATTTTGAATTCGAAGTTTGTTTGTTTCATGGCTTTAAACAGCAGCCACAAACCTGTGTCCCTACCCCTTCCCACTCATTCCCACTCCACTCCCCTCCAGCTACTTACTGCAGCTGCAACTGTTTCCCGTGATGGATGCCAAGGTGCTGGCATTTACCACAAATGACGGCAATGTTTCGTCTGGTTTTGTTTTGGAATTTTGGCAGTCGCTTCGTTCGAAATGTTATCGACACGATTTTGACATATTGAATAACAGTAAAACGTTGCCAAGCGGCAGACGACATGTCGCCCAGTCTGTCTCTCTCTCCCACGTCTGTTAGCCTGTCTAACAATCAACCAGTCTGTGGCTAAATCTCCTCTTCCTTTTTAGAAAGCATTTACCATTTACCATTTACCATTTTCCACTTGCAATTTCCATTTGTGTCCTTTGCGCGTGTTTGTGGCTGCCTTTTGGCATTTGGCTGCCAAATGGTGCATATAGCTGGATACACATGCAAAAATATGCCAAATCGGTTTAACAAGCCAGCTAACAGCTAACAGGCGGCAGCACTCCAGACGGCATCGACATCGACATCGACATCGAGAGCGACGTCATCAACGAGAATGTTTGTTGACACGCCAGGCATTGCCTGGCTTTGGCTTCCAGGCCCTGCGTGTGTATGTGTGTGTGTGTGTGTGCGTAGGCGCTGGGTGTTAACATACATCAAATATTGACAGTTTACTTAACACACCCACACACACTCACACACACACTGAGCACACACTCAACTAACGACGACACTTGCAATCGACGCCTGGATGCAAAATTTTACCGCCTTTTCACTTAAAGTCAGCTCAAAATTCGGTCTTACGCCCTCTTTGATATTCTTGGACATAATTCTGCGTGGTCGTTCGTTGTGGCCGATTTCTGCCCCAAGTATTTGCCAATCATTTGTCCGTTAAAGTCAAGTTCATACGAGTCTTGCAACTGCTTCACACTACATTTGTTGGCTCTTTAAATGCTAATCGAATTGTCCTTTTCATATCCTAATAGGTAACTTTAACATAGGTAACTTTTAACAAAATTCCTAGTCCGAATGGTTCCAACAGCAGATTTTTATGCAATTGATAACTGCAAAAGTTAACTATTAAAAGATTTTTCAAATAGATAAAACAAAAATACGATTAATAGCATTTTAAAACCGTATTGAGGCGCCAATTTAGATAGCCCGCCTGCAGGCCGTCTTGAAAAGTAGAGCGTTAAGTCGTTGTGCTAAAAGTGTTGCATACTTTTATGCAGCAGTTAAAATGTCAACAATTATACGCAGTGTTGTATTGATTGTACGCAGATTTTGTATCATATATTAAACTACATATTTGAAAAGGTAGAACATTTTGTAAATTAGCTTTTGTTTAATTTACTGATTTGCTTGTATAAAAAATATTTAAGTTACTTATGTCGGCAACCAATGTTATTATATTATATAGAAATATTTACATACAAATTGTTTAGAAATAGTTCTCAGCTAGATAAGACTCTTTTTAAAGTCTTTGTACTTTTCAGAATGCAACTTAAAAGCTTAAGAATTATTTTGCGTTACAAATGAATATTTTTTTATAATTTCTCATACCAATTATAAGTATTCATTATTTTAATATTAGAAACTTTTTAAGCACTCCAGAATTTTCAACAAATCTAAAAAATACTAGTTTTAAACCACACTGACTGCAATGTTAGACACGTGTGCTTTATGAGTTTGAGTTGCCAACTTTATTTTGAAGTGCAACAGCTTAAATTGTGTTGCCTACTTTTCTGCTGACTGTAAAATTGAACTGAAATATCAATGATATATCAAATGAGTCAATGAAACATTTCATTAGCTTAGTATTGTTATGCTAAACAGCAGAATATATATTCAAACAATAATTGATATAACTAAGCATACATAACTAACTAGTTCATAATAAAAGTTTGTTTTTTACCAAGTCCCAAAATTAATACAGCAACACAAATTTTAATCTTAGCCACTTGATAAAGTACTTTAATCCCATGTAGTATTTGTTGATTTTCAGCTAAATCCACTTGTTGAAATTTCAGCCATATGTGTGTGATTTTATTGCCTACTTTTAGGCGAGTTCAGTTTTGATTTGTTCGTGATTTCAGTATCACTTACAGCTGTTGGACGTTTACAACCAATTTTCCAATCAATTCAAATGCAAATCGAGTGCTCCATTTGCTGGACCCTTTCGCCCTCTAGCAGCCTGCGCACCACAGTGCTGTGGTGTGGTGATGCGGTGGTTTGCTTGGGTCCCAAACTGTTTGTTATATACATTTCGTTTCACAATAAATCTGCGCTGGGCATTGTGGTTATGATTTATCAATGCTTTTAACTGCAGCCAATACGTGCACAGATTGTGGAGAGGATTGGTTAATAGGGGGAAGGGAAATGGGAAAGGGAAACTGAAAAACGGGCTCGGAAAATTTGCATAAGACGCTCGAAGCCTGGCAAATGGAAAATGTCAATTGAAGCTGCAGAAGAAACTGGCGAGCGCGCGCTATGATTAATGGCTGTGATTTTATATATTTCCGTTTTCGTATTCCGTTTGTAGTATTTTGTTTTTTTTGTTTTTTTGTATATTGTTTTTCATATTATCTGCAGAGTGGAAATTGTAATTTAATTTAGAGCGATTTTGTGGAGTGGCCATGGCCATTGCCATTTCTGATTCCTTGGCCCTATGCAAATGAGCGGCATTGTCTTTTAAGCCCACCCAAGAGGGCAACACAGCAACACAGCAACACGGCAACTGGCACTGAGTCGAGACAATTGTCAATTGCATATCCTTTTCGCATTAATATTTCATTAACAACATTTGCGGAAGTTTGATCTTCTGCATCAATGGTTTGTAAAATTGACTTGGGCCCAAGAAGAAGTGGAAGTGGAAGTGGAAATAAAAAAAAAGTCAGCTAACAAAGTTCAAACTTTGTGGACGACGACAATGTTGCCTTATTAGATTAATTTCATTTCGCTTTTTTTCTCAGTTCCCTATCTCGCTTACTCCCTCTCCCTTACTCGCTCTGCCTCTGTATCGTGTGGTGTAATCATCCTGTTGATTCAAAACAACGCTACACCCCTCATCAAAATCACTCGAACCACCCAATGTTATGCAAATTTTTTTTGTTCAACTTACATACAGTTTTTTTTTTGGTTTTGTTTTGGCAACCCTCCGCGATCTACTTTCAATTTTTGCATCGCTTTTGGTTGGGTCCTTCTGCCAGGTTCCACTTCCACTTCCCCTACCCATGCCAAGCGTAATTTTCATTATTTATATTTTTTTCCATTTTACTGATTATGATTTAAAGCTCCGCATCTTTGGATCCAGGGTATCCAGAGGATTCGAGGGATTGTCGCACTGATTGCCGCGTATCAATTTCCAGCCGACAGTTCTTTTTTTTTTTTTATGCGCTGTTCTGTTTGCCAATTTCTCAAAATGCGTTGCCGCCACAATTTTAAATAAGCCATTAACCGCAGTCGACGGCCCGCCAGTCGCCAGTGTTCAATATATCAAAAGATGTTTACATTTGCAGCGCGGGTTGTTTGTGAAGTTTACTGCAAATGGGAGTATTGAAATAAGATATAATAAATAGATTAACAAACCTAAAAATGGGATTGGATAAGGAAAAAAAAATATTTATAAATTTGTTTACATTTTCGTTACTTTAAATTAAAAATAATATAAATTGTGCATAAAACTATTTATGAAAATTGTAGGAAGTAATATGTTGAGTAATTTTCTATGGTAAAATGTTATTAAAACCAAGTTAGCTGTTATTTATTTGAAATTATTTTAAATAAAATAAACATATAGTTTTATCTGAGCCAAATAATCCATACAAACTCTAGCACATTACTTCCAAAATAGGTACATAAAAAGTTATAAAACAATAAAATATATATATTTAATTTCTTTAGTTTATAGAAAAAATTATAAATAATTAAAAAAGCCTTTTAAATGTATTTATAAACATTTTAATAATGACAAATTTTTTTTGAATAATCTTCTAGCTGTATCAAATACTTAGACAAACTTTTTGAGCCACCCTCGCCGCAGAGTTTGGCAACATGACTGATATTTGCATGATGCTGATGCCCGCTAACCACGCCTGTCAAGTGGGATTTTGTGCGATTTTTCTTGCAGCTCAAGCGCGACCTTTAACTCCGCCCCTGCGTGCCCCGTCCACTGTTCAGCGCCATCCAAGCGACCGTCTCGATTGAACAGCCGTGCAGTGGCGCCGAGGGGGTTGGCTGAAGAGGGGTGCTTCGACTTCGACTTCGACTGGCGGCATGCATGCCGAAAATTGCGTTGTTTTGCGTGTAACCGCGCGTGGTAATCAAACACGCGGCAAGATTCGCGGGGATTCGAGAGCGGGCGAGAACGGAAAGGGGGGGGTATTCACATGCCAACGTACATTTTTTTTTTTTTTTTTTTGGCGATATTTGCCGCGCGCATATGCCGCAGGCTGAATGGGGTGGGGGTTGTCAGCTGAAAAAACGTGGGGGTGGCTCAGTGCCATTTTCGCGTCGTGCTGTTCGCAAATATGTTGCCAATTCGACGGCGCATTGACGTTTGCCTTTTGTTTGACGTCGTCGTCGTCGTCGTCGTCAACAGCTCAACTTAAGTTGCTAACGAGCTGCGCGGCTTTTCTCCTGCTTTTCCTCCCGCTTTTCCTCCCGCTTTTCCCCATGCCTCTGGGCGTTTCTTATGCCGCAACATTAATAAAAAATTTTCGCAATTTTTTCTTTGCACTCCACATACATGTGTTGTGGGCGCAGGGGCGTGGCAGGGCGGTGTGGCTGGGTGTTTACTGTACAGTCTGCCTTCAATATATACGATTTTTTTTTGTTGTGTAATTTTTCAAATATTGTTCAATTTGCAAACGCGCGTTTAACGATGTGTGCGTAATTTAAGTGCCCGTTGATGCCGCTAGCGGAGACATGGGCGTAGCAAAGGGGCTGTGGCGGGGAAAGGGGGTTGTTGGCCTTTGAATTTTCACTTTGATGGCTCAACATCGTCGTCATCATCGTGGCTTGTGCCATCAATTGAAAATATGATTAAATTATTTAGATTAAAAATTTTAATTGTATTGATAAAAGCGCAACAAACGTTGGATGCACAAAGACCTAGTAGGGGGGGCAGGCGGTTTAAGAGGTGGGGTGCAGTGACGCACGCTGCAATCAGATAAAAAGCAGAATATTTTCGACTTGGAAATTGAAATGAAAATTATTATTTGGCATTTTTGGAGCTGAGTTTAAGCGTTTATTAATGTTTATTTTAATTTTTATAATTTATTATTATTCTGATTAATAATTATAGAATTTATTTGAAATACTTTAAAGTTTTTAACTTCAAAATATTCAGTACTTTTTTAAAACTACCAGATTTAATTTTCCATTGCAATAAAAGAGATTTAAGTGTTTTAAGATTTCGACTTGAAAGCTCATTAAACAGATTTGTAACGTTTAGCTAAACTAAGAGTAAATAATATAAAGGAATATAAAACTTAAAAAAAATTTTAAGCAATAGAAATTGTATCCTTTACAAACTAAGCTATATTTTATATATAAGCAAATTCAAAGAAAACTAGAACAATTTTATAAATAACATGTTTTAATTACGTTTTATGTTTTTGAACTTCAGATATTCAATATCAATGGAAAGTGCTCCGATTGAATTCAAATTTTTATTTTTTCTCAAACTTATTGCTTCATGAACTGTTTTCAATAACATGCGATAAGCCAACACTGATAACAAGACTTCATAACACTAGATAATCAATTTGAACACATGAATCAAACCTTTTGCATTTCCTGCATTTCGAAGTTTGTCAAATGAAAAATGCAAAATTGACTCTTTAATACCGTTGATCAGCACTTTAGTTAACGAATAAAATAGTCTACTTACAGAATTTACCAACACTGCTTAATTTCGAACTCTCCCAAAGTAATTAATACCCAAAATAGTTGATTAATTGAATTTAGGAATACAACTATCTGTTAATCACTCAGTCTACACGCGGCTTCTAATTATTTCTGCTTTCCACTTTTGATTTTGTTGTTTTTTTTTTGAGCTCAGCTAACCCAAACGGCGCGTTGTCGTTTCCGCTTCCGCTTCCACTTCCGCTTGCCGTCGCTGCCGCTGTCGCCACCATTTTGCGGATCTGCTCAGAGCTTGTAGTCAGCATATCTGGCAACCACTTAAATAGTTTTTATCATGTAATTACCGCCGCTGTCGCTGTCTACCAGACGCATCCCACAGCCCTGGTAGCTGGCAACTGCAGCCCTGGCCATTTCTACTTTTTTTTTTTCTATTTCATTTTTTTTGGGCGCTCAACTTTTTTGTGTCGTTGGCGGCTTCCGTGATTTGTGCAACCGAGCGCTGTGGCAGCTGCCCGGGACTTTGAGTCGCACATGAGTCGCAAATTTTTGGAGGCGGAGAAGCCGGCGATGCGGTGCGGTGTACTGTGCTGTGGGCGTGGCCTGCGCTGCCCATTGCGTATATTACAATAATTTTTAATTACCGGCGTAAACGTAATTATGAATTTTTATTTCGCATTCTCGCATTTTGCTGTAATTTTTTTTTGCGCTTGTTTTGTTTCTCCGCCCTTAGACCACTCAACCCCTACCACCCCTAGCCCCCATTGGCCCACCCTACTGGCTCTTTGGCATTCGCTTTTGGCCTTTTTGTTTAGCATCGTTTGCTGGCCGTTTTTATACTCTCTGCAAGAGTATATTGGAGTTTGTGCAAAAAGTATGTAACAGGCAGAAGGAGGCGTGGCAGACCCCATAAAGTATATATATTATTGATCAGCATCACAAGCCGAGTCGATATAGCCATGTCCGTCTGTCCGTCTGTCCGTCTGTCTGTCTGTCTGTCTGTCTGTCTGTCTGTCTGTCTGTCTGTCTGTCTGTCCGTCTGTCCGTATGAACAAACAGATTTCAGAGATGGTAAGAGCTACAAGTTCGAGCTTGGTGTCAAACGATCAGATATTTAGTCAGTCAATACAAGAATCTTTTTTTTTTTTCGATGCCACGCCCCATTCGCCCACAAAAAAGCAAAAAACTGGACACACCTCGTGAAAAATTGGTGTTTTCGGCAAATATCTCAGTAACTATGGCACCTAGGATCACCAATTCTTGTACGGGAGTTCCTAGCGACAGCATAGTTGCATTGCCATCTATAAATTTGGACTGCCACGCCCACTTTTCCCACAATTTATAAAATAGTTTTCAAGCTTCAATGCCGTTTTTCCGTATCGTACAGTATTGTAGTTTATAACTGGTGTGGAGACTAACTATATTAAACTATCCTGAAAGGCGCATTAAAATCGGACTATAAACAAAGAAAACTAGAAGCGTTACAATATTGTTAATTGAACGCAATATCAACCCATTGGTGCAAGCGAGACAAGAAACACACAAGCACATGCTCGAACGTTTTTGCTGCCTGTGTGGCGGCAGCGCTGCCCGCGGTGATCCGGTTCGCGATATGCACAAAGGCTTTACAGTTCGCTGGGACTAAGCGCTAGGGGCGTGGCAAGTATGGGAGTAGGAGAGGCATGGGGGGGACAGTCTAAGGGCTTCGGGTTCTCTGCCTTTTTGCATGTGTCACTTTGCTGCGCTGGCGTTGCCAGATTTTGTGTTGAGCGTTTCTTAGAAATGGCTGCCTAGTGGGCGCAGAGGCGATGAAGGTGGGGGCGTGGTGCCTGCCCAACTACCGGCTGCACGCAATTATCACAAGTGACGTGGAGCGGATATGCTGCCATCGTCATCGTCGTCGTCGTCGTCGTTGGCGAATAAAACAATAAGTGCTGCATGCTTTCAGGCGCCCAGGCGATGGCTGCACTGCGCCAAATGCTTGCCGGGCAGTCAAATGGCAAAAGGGTGGCAGTAGGGGAGTGGCATGTAGGTGGGATGGTTTACAAGGTAGGGGCTCTGTAGGGTGAAGATTTTTATGGTTGCCCGCAGCGGCGGGCGCGCTCATTACGACGACTCTGCCTCTGCCGCTGACTCGACGTCAGCCTCAGTTTGAGCTCATCAGCCTTAACCCTTTTCCGTGCCTTTTGGCCTGGCCCACAACTAGCGAATGCTTCCCGCTGCTAAGCACCCGCCCGCGTCTTAGTAGACCCTGCACTCAGAGTGTTTAAACGGAATGTATTATAACGTGCTCAACGGCAAAAAAAAGCAGAAAGTAATTACAAGTTCCTCAAGACTTTGAAGGCGGATTGCTGCTGCTCGAGGTGCTATAAGGTGAACAATTTCCATAACTATTTATTTAATTTAAAGATTTTATTAATTTTATATTTTATTTTTTAAAAATAATATTTACAATAAATAACTTGAAACACTAGTTAACAAATTACTTGTTAAGACGGCTAAAAGGCGAGCAAGCAGTCCATAAAGAACACGGTCTCTTTCTAGATCATAGAATTTTTATACAAATGAGCAATTTTCAAGCGATTTATGCTCTTGGAGCTATGAGTTGTAGTATGGAAACGATAAATAAAATCATGCTGCACATTTAATGTGCTAATTTGATACTTAAAGTTAAAGTTAAGTTAGTAAGTTTAAAAAATTAAACTCTGTTCTGAAAATAGATCTAAGATTTGCGTCCCTCAGCATCAGAGCGTTGTCAAAATTTGCACTTGCTAACGCGAGCTCAAAGCACAGGGTCTACCACAGTCGAGTATGTCTTAAGTTTGTATTAGTTTTAGTTTTATGCTAAACTCTCTACTTTTTGACTGTACAGGGCTTGAGAAAGTCGTGTTGACTTGCTTGTAACCCTTTGCTACTTGTTGTATTTTAAGCTGTGCCTCTGTCGCTGCCTCTGTCGTTGCCTCTGCCGCTGCCACTGCCGCTGCTCTCGGCTGCTGCGTTGCATTTTTAGCTTCTTCATTGCGCTTAAGGACTTTTGACTTTTGTTTTATTAGTTGTGAACCCGCGACTCTGCAGCCAGTGCCAGTCCGCCCCATCCCCCAATCCACCACTCTTCGAATGCAATCCGTTCCGCTTGTCCTCTATTCCACTGCCCCTTTCGCTCTCACACGCCCTCTCTCTCTCTCTCTCTCTTGCGCTCACTCGCTTGCAGTTATTTAAGCAGTTACTTCGTCTTCCACTCACTGTTTCGCTGCCCACTCTGCTTCTGCTTCTTCTTTTGCTAGTAGAACTGTTCTTCCCACTCCCTGCCTTTCCCACCTCTCGCTCGCTTCCTTTGCTGTTTTTTTGTGTGCCGTTCTTGTTGTTTTTTTTTTGTTTTGTGTGTTCTCTTCTGTACTATTTCTCATATTTTTAATTTCTGCACTTTGTCCCTATTTATCCTGGCGTTGGCAGTTTTTAATTTCTCTGCTTTTCCGGTGCAAAGTTAATGAATAATTGTGCGCACTTTTGCGGCAAACGGCAGCGCAGACGTTGACAGCGACGGTGACGGTGACGGTGACTGTGACGCCGACGCTGGCGACATTCCCACTGTATGTGTGTGTGTGTGTTGACGCCATTTTTATGGAACCTCGCGCTCTCGCTTGACAGCGAAGAAAGAAAGAGAGCAAACTATAGATAGGCAGTGAAGTGAGGGCAGTATGGTGTGTAGGGGGTAAGGAGGTTATGGTCGGGACGCGGGTGTGGGTGGGGGTAGAGTGGCTCGCTGAATAGCGCAAAGTGTGATTGCATCCGGCGCCTTAATGAGTTCTTGATTTAATTCTCTTTCCAGCTGCGTTTCGTTTGGCTTCATTCTATTTCTCCTCCTCTCCATTCCTCTTCGTTTCACCACCCTCCACCTCTCACTCCTCTGTGCTTTTTTCTAACATATTCTTTACTTTCTTGTTGTTGTTTTGCTTTCGTCTTTCACCTCTTCTTCTGCTTCTTCTTCTTCTTCAACTGAGCTGACGTTGATTTCTTGCCATTTGCAGAGTCCAGCGCCAATGTCGCTTCTCAGTGTCATTGTGATTTGAAATTGGTTGACGCTGCTGTTCACAGTGAGTGCTTATGGAGGGGGGAAGAGAGCGACTGGGAGAGAGTTGAGAAAGAGAGAGAGGGAGAGTGGCGGAACCGTTGGGCAATGCGCAACGCGAGCGGAAATAAGACAAGCAACCAAATGGTGCGTTTAATATTGTGTGAGTGAGTCAAATATGGAGATAGAGATAGAAATAGTGAGAGTGAAAATGAGGAGGAGATATAGAGGAGAAAAAAGGGATACAAGAGTTATAGTCGTATAGTTTATAGTCACGGTGATCTTCAGAGATTTGATTACAGACGGATGCCAAATCTGATTGAATATTCCCTTAACTACTTCACTTTCCTTTGCTCTCCAATGTCCTCTACTGTCCAAGTGAAACCCTCAAATTTAAGGAGTTTCCTCAATTCCATCCCATCCCCAAACCTTTTCGAACATTTCTGAGCCAAAACTTTTTGAGTAGGTGATCTAAATATGTCTGAAAGTCTGTTTGTTTAATAAACTCGGACTATTTAAGATTACAAAGGATCTAATTAAGATTTACAATGTGTATTATAGACAGCTGATAATGAGGAAGAGAGAACGAAAAGTGAAAAAAAAATTTTTATCTGAATATGTTTTTTCTTAATTAATCAAAGATCCTAAGAATCATTAGTATTCTTTGATTCCTTTCCAAACAGAAAGTTAACTCCCCAAAAAAGGTCAAAAACTACTCATTCAATCTTTAGCTGGGTCTGGCATTGCTACAGTAAAAACTTGTAAAGGTGAACTCTTGCACTTTATCGACACTAATTTGTTTTCAATGAAGACTCAGCTCAAGTGTCGCAGTGTGCTTCGAGGAAGGCGAAGGGAGAGGACGTCAAAAGTGCGTGACCAAAAGAGGACAACGAAGGAGGAGAACAGCAGGAGAAGAGGACAACAGGACAATGGATAAAGGAAACTGAGGCGCAAAAAGGCAAAGGCAGCAAACGAAATCAAACTGAAGTGCCAAAACGACAACAAATGAAAATGCCAAACAACGTGGAGGCAAAAAAAATAATAAGAAAGAAGGAAGAATAGAAAGAAATGGAAGAAGGTGAGAGAAAGAAGCAGCAGGAAAGAAAGACAAATGTTGCTGCGGGGAGAGTCGGCGATGAGAAAGCTGCAGCGGGATACCAACGGGAGCAAGGACAACAGGCAGCTGGCAAAGCCAATGCGTAATCAAAGTGCCAGTGGAACACTGAAAAAAACAGAGGCGAGTACAAGAACAGTCACCTATAAAAAATCGAATGAAGTTGAATTATATTATATATTAACTTATTTCAACTTGGGTGACATCTGAAGCAAACAAAAGTATACTTCTATAAAAATTAGAGAACTTCTTTCGTTAAAATTTCTTACTGAAAACACTCGCGCTCCTTATTAAGATATAAGAAAGGAAGTGTTTAGTTTTTTCTAATCAATTGTTATACATTTTATATTGTTTGTGTTGTTTTTTTGCTCAGTGTAGACCCCAAGCTAGACGACGCCAATGTGCAGGACAAACTCGACATCGTCGTCGTCATCTTAGGTGTGTGTGGCACCAAAACGGATCAGCAGTAGCCTCTCCTCCCCAACTCCTACTCCTGTCCAACTATTACTCCACTCCACTTCTCCTCTCCCTGTGCTGGCTGATTCCCTTCTGCAATCGTCTGAGTTTCAGAGTCCAGAATCCTGAATCCTGCTTTGCTGCTGTCAGACACAATGAGCATCATTGTGTTTTAAGTGCGTTTGTTGTGTCCTGTTCATGTCCCAGTCTCCGCTACTCTCCCCTCCCTGTTATTGCACCCTTCCTTGCTGCTGTCTCAGTTCCAATCCTTGTCCCAGCAGCTCCTCATACTGTCGCTTTATCTGCTCCTCCGTATCTCTGTTTCTAGACCTGTCTCTGTCTCTCTCTCTCTCTCTCTCTCTAAACTGGCGGCTTGTTTATTTATTCTTTTTCTTGTGCCAAACTCCCAACTCAGTTTCCAATTTTTGGCATTGGTTTGCCATGTATTTCCGTTTGCCGTATTGTCTCGGATTTCTCTGCAAGAAAGTGTCCCAGACCTGATATTCCCCTCACCTTTCCCAACGATGCCCCGTCTGTGCAGTGCCAATGAAAAGCGTTTTCAAATTAATTGATTAAAGTCCATTACAAGTTGCTCTTTTGCCGGCTCTCAGGCGACATCCAAATGACAGTGGCAATTGTATGAGAAATGACTGCAAAGGACTCGTTTCCAGTACACACTTTGCTCGTCGCTCTAGGTGGTCGCACTTCAGCTAAAGAACTATCCAAACTGAGCACTAAATCTGGGGCTGGACATGGCCCGAAATTGGGTGATGGACTGGGAATGGGATGGAATTAAAGAAGGGGATGGGATAACGCATATGCCAAGGCTCATTGATTTTGAGGGTTTCACTCGGACAGCAAAGGACATTGGAGAGCAGTGGAAAGTGGCGTAGCTCAAGGAGTATTCGAAGGGTTCATGAACTAACTCGTCTGACTGGGAGGTAAGCTTTGGACTGCGCTGTCTGATTTTCAACTAATTACATTAAACAAAAATATCGATTTGAAATGTTTTTGATTCTAGTAAAGATTTCAAAACTAGCGAATAATTCAGCCCGTACGCTAAGAAAAGGAGTAGAGGGGTCTATAAGGTGTGTCAGAAGCCAATGTGTAACTGGTAGAAGAAGGCGTGGTCCACCCCATAAAGTACTTTATGTATATAACTTCTTGATCAGCATCAAGTCGAGTCGATATAGCAATGTCTGTCGGTTTGTTCGTCCATATAATGAACTGGATCTTCAAGGCTATTAGAGCTGAAGCCAACAAATTTGAAAAGAAACTTCGCCTATAGCTCAGACAAGTTAATTTTAAATTATTGCCACGCCCTTATCGCCCTCTATAAACTATGCTCATTACACCAGAATTTGAACATTATCCCCAGCAAATTTTAACTGGATTGAACAACTATAGCCTAAACTTCCCAAAGGACAAATCGGTTACTAATTTGTAAGGTAAAAAGGGCACTAAAATAAATACGCGGTCATTTAATCGGTTGACTGTAGCCTTTCTTACTCGTTTAATCTGAAAAGCCATTAAAAATCTTTTTTTCAAGTTTATGAGCTTTATTTTTCATAAGTAATTCATAAGTATAAACCTAACTCCTTAAGTTTTTTCCCTTATATGATGCGATCGCTGAATGTAAGGAATGAAGGAAGATAGAAGAATAATTCTAAGAAGTTTCTTTAGGATTCAAATCATACCTGTAAAAATCAAAGCTCATGAATACAATCAAAACGATCTTTATTTAACGATTAAGCAAGTTTCAGTGCTTAAAAAATACATTAAAAGCTTTATTTTAATGATATAAACAAAAGCTAAAATGAATAATAAATAAATAAAGAATAAAATAACTAAAGTTTAGTTGAATTTAGTTTATATTTCGAGGGTTCATATTAACAAGTATGCAGAAAAGTATAATTAAAAACCAATTTGCACCCAAAATCTGCTAAATCATAATTTTCCTACTATATTTTATTTAGTGTTTAACTACAAGGAGCTCGATTTTCTGCTGGAATTTAAGAAAATGTTGGGATTTAATTTTCGATTTATGATTTCGTCCAGTGGCTAATGAATTCCTTTAGCCAATTTCTTAACTTCAGCTCGAGTTACCTTGCCAGACAACGTCTTGCATCTTAAAGTAGCTGCTCAGACACAGGCAATCCACTCTCGACACACACTCACACACACAGAAGCACAGAGTGAAGGGAAAAGTTTTTGGCCAAGAGCGAATACACCGACAACACGTTAGTCAGTTTGAGTTTTATTTATCTACGGCTAGCCAAAAGAATGCTCAAGCAATTTCTCAAGGAGAGCAAGTCCTTGGGCCCAAGGAGGACACAAAAATGGCCAAAAAGGGAATGGGAAAGGGCACAAATCAAACTTGTAAATTAGCAATACTCATTGACAAATATTTCATTCAAGCAGACAGACAGCAGTCGGGCAGTCAGTCAGTCAGCCAGTCAGTCAGGCAGTCAGTCAGTGCTCACTTCCTGCTGGATAGACATCCTTGTGGTTCGCAAAAACATTTTTGTTTTGTTTTCTGCAATATTTCAAACACGAACTTTGCGCGCCAAAGATTAATTAACTTATGTCAAAGTAATTTTCAACGTTCGTTAAGGCGACACGAGCCACAGGGCCACTCCCCCACTACCCCACTGACCAAGCCGCCCAGCCACTTCCTCCACTTCCTCCACTTCCCTATTTTGCCCCACTGTGGATGCAGCCAAGCCAAATTGATTGTCAGTCATTCAAAGACATTTTTTCTTATTTCATTGCGGCTGCTGGCAGCTACCAAAGATATTGGCTTTTAATGGGGGTTGTCCTTGTCTTCAGCACTTCCATCTCGCTCTGTCTCTCTCTCTGTCTCTGTCTTACTGTAGGTCAGAGACAGTGTTAGGTAATTTGCGGAACGCAGCGACTTCTGTCTCTGTGAATATTGTTAGTTATTTTGGGGAGTCTCTGGTCCGTCGACACAGTCAATAAGTAAATAAATGAATGTAATTACAAGCTAAATAAACACCAATGCGATTAATGGCTCAAGTTCTTTGTGCGCAGGGGGAGTGGCAGTACTGCCGCACACACACGCACATGTCCTTGTAGTCCCAACAAAAAGAAATTGTCATACGCGAACTTGCCAACTTTAAGACAAGCAAGTTAAAGGCATGCCTCAGCAGCCTGAGCATCAAAAGCATTGCTACATTTGGGTACTTCCCTGCCCCTTATTTTCTATATCCTTTTTTTTTTTTGTTGCTGCTCTTGAATGGACAAAAATGCTAAGAAGTCGCGGCCGCAGCTTTTGCATAAAGTAGAAATTTACACATTCTTAGTAAAATAAATACAGTGGCAGCAAAAGGAGAAAAAAAAATGTGAGAGAGAAAAAATGAAAAGGTAAAAAAAAAAAAATAACATCATGCATATTTTGCAAATGCTACATAAAGAATACAAAAAGTAAAGTAACGATGAGGAGAAACCACACAGCGACTAAAGAACTTAAGAGCGAAATTCTTATAATTTTTACACATGAACCTGTTCCCCCTGCCAGCTCCCTAAGCTTCCCTTCTCACCCTACTCCTTGAAGGCCCCCAGCTTCCACTCCCACTCTAGCTGTTCTGTGCCGCGCTAAGCGGCGTTTTTTCTAAAAGGCTTAACAAAAAATGCTTTTTAACATCGCTAGGTCGTGCAGGGAGCTGGGTAAGGAGAGGAGCCGTGTAGGGTGCGGTACTGCGGTGCAGGGTTCAAGAAATACTCCAGCAAAAAGATTTCAGCTCGTCATTTATGCGTTTATCTCCGACCACCAACAATGCTGTGGCAAGTTTTCCATTCCTCTCCCAACAGCTCAATTTTGTGTGTGTGTGTGTGTGACAGAGGATTTTTTTTGCACCCAAAAACCGCCAGGATTCGTTAAGAGTGTGTCTGTTTGCTTATCCAAAGTAGTGTGCCTTTTGAGCCATTTGAATGGATTGAATAGTTATTGTGGTCTTATGATTGTCACTTAAAAGTTCAAATTTACTTTGATTATGTTGAATTAAAGAAATTATAGGCAAACCGTGCACACGTTGGGCGCCAATTATGACTTTTTGTCGGCAGAAAAAAGTTTATAAAATTAAATAAAATTGACTAAATAGTTAAAGCATTAGCAATAATTAAAATAATTTGTTTTATTGCATTTATTAGCAGTAGTTACACAAGTTTATATGTTCGAAAATGTGCACACGTTGGGCGCCAAGCACAACTAAAACAAAAAGTTCTACAAACATTTTCTTGGTTTTATTTAAATGATAAAACAGTCTCACGTTGTGCGCCAGCTGATGTCTTTCCAAGCTGCTGTAGCGCCTACAAAAGTTAGCACGACCCAATGAATTTCGCTAGTGCAACTGCGCCTAAAATTATGCAACTGTAAATTCGAGGCGAGGACAAGAGCTAAGAGCGGATCCCTTTTTGGGAGCCATCAGCTGCGCTGGAAGATAGGACAAAGTGGGCTCACATGTGCGACTGCTTGCAAATCTTTTCTTCTGCCACTGAAAAGCCAACACAGCAAAGGAAAGCAAAGGAAAAGCGGCTAACAAACAACACGTAGGCAAAGAAAAATACGCGAAAATTATATTTAAGATGACATTTTATTTGGGCAGGCAACCGATTTTTGTCCAGCCTGTGGTTGCCAGTTGCCAGTTGCCAGTTGCCAGTTGCCAGTTGCGTGTACGGAACCCCGCCCCCTTCTTAGCCCCCTCCTGTGTGTGTGTTTGTCTTGTTAACCTGGTCGTCCGTTTGCTTACCACTCTGTCTGCGTGTGTGTGTGTGTGTGTGTGTTGTCTGCCTGTTTGCCATTGTCTCGCGCCTGGGCAAAAAGAACGCCGGCCAATTAGCCCCAGCCCGAGCCGAAGTTAAAGGCGAACTCGTTCTTAATTAGGCGTGTTTATGTGCAAGTTTCCGCTCTCTCTTTGCACCTCTTACTCTTCGTGCATACTGCACTAAGCCGCATCTTGGCGCTGATTCTATTTTTTCTCTTTCTTTTTTTTTTTTGCTGCTGCTTTGCACGCATTCTACACGATTATTACAGTCACAGTTACAGTTACAGCTACAGTCACAGTGACAGTCACAGTTACATTTACACGGCTGCTTTTTAATTAACATTTAACACGTTTGTCACCCACTCCAAGTCCGATGACGACCATGCATGACATACATCAAAAGCAGCATAGACAGCAGATTAGCAACAAAAACTGCGTGTGTTCCAATTGAGCGCATGACTGTGAAATACCCGTTCCTCAAATGACTTTCAATCACACTGCCTTTTTTTAAATTTATTATTTATTTAAGCGTTGAATCCTTACAATGCAGTTGTAGTAGCTTAACAACAAATTTAGATAATAAAATATAGAACCAAACATTCTCATATACACAGAAGGACATATAAATAAGTTTGACGGCTTTTGTTTAGAACTCACATTTTTTTTTAAACTGATATTTTACTATTCATGTAATTTTTCTGTTGTTTATCTATACAACTTGAAATAAACTGTTAATAATATTGAATTGAATTATAACTTCAGTTATAATTGATACGGGAGGCAATGGGGATCAGGGTCCGCATCCGGATTCGAACTGCTCACAGCATGTAAAGTTCTATTTATGACAAGATGGCAGGTTTGATATCTGAGCTACTGTTGTTGTCTAGAACTCATTGGTGACGATTTAGCTGAGGAAATTTAATTTAAAATGCTAAAGTAAGAAGCATTACCTTCCTTACATACATACCAAAAAGAAAGCAGAACTTGTGTAAGAGTCAGAACGATTTTCAGTAATTCGATTAGTAAATAAGTTCCAACACAACAGATGACCAACTTTGAGTTTAAACATAGCACTGCATACATTTAGGCGGAAAGTCAAGAACTTTCAGAGCAGCATAGCTTAATAGAAATGCATTTGAAAAACAGCACAAATAAATAGTGTCGTGTCAATCCTTTACCACTAAAGAAGTGATCAAATCTTATAATTTAAACGCTTATAAATCCGACTTGCTAACAAGTTTTCAGTCTCTGTCCCTTCTCATGTCTATTAACCCAATGCACACCTTCTGGCCACGTGTACCGGGTGTAAAAAGGCCAACACGAATGCCAGCAGGTGCCCATCATCACCAACATCGTCATCGTTGTTGCCATTTTTTGTAAATTTTTGGGAGGCGTGGTTGCCATTACACGCGTTAATTTCATTAAAATTAAACACATGCATGGCCAAAAACAAAAGGCGGCCCTTTTTTTTCCTATAGAGCTGACGCTGCTCTGTTGCGAGTAATATAAAAATAACATTAGCATGTCCTTGCACAGGACACTTTTTGCGTTTCCTGTTATCTCTCCTTCTTGTCCATTTTTCCATTTTTCTTCTCCTCATTTTGTTGTTTTGCCTTTTTTCGTTTCGTTTGTAGAGTACTTTCGGTTAGGCATGCGACAATGAGCTGCGTTTTACGTGTGCATTCTTGCGGTGACCCTTTCAAGCCCACCTGTGTGCCTGCACTGTTCAAAACTTATCACTTTTGTGATCAGTTTGCTCAAAAGAGATTTGTTGGTTGCCACGCAACGAAAACTAATTTATAATATTTGTACTTAGTTATCATAGTTTTTTTTTAGATTTTGCTAGCATTTTTCTCAGTGTATTAGTGCTTCCCCCTACTACCCCCTCCAGATTTCGCTCTGCTGCGCTTTTTTGTCAAACGCCTCTGTTTGTCTCTACCTGTCAAACGTGTGCTGCATACTTTTAGGCTGTGTATTACAAATCCTTTGGCTCTTTTACCTTTTACATTTTCTATCCAGAACTGCAAAGCACAAATCTTACACAGATGCTTTGAAATTACATTGGCTTAGTGAAAGAGTGTCATTTGAGCATGGGCACAAGTTTAGGGGTTTATGTATTTTTACTTACCAATGTTTTCTCAGTTGAATTCATTTTAACAACATTTTTTAACTATTTTAATTGGCATTGTAAAATTGTAAACCTTTGCGAATTTACGTGGCTTTTCTTAACAACTTTTTGAACTAATTGTATTACTTTTAAAATGTTGTATATTTACTTTTTTAAGGTACAGCAGTAGTGCACTAGTTTGACCAGTTCCCTTTATTGGTTACATAGTAGTTCTTAATACATAGTTTTAATATAGGCTTATTGCTCTTGTCTATTTTGAAACAAAATGTATTTAAATTAAGACAAGAACTCAATAAAATACGCTAATTTGTATAAATTTTCGAAATGTTTTTAAACTTCCATTGCTTGTAAAGTACAGTCGATAAACTATTTTCCTAGCTGTATTGACTGTCTTAAAAATCAGATTAGTTTCCAAACTTTTCAGTGTATCTTTGATTCTTGGAATTAACTCAGTGTTTTGCTATTACATTTTTTTGGTTCACAAGATTTCAGTAGTGGTTTTGACATTCCTTCTCTGTCTTTCCATGTCAGCAATGAGCCAAGTTGCGACTCGTCTTCAGCTCGTTTGTATCTTGAGATTGAAGACAAACAACAATGCCAAAAACTAAACACAATGAAAACGGCGCTAAAATTAAAAGCAGCTGTCAAATGCATTTGATAGTTTCGAACCCTTTGGCAAAAAAGCCGAAAAACCAAAACGGAAAATGGAAAATGGTAAATGGAAAACTCAAACCAATAAAATGTTTCACGACACAAACACACAACAAATAGAAAAATTATGCTTCAATAAATAAATTTGCGTATGCGACTGACTAGTCTTGGTGTGGAGGAAACGGGGGAAAATGGGTGGAAATTGGTGGAAAATTGGTAGGGAAAATAGCTGGCGTTGGCTTTGAAAAACAAAAGTTGTTTTTGCGAGTAGTTTTCGCCAGTTTTGATTTGAGCTACTGAGTGTGTGTGTGTGAATGGAGTATGTAGGTGTGAGTGTGGGTGTGCATGTGTGTGCGTGTGTGTATGTCCTGAAAAGGTGCGATTAATTGAAGAGCTGGCAACGACGTCGTCAGTGCTGTGGACAGACGACTGGAGACTCCCAAAATCCACTTGTGCAACGCGTTAATTCAATAGCCCAATTCACATGTGCGTCCCATTGTGTGTGTCTGTGTTTGTGTGTACACTGGAAAAAATGCAAAGCTCTGCATATCCCTTTATCGATGTAGAATTGTTAGTTTAAAGTTCTACAAAATTTCCTTGTAAGAAGCGATATGTGCGTAATTGGCAGAAGGAAGAGTTTCCGACCCCATCAATTTTATATATTCTTAATCAGCATAAATAGCTGAGTCGATATCGTCTGTCCATATAAATACCTGGATCTTTTAAAGTTAAAGAGCTAGAGCCACCAAATTTGAAATGAAAGCGCGTCCTTATATCAGCTAGATCAAGTTTGTTTCAAATTGTTGACAGGCCCCTTAATTCCCCCGCATATTGTAATAAAAGAGTGAGCTTAATGTTTATAGACCACGTCAACTGCTTAGTAAAGTGTGGTCCAAGTAGCAGCGAGTAAGTCTAAGGTCTGCGGTTCGCACTCCGTGTGTAAATGCCGATGATCGGAACCTTTTCCAGTGTAGGGAGTGGTGCAACTGGTAGTGTTGCGATTTGTTCTTTGGTTCGATGCCTGTCAGCGAGTCATCTCAATTATTTACCTTATTAAATTTCATTTTAAAATTTAAATTATACATTATTTATTAAAATATTAACTTTTGATTATGATACAAGATTTATTTTTACGCAAAACATGTTTTTAAAGCAAGGCATGTAAATATTAAGTACATAATACTCTGCTTCTTCATAATCTTTTTAGTATGTGTGATTACGTAAGAGTACAGGGTCTTTTACAGTTGGTTCGCTCGACTGTAGCCTTTCTTAATTGTTAATTAAACAAAATTAAGCCAAGCTAATATTTTTAACTAAATTGGAGTACTTAATTTTGTTCAGTGTATTTATGTCCCATTTCAGGACGGCATTTCGACGGATAATAATAATCAGCTCGCTCCAAAGCGTACGGCTAGTTTTGTGTTTGTATTAGTGCGGTCTGTAACTGCCATACATACATGTGTGTGTGTGTGGGTGTGCCTGTGATGCTGTGTTGGTTTGTATTTTCATTGATAATAAAAGGATAATAATAAAGTGCGCGTCGCGGCAAATATTTGAATGTCGATTTGCCCCACCGTCGCGCAGTGAATGCTTTTGGCTGCCCCTGCCTCCTGCCACGCCCCCTGAGCCATACGTAGTCTTTGAAAAAGGATGCTCGACTCTCAGATCTCCCAGTCCGTGCAGTGTACGGCACACAGACGGATCCTTTCATCTGATGTGGCCCCAAAATATGCATGAATTTCATGCAATGCCATTGAGAGACTCCTTCTTGTCTGTGTGTGTGCGTGTGTGTGTCTGTGTGTGTGTGTGTATGAAGTCCTTTGCAATTTATTGTTTTCGCCATATTTGCGGCTGTTTATTTGGCGCGTACTCATCCCGGGGCTCTTTTGTACCGCTAAGTAACCTCAGTTTTGCTTTAATTTATTTTAACGAATCTTCAGTTATTCAATTATTTCAGACTAAGATCGAGAGAATGTAGTAACAGACACATGTCTTCAAGTAAACACAAGATTTGAATTTTTTTAAGTTTAGCAACTCTTATTAAAATATTTTTGTATTTTTTACCTTCCCAGTTTTTAGCTGATACTTTTTATAGTGTTATGTTTACTGTACTCTAACGACTTGCAGACCATGTCTGGCAGAATTGTTGACCTTTCTCGCTGCTTTGGGAGACTTGTTTTTGGGAGTCGTGTGCCAGAGTTGCCAAATGCGGCAAATAAGCGAGTTGCAATTGCAATGAAAAAAACATAAAAATAGAATTAAAGGCAGGAAGTAAAGAAACGCGTTGACAGTCGACAACATAAATTAACCAAAGTTGTATTTAAATCAAATGCGATTAAAATCTACAAGTTGGCTAACAGAAATGAGGTAACTCCCTTTGGTCCCACTCCCATAGCCCCAAAGTGTTTGACCCAATTTGGTTTTCATCTCTCTCTCTCTCTCTCTCGCTCTCCCTCCCTCTCTCTGTTGTTCTCAGACTCCATCTCTCTCTTTCTCTCCTTGTCTTGGGCTGTCGCTTTTTTATGCCTATCGTAGATGCACATTTTTGGCCAATTCTTTTGGCCAGGCCAACATCTATCAGGCACTGAGCAAACGGCAGCCCATCCATTTATGACAAATTGATAATCGTTTACAAGTTGCAACTACCTTGCTGAAAGTATCTTGTTGCTGTTGTTGTTGGTAGTACCCTGTTGCAAGTACGAAGTTGCCGCTTCATGTTTGGGGCACGCACCAAAAGTACTTGCCTCCATCTCCAGCCTCATTTGCATACAATGCAAGCACGCACTTGTCGCTGGCTTCATTTGTGATCACAATGCCGAATCCAACGATAAGGCCAAAAGACCCAAAGGGTCAACAGCCCATTAGGCCAAGGAAAAGCCCAGCACAAGTTAAAACTAAAAGCCAAAAGAAACAGCAAAGAATAAAATTGTGAAAAAGAAAATAAAAATTAAACAAAAATTGATAAGTGGAAAGGCAATCGATTAATTGTGCAACTGATTGGGTAGTTAAAAGATTAAAATTTAATTGAATAGAAAATAAATTTGTACCTTTAATTTATTTTATGAGTATGTTAAATTAAATATATAAATTATAAATTAAAGCGTTTAATAAATTATGACACTGTACTTTATTTATTTATTAACGCAAACTAAATTCAGTTGCAGTAATAACCAAATAATAAAGTTAAATGTAGAAGTAAATTTAATATCATATTAATGACTATAACAAAAAGTAAATTATAAAAAGTATTAAAAAAAAATTTGTTAATTAAATTGATCAATTAATTAATTAATTCATTTGTTTCCAGCACTTATTCATTCAAACTTACCACATTTATAAATACCCTGTACTGTATTGGAGCTTTTCTCCTTTAACAAAACTATTTGATTTTCCCAGACTTAAATCAAACTAATTAATTTTAAAAATCTAGTGCTCAAGCTAATAATAAATAAATAATAATAAATAATAACGAAGGTAAAAAAGTTCTACAGAGCCTAATTGTATATAAGTAGAGGTTATATAATAAAATGCTTTAGTGATGAAAGGAATTGAAAAATTTTAATGAAGTTTGATTTTATAAAGTTTATATTTTAAGTATTAAAGTATTCTTGTAAAAACTTAAAGATAAAAAAAAATACTAGCAAATATTAACATTTCCTTAAGATTTTATTTTTTATTATTTTTTCATCTTTACAACAAGTTCTTTTGGTTAACTAACGCTATCTAAAATCTATGACTAATTTATTTAATTTACAACTTTGAATATAAACTTGTGATTGACAGATTGATGAAGCTATGTATTTAGCGTCCAGTCGGACGCCATTTGTATTTCAATCAATCGGAGATAGAATTCGGTTGAATCAGGCCCTGCCCCCTTGTGCGCTGTGTGCTGAATTGGTCGGCAGCCCCAGTCATGAGTAACTGCTGCGCTGTTGTCTCACTCACTCACACTCACACACACTCACTCATTCACTCACTCACTCACTCACTCACTCACTCATTCATTCATTCATTGACTCACTACCCCTCATTGAGTGCTCTTTGAGTGCTTTGCTCGCTAAACATTTCGAGTTACTCAATTTCGAACTGTTTCCCCTTTTCGAAAATCGTTTGTTTTCGAGCGGAGAAATGAGTGAAACGTCGGCGCTCTTGAGTGAGTTTTCATTGTTGATTCACTACGATGCCGAGACAGAGACAACTAACTCATTTTGGCTCAGCGACAGGTTTTTCCTTGATTCCTTCTCGTTTCCCCTTTCCCTTCTGAACCTAAACCTAAAACTGCTTTGCCTCAACTGAACAGAGCACAGAAGCAATTGGATTAAAGATTTGTTTTTAATGAATTTATGCCCCTAATCGGCAAACAATAATATTTTCAATCAATACATTTGTAGGATTTTTGTATGATTTTGTTTATGTCTTTTATGATATTTTTAGAAATACTTTTAGACTTGTATACCAATTTATTAAAAAGTTTATTAACTTAACTCTAAGGTATACATAAGTTATACTTCCTAGTATTAATTTTAATAAACTTTGTAGTGTTTAATTATTTCAAAGTTAGTGTTAAACGGATATTTTGTTTGAATTTTTCTATGATTTAAAAGTCAACAAAAAAATATAATGTAAGTTCTTTAAGTTCTTTAAAGCTAAATTCAATTAAAATTTAAATTAAATAAACAAAGTAACTAAATTCACTTATTTCTACAGAGCGTCGCTTATAAATTCAACAGTTTAATACATTTAAACGTACGGTAAGTAAATTAATAAAAACAGCAATGAAAATCATTAACAAGTAAATTAATAATTCTTATTTCTCAACCAGTAGACCATAAAATACCTAACTACAGGGTAACTTTCAGTCGGGTCGCCTATTCGCTGTCTATCGTTTAATGAAAGTGTCGCCTCGCGCGACTTGTGCAGCTGCAGCCACTTGGAAAATGAGAATGATTGCAAAATGATTAGGGGAAAAGTTGAGTGGATCCATGCGGGGAGCATTACGGGTCCATTGCAGGTCATAATTTTGCTGTCAATTGTCGGCAAGGCAAACAAAAGTTCATTAGGAAAACGGTCAAAGTTGTGTCCGTGGCACACATATGCAAGCCAGGAGAACCACAACAAGGACCTAGCACCAAGGACACGAGCACAGTAGGATCGAAGAGCGCAGTGGGGACAAAGGACAGGATGGGACAGGACAGGACAGGACAGGACAACTGTGGACGCGACACAAAATGTCAGCGACATCATTTGTCAAAACAAACTTTTTGACGTAGTCGCGCCGCAGCGAAAGTGCGTGCCGCGACCTCAGAGCGCGCTTCCCTCTTCCCTGTGCCACGTTCCCTTCCCCCACTCCTCGTTCTGCGCCTCTGGCACGCCCACTTTCAGTGTGTGCTTGTCTGAGTCGGGACAACAACAAACTGATGCCTCATGCACTTTACTCCCGTTGCCTCTCAACACTCTCCTATCCCATCTCCATTCTCCTCTCTGCCCTCTCCCTTCTCTTATCTGTTTACTCCTTCCCCTTGCGTCCTAGCTACATGCCACATGCCACTTGCCTCACGCCTGCCCAGCACGATGTTTATCATTATTATCGCGACTCGCGTTCGGCCAACAACCAAAATCGTCCTCGGCCTTAGTCACAGCCCCTACCAACACCGCAGAGCACTGCCCCTGTTCCACCCACCCACAAAAACCCCTTTCTCTGTTTACCCCCCCGCCCCTTTGCCCATTTTGGCTGAGACTCCGCCACATTGTCATACACTTGCCACAGAGTTAATCAACTTGTTGATAAGTCCACCCAGTCAACAGTCAACAGTGCAGTGCATCAGTTTGTGCACGCTTTGTGCTCCCACAACTGTTTGGCTACACGCGGAGTGCAAATCACAACAATTTTGAAAACTCTTTAAATTCTTTTTTGAAGTTGGTTAGTAGCATATTTGCGTTCTCAATACATGAGATGGTTCCGAAAATAATATAAATAATTTCCTTCGTTTTTCTCCGAAAATTTCTAACTTTTTTGTCTTCTTTTTCGCTTTTAACAGAATTTTGAATTCAACTTATTCTTTCAGGTGTCTCTTCTTATGATTTCTTGTTGCTTTTATACCTCTTTTCTTCATTAGTTTAAGATTTGTTCAGCTCATTTCAAAATTTTGCTGTTTTTCGTTTCTGTTACTCTTTCTCTTCTTCTCTTCCTTTATCCACATATTCCCGAGTCCATCTTGTCTCCCCATCCAACATTCTCTCACACCATTTTTCTATAGCTTTAGCCTTTAAAATATATAGCTATGTATATATCCAATTATTTTGTTAGTTTTAGTATTGTGTTCCCCTACTTTCCAAACCCGATATCACTATTTGATTTAATCTTTATTCCATCCTTTTTTATACCCTTGCAGAGGGTATATTGTTTTTGTCACAAAGCTTGTAACGCATTGAAGGATGAGTTTCCGACCCCATAAAGTATATATATTCTTGATCAGCATCAACAGTCGAGTCGATATAGCCATGTCCGTCTGTCTGTCCGTTTGCTTCTATGCGAACTAGTCTCTCAGTTTTAAAGCTACCTTGATGAAATTTGGTACAGATCTGTATCTGTCTCTCTGCAAGCAGTTCATATGTTAAAATCAGCCAGATCGGACCACTATATCATATAGCTCCCATAGGAACAATCGGTTGAAAGGGCTTAGTATGAACATTTTCGGTGTCTATTGACCGATTTCAACGAAATTCACGCAGAATGTATTTCTCATTGTCTCCCATCTGTTGACCAAATTGTAAATCTCTTTCTGGATCCAATTTTTTCTCTCTCTCTCTCTCTCTCTCTCTCTCTCTCTCTCTGTCTCACTCGCTCTCTCTATCTCTCTCTCTCTGTCTCACTCTCTCTCTATCTCTCTCTTTATCTCTCTCTCTCTCTCTCTCTCTCTCTCTCTCTTTATCTCTCTCTATCTCTCTCTTTATCTCCTTCTCTTTGTTTCTTTTGTTTCTTCCTTATATGCTATTTACCTCCACCCCTCACTATTTTAAGTCGCTTTCATTTTCTCAACTAAGTTCACAACTCAATCCCAATCAAATAGGTAAATACCCTGTAAAATATACATATGTCAAACACTACCCACCCACCCACACACACACCCACGCATTTGCACACACACAATAGCTCACACACCCACACGCATGTTCGCGCTACATTGACAGACTGACTCCTCTCTCTATCGCCCCCTGACTCTTCCTGCGTAGCTGGCAGCCTTGCCACATGGCGCATGCCACACGCAGTTCGTCGTACATACCCCACTCCAGCAATATCCTTCTACTCCTCGTTGTTGTTGTTGTGTGTTTTGTGTGTTGATTTTTGGTCGCGTTCTTTTTTGCGGCAACGCCGATGTCGCCATATTAGCGGTTTTCGTGGCCGATTATTTGCAAGCCCATTTGATTTGGGTGTCCTGCCCACCTCCCTCCTCTCTTCCTCTGACTCTCTCTCTTTCTCTACTCCAGTCTGTACGTCTATTAATTATCGAAGTAAAGAACTTGAGAGTCTGCGACTCAGACTCGAAGTTTATTTCGATTCTATTTCATAATTGCAACAAAAAGTCACTCGAGATGTGACAAGCCGCAGCGAGAAGAAAGAGAGAGAGAGAGAGAGAGAGAGAGAGAGAGAGGGAGGAAGACAGACAGACTCAAAACAGTCCATAGTTGTGTTACCATTTCCCATTGCTCAGCGGGACAAACGAAAACTATGCACAATTATGGACACGTACTCCGGCAAGTGGACAGCTCTGGTAGTTTGGGGACTGTCCACTTGTGCAAAATTATTGTGAAATATACTACAGCAAAAAGCACAAGAGAAAAAAAGAGTGAGAGGGAGAGAGAGGAGAATACTTTTGAAAATGAAGTCATCGAGGCGCTGAGAGACACAGACCGGGAGAAACGGGCAGGAGAGAAAGGGCAGTTAGGTGGCTGAGAGGGATTGGGGGTTCCACAAGTGTGTAGTGCATGGCACATGGAACCCTTAATTAAATAAATTCAATATGCGCAACGGGCGACAGTATCCAACCCCTGCCCCACCCCTTTCCACAAACTACCCCCGTTTGGGGACGGGGGGAAACAACTACACAATTATATGGCGAAAATGTTCTGTTGGAAATCGTCATGGATTTTAATATTTAAAAGCGTTTTCAAAAACTGTCCCAGCAACCGAAGTTGAGGTACAGCTTTGTTAGCGCTAAGGGGTAGGAGGAGGTGTGGCAGGGTGTGTGTGTGTGTTGGTGGCCAAGAGACTTTTGACCAGAACGTGGGCTGACCAAAAAGTGCCGCAGTTCAGAGGCCAAACGCATCGACAACGCCATGAACCGTGTCCCAGAAGATGCCCCACACAACCCGACCACCACACACAATCCACTTGCCACACTCCCCCCGCCCATCAGACACCCCAAATTGTGCTCGGCAAACCCGTTCGTTCGACAGGACAGCGGCAAACATTTTGATAAGCGTCCAACATCGTCTGGTCAAAAGTGCTCCTGCTCCGGGTCGTCAGGCCCCTCAACCCCTGCCACTCCAGCCCTCGCTACTTGCTGTCCTCCTGGTGCTCGTCGCCAAAAAAGGATATTATTTAATGAGCTAAACTTAAAGCATTGGGCGCTCCAGTGGATTGGTTTGCGGGCTGGGATTCCTTCACTGCCAACTAACCAATTTCAGTTGACCTGCTTCCCACCTCGCCTCTGTCTCTGTGTGTGTGTGTGTGTGTGTGTGTGTGTGTCAGTGTGTGTATTGCATAGTTTTTGGTGGCTTGGTCTCGACTCGGTCTCGGTCCAGACTCAGTCTCGCTTCGCTTGCATATTCAATTGAAACTGAAGTCTGACCAAACTCAAACCCAGTTCGACTTTCGATGTGCCCTGTACTTGAAAAGCGCTAAGGGTGCACTTAGTTGCTGTTAATTATGAAAGTTGTATTCCTACATATTACCAAAGAACAATCTAGTTATAAATGTTTAAAAATTCCCAATTCAATCGGTCGTTGGCTTAGTCACCGTTTAGGCAGCACTTTCAAGTACAGGGCAGTCGCCTGTCGTGCACACTTTACCGCACATTGATTGTTGTTGCAGCTC
This sequence comes from Drosophila nigrodunni, assembly GCA_020829145.1. NCBI lineage: Eukaryota > Metazoa > Arthropoda > Insecta > Diptera > Drosophilidae > Drosophila > Drosophila nigrodunni. The sequence goes on along the minus strand of JACVCZ010000002.1, from coordinate 3,528,220 downwards.
CATCTTCTTTTTGGGGTCAAGCGTGTGCGTGATTAAAAATTCAACACCCGAAACGAATGTGGAATTGAACGGCAAATTAAATGAGCACTCAACTGGACTGGGAATAACCGGAACTTTCCCCGGGTCCGGCACACACACACCCGCTCTCTCTCCCAACCCCTTTCTCACTCGCTGCCTCTCTACCTCTCTCTCTCTCTCTCTCACACGCTCTCTTTCTAGTGAGCATGCAAAATCTATTCGCTTCATCTCAACAATTTCATTTAACGAACTTCAATATTGGACTTTGCATTTATAATTACCAACTTCATTTCGTATTACAAAATCTACGTAGTTTCAAGGCTTCAGTTTTGAAAATAATTTCAAACTGAACCAAAGCTGACTCAATAAAGATACTTTTTATTAGCAAAGTATCTTTTATAGGTGACTCAAGAAATGATGTAGTTTTTAGCAAAGTATCTTTTATAAGTGACTCAAGAAATGATGTAGTTTTTAGCAAAGTATCTTTTATAATATATTTAAGTAAGATTTTTAAAATGTAAACAATTTTTTTAAATTTTTAAAATATTTGAATTTTAAGTTATAATAAAAAGTAAAGTCGATTTTAAACTTTTTCCATTTTATTTATGATTGGAAGAGAGAACAAGTTTAACTAAAAGATTTGATACTTTACTTTAGTTTATTGAATTACTAACTAAAATTGTGTTGTGCTCTAGATTGATTATTGGCCTATTTTTTATATGACGTCTATATTAAGTATTAGTAAATGGGCGAATAGAACAAAAAGTGTCAGATGAGGACATTTGTGTGGGTATTGAGTGGATGGGCGGTGCACTACTCAAAATCTTGAACTTGATCAGCTTAAGAAAAAACTAGGGAATTGTATCAATTTTTCCATTAAAGACCTAAAATGTAGGGCATAAAAAACAAAACTTTAATTCGAAAACTGATCAGATTTTCGTCAGTTAACAATTAATTGAGACACTTGACAAACTACTGAGCTTTATAGTTTCTAAGCAGCTTGCGCCAACTATCAGGCAAAGAACAACGAAGATAAAGTCGAAAAAAGCTAAAAAAAATGCCAAAAATCTGCTAGAAAAACGTGAAACACATGACATAAAATTTGACAATTTCTTGGAGAATTTATGGCACTTGTGGGAGGCAAAGACACGCCGTAGATAGGAGGGCATTTAAAGAGTTTATGGTCATGCACACACATACCAGTACACACACCGTTCCCCACACACACTCTCACACCTACATGCATGTGAGTTATCCTGTCGCTTATCGGGCTAAAACACACACCTTCGCTTCGACTGGGAACGTTTACATAAATTCATAAAATTATTGCCCGTAATCAGCATTATGCATTTGTGAAAAAATCGCAAAAGAGTGAAGCGTTGGTAAGACAAAAATATAACGGGGCGTGGCGGAGCGGGGGCGGTTGGTGTTAGGGAGTGAGCTCTATAGCTTTGTCTGATTTTGGGTTTGGGCTTCGAACGGCGGAGGCTTCATAATTACAAGAAAACGTTCCACACCCCCTTGCACCCTTACGCCCCTTGCACGCCTACACCCACAGGGTACTCCATGTCCTCCCTGGCCCCCCCTTTTCCAGCTTCTTTTGGTTTTCTGCTTTCTCGCTTGATTTGCCAGCAACATTTTCTTTTTAATTATTTATATTTTGGGATTTTTAGCAGGCAGCGCACGATTCAAAGGCTTTCCAAGTTTTTCTACACACATGTACGGGTGTGTGTGTGTGTGTGTGGTTGTGTGTGTGTGTGTGCCGAGGGGGTGTTATTTGCATACATCACAGACTCTGATGTTCGCCTGTCGACTGCCGACAATATCTTTTTATGCTCTCATATGTGTGTGTGTGTGTGAATGTGCCATTCCCCCCCACTCTCCTACCCCCTGCCCAGCCATGTACACCTGCAGTTGAAAATTTAAACTGCCCTCGCCCTGCCCCTGGAAAAGCCCACCCCTTTTCCACATACCCCTTTGGCATGTGTTTTATTAGGCATGTTAATTAAAAGACATGAAATGAAAATAATTAAAAAATATATATACAGATATACTATATGTATATGTATATAAAAATATGCATATCTCTCACTCTCTCCTTTATCTCTTTCTTCCCGTCTCGCTCTACATATCTCATATTCACACACATGGCCAAAAGTTACCGTTAAACAGTCTTTATTGCTTTTGGTAACCTGTTTTGATTTCGCTCTTTAGATCACCCTAGAAAAAAGGGGTAGCATCTGTACCCATACTTACCCTACCCTACCTTCACTCTACCCTTAGTACCTTCCCCCTCCCCTACCCCTTTCATATGCAACTTAATCGTATTTAACTAAAATTCACCTTGATTTGCAGCTTAGTCCACAAATTTTTGTTGTATTAACTTACTGAACTGAATTCTCCAACACCTCCGCCCCCACTTGCCACGCCCCATTAGCCCCCACCTCTACTCAATCCATTGGCAGTTCTCAGGGTACACTTTCGCTTGATGGTGGTAACATTTTTATCGCCTTATTAACTCATTGCTGTGGTGTCAACTTACAACAATACCAAAACAAAATACACCAACTCAACTGAAACAATAGCGAAAATTTGGTCGTCATCGAGTTGAGACACCCAAAGAAACCAGCCACGAAGCCACCCAAGCCACCCAAGCCACCCAAACCACCAGACTGACTGACTGCTTCCATTCACTCCCCACACCCTACCCTACCTACTGCCCTCCCTCTTTCCACGCCCCTTCAGTTTGTTATTGTCTAGAATTTTTGGTTGCGTAGGTGTTGAAAAAAAAAATAAAATAAGCAAGTGCTTCAGCTTCTACACTGACAAAAATAAGGTGTATGTAATTGAGTGTTGTATAAAAATTATTATTAAACTTGTACAACTCTGCATTAAGCTGAGTTGAAGAGAAAATAATTAAACTGATTCTAAGTTTACTTTGAATAAAACTAAAGTCATAAAAAATACACAATGTGATTAAAAAACTTATTTAAATAAAGTCTTAGTCTTGGTCTTAATATAACTTTGAATTCCTACTATAAACATTTTTATTTTATATATGCATGTCTAAACCATAAATAAATCTTTAATTTGTTTTGTGAAAAGAGAGTCTTTTAATGCTAAAGAAGAAATTAAATAATAAACATTTCCAGTGTAGTCGGTTTGGTAAACTTTTCTGTCTTGCTTAACATTTGTTTAATACTTTTATTTTTGATACTCAGCATCAAATTTATTGTCATTTGAAAATAGGGACTCACAGAAAAATTAAATTAATTTTATGAACAAAAAGAAAAATTTAACTAAATTCAAAATTTTGTTTATTAAGATATTTTTGTTTAAAATGTAAAATATTTTCAAATTTAATGGCATTAACTATTTTTAAAATATATAATAAAATTTATAGAATTTATTTTATTATAATATTATATATTTACAGTCCTGCTAGGAGTATTTATTTTCATTTCAATCCATTGGGTTAAAATTTACATGCTTTTATTAGCAACCTTAAGAATTCTTAAGCTTTAAGAGGCAAAGTTTTATTAGTTTGTCTGCCACTTCTTCAGTATTTCTCTCAGTGTACTTTTAAGTGCTGCTAATAACGCCTACAACTAAGTAAAAACAGCTGCCAGGGGCGTGGCTGGGGCAGAAATGGGATTGAGTTGCGACTCTTTTAAGAAATTGCAAAGTTTTCCATTCGAACAAAAGGCAAAGTGTCGCCAAGAAAAGGGAGGGGGAGAGTGGGGGAGAGACTGTTGGAGAGAGTGTGAGTTTGGCACTCAACAACAATACTTTGATGCGATTTTGCGGATATTAGGTGTTAATTTTTCAAAGTACCTTCCTCACCCCAGTGCCCCGCTCCACTTTTCTGCCCCTCACCCATGCTCTTGGCCTATTGCCATGGCGTCTGTTGCCTTTTGTAATTTTAACTGCTTTTGGTTAACACTTTTACGCATTGCCAACTGCTCTGGGCGTCCTCCATTGCCACATTCAGCGCGTGTGGCGGTGTGGAGTGTGGCTGGGGGTGTGGCATGGGGGCTGCGACATCGATATCACATGCCTCCAACGCCTCCCACGCCTCCCCCGCCTTCTCTACTGCTCTAAACTCTGGCAAGTCATCGATGGCAAAAGTTTTTGGCTAACTTTTTCTTGGCTTGCGTTTTTTGTATGCTTTAATTGGCCCCCAGGGGCAGCTGATAGGGGCGTGGTAGGGGTGGTAGATCGAAGAGTGCTGCCAACAAGCATTGAGTTACAGTTGCACCCCCCCTCCGCCTTCTTCCTCCCCTTTCCAACCATTCCTCCGCTCACTCTGCTGCTTTTCTTTGGCATTTATTGAGCATTTTAGCCTTTCATCGATGCTTTTGGCTGAAATTATTTGGCTCATTTTAATTATTATAACCGCTAAGTACAGGCAGCAGGAACAACAATGTCACACACACACACACACACGCACACGCACACCCACACAACGGCTGCGGGGGCGGGCTGTGGGTAGCCCGCAAAAAGCTCACAAATTTTAACGGTTATGCGCAGCGTTTGCTGAAAGTGAAAGGGAATAAAGTGGAGAAAGTGGGAGAATGACAGAATGACGGCTTGACGGCTTGACGGCTTGACAGCTTGCCTGACTGCCAGCAGGAGAATGGAAATGGAAATCGCAATGTTTGTTGTCGATTCGAGGCATTTTCCTTTGTTTCGAGGTGCCAAAAATGCCATAGACGTTGGTGCTGCTTCTTGTAATACCCTGTAGGGGGGTGTTATGGGCTTTAATAAAGGTGAGAAACAGCAAACATTGAACTTTAATATTTTAATAAATTTCGCATGACTATATACATAAGCTTAATCAATTCACAGGGTATCCCTTCAGCAAGTAAACTCCATTCTACTGCGTATATGTCTTGTTGCGGTTGTTACTTTCCCTCATTATGGCCAAGACGCTTTCAGTTGCTTTTGACCAATTGTTATAGCCAGAGTCCCTCCCAATCGCGTCCTTCTCCTTGAATGTCTTTAGTCTTAGCACTCTGCCTCTCTCTCACACTTTCTTCCCTCTCTTTTGCTCTCAATCATTGTAGCATGTGCTTAGCTTTCAATTCACAGTTTGTTTTGTTCACTTGCCAAATAGATCGACTACACAATGTGCGTGTTTTTCTACATCATCATTGTCATTGTCGTTGCTCTCATTACCACGGTCGTTGTCCTGCAGATCCTTGAGTCGCAGAAGTGACTTGTACTTCCTCAGGTGAGTGTGTGTTTGTGGAAACCCTTAAAAATAAGGTCTCTCTTATCTCGTATTTTCTATCTAGAGAGAGTTCAGAGTACATGTAATCTCTTACTACTCTCTGTATACTTTATTTACTGGCTCTTCTCTTCACTTACTCTTTATCAGCCTTGATTTACCCTCACTATCTATTCTCAATTTTTTCTTACATTTCCTCATTCTTTCTCCAATTTAGCTGTGTTCTCTTCTACATTTTCAGTTCATTTTCACTCCCTTCTCTTTCTCTTAGCTTCTTAGTTTTTCTTTGGAGTTTCTTTCTGGCCTTGGTCGTCCCCCATTGTCCTTGGCCTCTATTCCCTTAGTGTCCTGGTCTTCCTATGTTCCTCTCTCTCCTTCCCACTCTCCCCTTTCCGCCTTTTCTCTTCTCCGATTCATACAGTGTCAACTTTTGAGCGAGTGATGTGCAGACTCTTGCTCTTATGCACTTTATCGGTATTTTATTACATTTCTTTGCCATAACATTTGCATACATGATGCTTGCTTGCACTCCGTCTCTCTCTCTCTCTCTCTTCCTTGTCTCTCTCACTCTCCCTTTCTCTTTCTCGTTCTCCCACTCGGTGTGTCCATCTTTCGCTATTGTTGCTGGCTGCTATAATTAACTGAATATTTATTACTGCGGTAGATAAAATGTTATGCGGCTATTATTTTAGTTTTATGGCCAAAGAAGAAGCCAACAAGCAGCCAAGTCAGTTAGCCAGCCAGGTGGGCTTAAACCGAGAGCCAACTTAACGGCCAACAACATGGCGGTTGGAATTTGAACTACTAGAAGTCAGAGAGAGAGAGAGAGAGAGAGAGCGAGAGGCGAGTGCCAGAGGATGAGAGAGGGGAGAGAGCCCGAATCTGAATCTGAGCCAAAATGCACTAACGCAGGACACAAGCCATTGAGCAAGCGCAACCAATTAAGCCAACAACAATGCACACGGTACTAACTTGGCTGAGTCGAGTTCAGTCTTGAAATTGGCATTGGGTTGCCTCACACAAAAACTAGAGGAAATCGAGTGCAAGCGACTTAAAAACTACCTGTAATAATTATGACAAAATGGTGGCATACATTTTCAGACCTGAGTATTTCATCAAGTGTTTCTTTAATTAGGAAATTTTTTGTTGAATGATTTTTACTATTAAATGTTAAAAAGTAAATTATTCAGTACACAAAAAATATTTATAAGAACAAATATATTTTATATGTTTATAGGCAAAAATTTGTTTCTTTTTCTGTACAAAAAGCTGCCTCTGTGCTCTGAAAGCTCTGTTATCAAACCAATACACCCTCTACCCAGTCTGTTTGCAGGGTGTAAGGAGTACAATAAAAAATAGAAAAGAAAATAGAAAACACGTCGCTAATTGTTTTAAGGCTGACAAGAACATCGCGATGTTGGCTATGCAATAAGGTGTGAAATTCAAGCGCATAAATCCAAGACGACGGCCCCAAAAACTTTTTAGCAGTTCTTGAGTTCGTTCCAGGCACCAACTCCAACTACGACTCCGACTCCAGTTCCGACTTCAGCTACAACTCCAAGCGAGTGCTACTTTGCCGTGAGCCAGTTGATAAGTCTAAAAAGTTGGTACTTGTTTGTGTTCCTTTCGTTCGCTGGGCCGTAAAATAATAACGACAAGAAAATTACGCATACGCCGTGTTGTTTTACATTGTCTACGTGCGACGGCCAAATAAGGTGGCTTATTAATATTATTACTCATACGCCATGAAGTCCAAACGCATACCCAAGCACAAGGACAAGTTCCCTTGTCTCTGACTTTACTCTGCTCCTGTTTCGACTGTTCTCCTCCTGCTCCTTGTTCCTCCCACTACTCTCTGCGACTTCTGTTGCTATATAATATAATTGTTTAATGAACTGCATGGAGCTGTGTTGCCAGAGCATCGCAACTGAGGCCGCAAAGACGGCTGCTTGTGGGCACAGATTGAAGTCAGATTTGAGCAGCTGTTGCTGTTTCTGGGCAGGATGTGGGTACCTCTAGGACAACCGTATCGAAATGGCATCAAATTGAATAGAAATGATTATTGTTGCCATAGAAATATATCTGATTCGTAATCTCCTTAGCCTTTTAGTTTTTTGTTTCAGTTTAATTATATTATATTATTATTTGATTACACAAAAATTCTGTTAAGTTGAGTGTTTTCAGCAGTTAACTAAGTAATTAGTTCATTGCAAAATAATCACATTTACATATTAGATAGGAACTGGAAGACTGAAAAAGATATGTGTATGTGTTACAAAGAAATTTGGTAGAATTTATTATTAATTTTAAATTAGACCCTGTCAGGCGTGAAATGTGCGTAGCAGGCAGAAGGATGCGGGGCCCAGCGCATATAGTATATATTTTCTTGATCAACATCAACAGCCGAGTCGATTTAGTTATGTCCGTCTATCCATCTGTCCGTCTGCCCCTTTGTCCGTTCGTTCGTCCGTATGAACACGAAGATCTCAGAGATTACAAGAGCTACAGCCAACAAGTTTGGTATAAATGCCCATCCATGGTGTACGCAGAACAAGTTTACTTCATATTTTTTCCACTCCGCTTGTCGCCCCTGAAAATTGTAAGTAAATATGCTCATCTTGCGTAAAACTATGTTTAAATCACCTTAACTTCGAAACAACTAAAGCTTTTGCAACCAAACTATCGCATTTTAATGGTATAACTTATTTTTATAATGGTAATAACTAACAAATTCCAAGTTTAATCCGGATCAGAAAACTATAGCCTATAGTTCTCATAGCACAAAGCGTTCTCAAAATTGTTTACTTTTATGGCAAAATGCGCTCTAGGATGAGTGGGGGTCTTTTACAGTCGATTCACTCGATTGTAGCCTTTCTTATTTGTTATATTTGTTTTATTATATATGCTGAGCTTGATTTAGTTTAAGTTATTATACAAATAGTTAGTCATACTTTACTTTTATAGAATTAAAATCTCAGCAGATGATTTAAGTAACATCCGTTTAATAATTAAAATTTGTTGATATCGAAAGCACTTTAAAATGTTCCTTTCCTTAAACAGAACTCACATTATTTATAAAAAAAAAAATAATATGTGCATATTACTACACAGAAAGAATGGAACTAATGGTACTGCTACAAAACATTGCTTGTGTGAAAAACAAAAAAATATAAAAAACTGTTAATATTATAAAGCTCATCAAAGCTTCACTTCAAATTAAGTACTGAAAGAGTCAATAATAAAATAAACTTTTGTCACTATTTTGCCCGACTAAAAATAGAAATAATAATTCAATTTCTAAAGATAATTATAGTTATAATAACTAAGAGTTAAACTAATATTAATTCAATTTTTAATGAACTTCACGTGCCGAAACTGTTTATTTAAACCCTGTTTAGTCAGCCATATTAAACCAGATAACTCGACAGGTATTTAAATTTGTATTCTAGTTCAAATTGATAATGTTTAATTATATAATTGAGCTTAGCGCTTGACAGAATACACAATTTATAATTGTTGCTTTCGTTTCAAATTTTTCACACTAAAAATAAAAACTCAATTTGACATAATTTTGAACCCCCTTTCTCTGTCTCGCAGCAAAATTGTTGATAGCAATTTGACACGCAAGCCAAAACAGCTGTTAAATAACAACATAAAAAAAGTATTTCGAGTGGTGTATATAAAGGGATTGATTCAAAACGTTGGAGAACATTGGAAAAGCGACATCAAAGCTGAAAATATGCGTCTAAATTTGTATTATTTTCTGAGCTTTCTGCTCGTGCTGATCAGTGGCAGTGCTCTTGTGGTGCGTATACCCTGTAAATTAGTTTATTATATATCCATTGAATTGACTTTTTCTTCTGTAGAGCGCCAGACCGCAGAATCCATGCGGACCACCACCAAGCGGACCACCACCGAGTGGACCACCCCCATCGGGACCACCACCTGGAGGTCGCTGTCCACCACCCATGAGCACCACTGCATCCTCGGGATAGATCGAAGCTCACTCTACGCAACCAGATCCCACTCTTGACTAGATTTAGCGACACTCTTGGTTCAGCCCCTTTTTTTTTTCTTGTTTCTAATTTTCGTCTATGTTTGTAAACCTCTAAAAAAAATATATGTTATTTTGCATAAAAAAAAAAAAACATTCACTTAATTTACAAAAATTTTAATGTTAATAACTTAATGAAATTTTGTATGCGTTTTTTTGTAGATCACTTCGAAGTGAAAAACATTTCTCATCCGGTTTTAAAGTCAAAATTTAAATACAAATATTTTAAATATCAAAATAAGTTCATAATCAAAAACACAAATCAACTTAAATTTATTTGAATTGGTCAATTTTTGTCATTAAAAATTTGTGTTTTTTTGTTGTTCAGAGAAAACAACAGACTCTGCTGAAATTTATGGTAATTTTTATGTTTAATCAGACTAGAACAAGAAAGAAAAGTACTCGGTCGGATGTAAGAGTTACTGAGAGTTACCAATTATTCATAGAAGATTTAAAAGGCAAGTTGACGATGTGCAGCAAAAAGGATCTCTAAGAAATTAAGCCTACTGAAAATCATATATTGTTTTAAAACAGACTTTATTTTGGTCTGAGATTTCGGAAAGAATCGAAGGAATAATGAAATGATGTACGCGCTCGAACTGAAAGTACACGACGTAGTGCCCTAGATTTTAAACCACCAATTTTTATTATTGACTACTAACATTTTGGGCGGCAAAGTTCTTTGTGAACGATTCGGTTTTTGGTCTGTATATGGAACCTGCACAGATTTGTAGCGAAACAGTAAATCTAGTGGAAGCATACCCTTAAGAGTTGGAAGACGATTACGCAAATATGTTGGTTCTACTTGCCGCTCTGGCACAACAGCTTAAACAACTTGTCGATGAATCTATTGCATGTTAATTGTATCTCATGAACTTTTCCCAAATAAAATTGGATCATTGCATGTACATGTCAATGCTGGTCACTCATTAAAAACCGACTAAGAACTACCATGAGACAATATCTAATAGCTCATTTGACACGTCTCAGATTAGTAAATGATCACCTCCGCAATCACTCTTTCGAATCCTTTAATACAAGTTTTGCATACAAACATCGATAAAAGTTGAAGATCTCTAATTGATATGAGACAATTATTCTTTATTATCATTGAAATCAAATACATAAGCATATGATTTTTATGTATGTTTTATTCTAATCAATGGGATACTGAGCTCATTTTCAAGAACCTCCACCACACCTCTCCCCAAGTCACATATGTGTTCAATTCAACCCTGCATAAAATATGCTAGTTAAGATACATTTTATTCAGATTTTATAAATCACCAGCTTACGTACAGAAATCTTACATAATTACACAGCTTTTTGTTTAAGTTTTCCCATTTTTTGTATGTCAAAAAAACCTGTTTGAATCGATGAGCCTGTCAGAAATGTGACAAATAATGTTATTTGTTTTCTTTATACACATTGTTTTGTTATTTCATTTATTGCCTTTTTTTCTAAATTTGTCGTACCACTGTTAAAGCATGTCTGATGACTTCCTGACATTCTTAAAATTCAGCATGCATTGCTTTAAATACATTTATATCTACTTTGTGTGTGTTAACATTTTGGAGCACATCATTCAAGGCCAAGAAGGAAGCTCCAATTAAAGCCAATGCACCAAGAGCACAACCCAGAAAAGAATAATAATATATATATATGTACATATATATATATTTATCTCGAGTCGGATTGGAGAATTACTTTATTTATATTCCACTCGGTTGGACTCGCTTTAGTTGTGCGAATGGATTTTAAGATGTCAGAGTCATCATGGGACTGTTTGGCTGCCAAAGCATTGATCCAAGATGTGCATAGACAACGCAATGGAATTGATTACTACCTCAATCCCATATTGGAACTGTAATGGTAGCATTTAAATTATAGTCTTCATAGCCCAAAATCAATCTGTGCTGTCGTTATTTATCTATAGTTTGCGGGCTTGGAAAAGCTTTAATGTGATTTCAAGTTGCTTGAATGGTTTCAGAATTAGGTAGTGATGAGCAGCATTAAGTAGTTATTTTCTAAGTACGGACTTATCTATGACTAAGAGTTTGCTGCAAATTTGTTTGCCAATTGTTTGCAGCAAATTTGTTTGCATGAAATTTGTTTGCATCAAATTTGTTTGCAGCAAATTTGTTTGCAAGAAATTTGTTTGCCAGTTCTTTGCAGCAAATTTGTTTGCCAGTTCTTTGCTGCAAATTTGTTTGCAGCAAATTTGTTTGCAAGAAATTTGTTTGCAGCAAATTTGTTTGCCAATTCTTTGCAGCAAAATTGTTTGCTGCAATTTTGTTTGCTGCAAATTTGTTTGCAGCAAATTTGTTTGCAGCAAATTTGTTTGCTGCCATTTTGTTTGCTGCAAATTTGTTTGCTGCAAATTTTTTGCAGCAAATTTTTTTGCAGCAAATTTGTTTGCAGCAAATTTGTTTGCAGCAAATTTGTTTGCAACAAATTTGTTTGCAGCAAATTTGTTTGCTGCCATTTTGTTTGCTGCAATATTGTTTGCTGCAAATTTGTTTGCTGCAAATTTGTTTGCAGCAAATTTGTTTGCCAGTTCTTTGCAGCAAATTTGTTTGCCAGTTCTTTGCTGCAAATTTGTTTGCAGAAAATTTGTTTGCCAATTCTTTGCAGCAAATTTGTTTGCAAGAAATTTGTTTGCAGCAAATTTGTTTGCCAATTCTTTGCAGCAAAATTGTTTGCTGCAATTTTGTTTGCTGCAAATTTGTTTGCAGCAAATTTGTTTGCTGCCATTTTGTTTGCTGCAAATTTGTTTGCAGCAAATTTGTTTGCCAATTCTTTGCAGCAAATTTGTTTGCTGCAAATTTCAGACACCGAACAAAATCTTCGATCTGCTGCAATTTGCAATTGCTTGCAGCAAATTGTTTGCTGAAGCTAGAAAGATGAAAGGGTCGCAAATGAAAGGTACAATATCCAAGGAGTACAAGTTTATTTTTTGACACGCCCACTTTTGGGCGTTTTATTAGCATATAAAGGTAAATGTACTGGTAAAACTAGAATGTTTTAGTATTGAAAACTTTTTTAGCTATGCTATCTGAATCAATTTTACGAAGTACATGTACTGACCAAGTTCGATTCAAATCGGACAACTATATCGTATAGCTCCTATAGGGCCGATCGGTCAAAAATACTAATTAGTATGAAGAACTTTTGGGTTTACTAAGCTAAATAATTCAAAATCACACAGAATTTATATGACAATAATATATACATACTGAGCAAGTTTGATCCAAATCGGACTACTACATCGTGTAGATCCCATAGGAACGATCGGTCAAAATTATGCTCTAAACATGAATTTGTATGAAAATTTTCTGTGTTTGCCAAGCTATCTTATTTATAAAGTAATCTATTGCACTAATATTAATATCATACCCCAGTGTTAATAACATATTGAAACTGAGTAACGGGTATCCTAAAGTCGCGAGGCGACTATAGCATTCTTTCTTTTTTTATTTAAAAAGCTGAAATTCTAATGTGAATTTTATGAGATTTATGCGAATAAGGACATTTTTAAACTAAAATCAAACAATTTCAGCTCTTTATTGAATATAGCAACTATATTTCGGTGAAATTCTTATCTGAAATAAGCAGCGAACGTGACTTGCAAAATTTGAAGTAGGAAAAGGCGACAATCCAGAAATAAATGCTGATGCCTGTAAATATATAACATTAATAACATATTGGTTGTTTAAACATTATTTAGTGATACTTGCAAAAGTTGATGGCTTGAATGGAAAACTCAAATTGGGTATTCTCGTGACAGTAGAACCAGCTATAACTGCTGATTGTGAAGAAGAGCCACTGAACGATATTCGTTGTCAAGTAAACAATAATCAAGTGTGACATTTGCTAATATTAAATTAAATTTAGTTAGTAAATTAATTAAAATTATAAACAACTTACGATAATGCCGCTGAGGACAAGCAAAAAGGAGCCAATGGCATGCATTAGGCAAATGATTATGGTCAACTTATTTAAAACATCTGTGGAAATAATTGTAGACAGTAAAAAATGCAGTTGATTGGGTGAAGAGTCTTACAATTGCACATGTGTAGGTTCACAGCATGGAGACATGTATCGATTATGGCCATTATAAAGCAAGCCGATCTTAGATTCACACAGAAACAGCATTTCTTAAGGAAAAGTTTCATATTTTGACTTGAAATTAATTTAAATTTGTAATAACCGTTTAAACTAAAAATCACAGCCAGCTGCATGAAGAGCGTAATAAATTTGTTTATCTATATATAAATCAATTTTATGTTCAGATTAAAGTTGCATTTACTGATAATCTTTTATTAGTGGAAAAATTTTCGAATTTCACACTTTTCTCGCTACATTTCTGTGCGTTGTCATTCAGCTTGATTCCCTGGCCAATACTTGAAAGAGCAGCCAATTTACTCAAACCATCTGTCTGTTAAGCTTTTATGCATATTTCGTAGTTACTTGTAAATTTCTTTAGCCGTAAAATATGACACGCCCCTTTAACCCCTCAAACAAAGAAAAATCATCAACTTTTTAGTCGCTCTTCGAAAAGAGAAGTTTCAGTTTCTTGCTCAGCCACCGTTTCAGTTTTTAATATACACAATAAAGGCACTTAAGGCGTGGTCGACTGGAAAATACGCTGCGATTTTATTACGAGATTTAGAGAAGATTTTTGTGTTTTTGATGTTTTGTGGTTTATATAATTTAATAAATAAAACAAAATACAACAAATTGAATTACATATTAATAATTATTATAGTAACATTGTTTGATTTACAACGGATAACAAATATATTATTAGGTGTAGGGTTTTATTAAGACAAAAAAATCGACGCATACAACATTAATATATTTTTAAATAACTATATGATTAACATACATTTATGCTCCACAATAAGTCAAATGATTCACATCATAAAATACTAGAAAAAACTGTTCTTTCTTTGCTTTAAAGCACAGTGCCTTGATGGTCAATCAATTAGTCAGTCAGCACAAAGAATTTCATTTGTATAGATAAATAAATGTTTAAATAAATAAGTAAATAAATGGGAAGTGAAAAAACGCTGAACAGAAACACACAAATAAAGGGTATAAAAAAGGGGGTTAATGGTCAAATGTAATAATCAAATTGCATTTGTGTCTGCGGCCGTTGTCCTCCAAACAAAATGGCGTCAACGGCATGCCTGGGTGTGCGTGTGTGTGTGTGAGAGTGTTGTAAAAATATTTATGTGACCGCTGCACAGTCATTGGTTTTGGCTTTTATATATTTTTTTGTACGCTCCTTGCTGGCTGTTGCAAAAGGCCAAAACCAAACGATTGTCCGCACAATTTACAATATTATTGCACGCTCTCCTGCCCTCTCTCTATCACTCTCTCTTTCTCTCCCTCTCTTGCTATCTTTTTCTCACCCATCTTCAGCTTGTGTGCTGTGTGTCTCTGTTTTACACTTTGTTAAATTTATTTATCATTCAATTAAATATTTAAAATTCAAAAAATGCTTTCACCACCATCCAACTTATCAAGCACACACACAGCCACACACTCGCACATACACCTTTAATATTGAAATTGAAATCATAAATAAATGAGCAAATTTGTGCTGCTTTTTTGCCGTTGTTTGAGCGAGTGTTGCGACGGGTTTATTTGCACTCGCTGCGTATGCGTAATATCAGGCCATGTGTGTGTGTGTGTGTGTGTGTGTGTGCGTTTGTGTGTATACTGTAAATTTTATTGCTATTTTTCTTGTTGCTACAGTTCTTGTGTTTGTAAAATTAATTGACATTTTATTTGTTAATTAATTGTTATAGCCGTTGGCCGGCCAAAAACAAAATGGCCAAAATGACCAAATGGCCAAATGGCTTTTCATTATTGTTATTACAAATGCCGTGGCCATTATTATTTGCTCGTTAAGCGTGTGTATACCTGTGTGAGTGTGTGTGTGTGTGAGGGTGTTTGTGCACAAATTTAATGCATTTGTAATTTAGTTGTAGTTTTAATTGCAAAAATTGTTAATTTTCTAATAATTTATTTATTTAGCTCGCCGATTTGTTTAGACCGACTTGGTGGTAACTCCAGAGGGGTTGAAGTAGCCGCCAGTTATATAACTATTTATTTATATTTCTATATAAAAATAGAATCAGAAATCAAATTTAAAAGAAATTTAATCCTGAAAATGTTTATTTTAAATAAACTTTTTTATTTGACTTTTATTCATTAATATGGCTTTAAGCAACAATAAGTAGGAAAGGCTACATTCGAGTGAGTCGACTGTGAAAGACCCCGTGCTCCTTTTAGTGCCTATTTTACTTAATTTTCGATCGGTTTACCATATGGGAGCCATAAAATAACATAATTGGTAAATATGGTCACAGTTGTTCTACTAGTTTTCAATTTAGAGATATATGCAATTAATCAAATTGCAGGGCTTTTAGGGGGCTTGGCAACAAATTAAAATAAACTTGATCTGACTGATATATAGACGGACTTTTGGTGGCTCTAGCTCTTATACTCTTTGATATCCAAGTGTTCATTTGAACGGACGGATATAGACAGACATTGCTAGATCGACTTGGATGTTGCTGCTGATCAAGAATATATATACTTTATGGGCTCGGCCCCGCCTTCTTCTGCCTGCTACGCACATTTCCCTTCCGACACACCTAATAGACCCCTCTACTCCTTTTGAGAGTACGGGGTCTAAAAGTAAAGCAAAAAATATTTACTTATATTAAATAATAATCAAAAATTGCTGAGGCCATAAAAAATGATGAATGTAGCGGACTCATTGGGCCATAAGAGATGATGGGCAGCTGTGAGAAAATGTCCTAGCTAGAGAGTGTAGCAAAGCGAAGGGAATACTGCAATCCATCTGAATAGGCAGCAGAAAGAAGAAACAGCAGCAGCAAAGGAGCCATCAATTTTTACAACTTTAAATACCAGCAGGAAGTAACTTAAAACGAGCTCAATCCAACCCCTCCCCTCTCCCTCCACCACCAGCACCTTGCAACATACAAAATTTCGAATGCGTTCGAGAACGCGAACAACGGCGAATGGCAAATGGCGAATGGCAATAAGAAAAAGTCATAACAAAATTTTACGACAACTTTGGCGGCGTTTTCATTTGGAGCCGGTGAATATATATATATATATATATATATGTAGTTGGATATTTGGCCACAGACGAAGATGAAGATTCACAGGGGTGTATGGAGGGGGGGTGGGGATTTGGTGAAATTGGTAGGTTAGCTGCAAAATGCAAAACAAAGGAAAATTACAACGCGAAAAGCGGAGCACAGACAAAATATTCTAATGTCTGTTATCCCGCTGCTTTCAGGGCGGCAAGGGATGGGGGTAGGGGAGGGCCAGGGGGAGGCATATAATAATCATCTATATTCATGGATTAGGATTCAATTTTTATGCCACACGCGAAAGCTGTGGAAAAAACTCACAACAACAACAACAACAATGAGGGTTAAATTGAAAATAAAGCGACGACGCTGCCAAATATGAAATTATAAAGACGCCAGCTGGAAGGAGATAGAGACAGAGAGAGAGAGAGAGAGAGGGCGAGAGCAAGGTAGATTGAAACAAAAAAAAAACAGAATAAAAAAAATTATTCAAAAATTTATGCAAGAAAATATTACCAAAGAGCTAATAATTTTCTCCCACCTCCGTTGGCTTTCAAGGTGGCAAAAGCACCGCATGAGGCGCGTATCTTTAGCTCTAGCAGTGTAGGTGGTGGGCTAAGGATGGGACGGGGCAGAAGGGGGCGGCAGGGAAGGTGGGCGGTGAACGTTAACTGCGCTGAGCTCAAAGCGCGCGTCGGGCTTCTACTATTAATGAATAATATCGCGGCTAAGGCATCGGCATTGGCATCGACAACGGCTTTGGTTAACAGGGTAGGGGGTGAAAAGAGAGAGGAGTGGGGAGGTATGACTATGAGCATAGGCGGGGCAGGGGGTTGTAGCTGGAGTTGTGGCACGCCACAGGGGTTAATAAGTAATCTGCATTTTTTGACATTTATTTATGTCTTCAAATATGTGAGACGCTCTCTCTGTCTCTGTCTCTCTTCCTTACTCCCTCTCTCGTTCTATGTCTCACGGGGCGACAGGCACAGGCACAGGCACAGGCACAGGCACCGGCACAAGAGCAAGAACAAAGAACGCCAAAGAGAAATATAACAGCTGTTAAAAGTGTCATTAGAGAAAAATATGCCCAGTTTCCAAACTTTGCTCTCTCCCCTCCTCTCTCTATCTCCAGCTCTGTCTCCACCTTTGCCTCTTTATTCTTCATTTACTTCCACTTCCTTTCAGCATCATCAAATTATAGATTTTCATTTGTTTGTTGATTTTAAGCTTCAATAAGAATAACTAACATATTACTTGCTTTTATTTCTGTTATGCAAAGACTGCTTTCAATGCTCAATTTTAACTGTGAAATAAACTGATAAAAAAAGTAAAAAATTATGATTAAAAACGCTTGATTAATACTGTATTTAGTTGTTATAATAATAAGGTTATATATTTTTATAGAAATATCTGTAGTTGTCCTTTAAATGTAGCTTAGGACTTACTCTAAGGAAGGGTCTGCTTTCCTCACTAACTAAGACACTAGACACACACTGATCAGTTCTTAATCACTTTCATTTAAGTGCCATCTTATAAATTAAAAAAGTAATTCATACTAATCACTGACTAGCGTTGATAATTTATGTTCAAGAATCCAAGTAGTAATACTCCTACAATGTATATGTAAGTTTGGTTAAGGTAGCTCAAACAAGCAGACAACCAACTACTAACCAATATAACATATGAAATAATAGTTTTCGATCAAATAAAAAATTTACTAGATTTTCTTGTAGACTTTTAGTTCTCTATGCAGCTGAAGCTGTTGATCCAGGATAAGCTACACCAGACTCGTGTGCAGAAGGACGATCCTGGCTTCTTCATCTAACTGAACTGCCTACTCATTTTCCAGAAGTTCTTTCAACTTATGTTGGGATCAGTTCTTGGTCTGCATAAAACTCTTTTTCATAGAGTCCGAGGAAAGTGCTAAGCCCCAATACTGAGAGCTGGTTACATTAAGCTGAGAGATAGTCGACCACAAACACACGGTGATTAACATTAGGGCAAGCGAGAAGTGGGTGGATGGAAGATGGAGAAAAGGAGAGACAGAGGGCAAGGGCTTGGCAGAAAGAGAAGTAGAAGAAAGAGAACTACGTGCTGCACAAATCTATATTTACGATTATGGAAGTTTATGATGCGCCTTCGACATTTAAGTGTCATTCAGCGCTTGGCCGTAAACGCGACTGTTTTGACGACTGTTTGACGAGCGCAGGGAGTACGCCAAGGGTGAGTGGGAGGGGGAGCGGTTTTGGGGATTCGGGTAGTGGAAACTAGTGTAGAAGGAGAACATCCTAATGACAAATGCTCTTGCAAAATGGTCACACACGCAACGCACGCACTTCGTCACTTTGAGAGTAGCCCCTGCCCACCCTGCTGCTGCTACCCTGCACTTAAAAGGAAGAGAGTGGTATACTAGGTCTGCTAGAAAGAACAATCAGTTGAACACTAGTTACTATTGCTGAAAACTCAACTATAATTTGTCATAGCGTGAGTCAGTTTTAGAGGGATCAAAGAGCTAGTTATATCATTTAGCTGTCATATAAACAATCGGTTGAATAAGTACAGAACACATATTTGTTTACTAAAAGCACAGGGTCTATTGTAGTCGAATAGCTCGGTTGTAAGCTGTCTAGTTTTTGATGGCAGGGTTGCCAGCCTTTTTGCCTGAAAGTGAAATTGTCATAAAAAGTGAAAGGCAACTGGGGAATGTGAAACTGGGAATGCGCTAAGCAACAGTTTTCGACTGCGTAGTGCTCACTTTCCACTTCCCACTCTGTACTCCCCCAGTCCCCACTCCGCACTCCCACTCCGAAATCTTCCAAAGTCTAGAATTCGACTCGCAAATCTCCCGATTTCTCCCGCTTCAAATGTCAAGGTAATTTGGACGCACTTTTTGTGCCGGCCTCGTTTTATGAGTGAATTAAAATAGTGTGTATGTGCATGTGTGTGTGATGGCCACGCCTAGCCGCCTACCGCACACACACACACACACACACACAGTTACGTTTGTACACACTTATGTAATTACTTAGTTTATTATATTGTAAGTGCGAGTATCAACGGTCCGACTTGGAGCTGCCACCTGCCACGCCCCCCGCCACACACACACACACACACACACTGTCCACAGGCACGCACTTGTGAGTGGTCATCCCCCCACCCTTACCCCCTACTAACCCCCAGCTCCCTTTTTTTATAGTTTTGGCAAATCGTAAAAACTTTTACAGCATTTACATGGAACGGAAAGAAGTGGGAGAGAGAAGTAATGTTAGTTCCGCAGGGTTGCTCAGCGCCATGCGCCAGGCAGGCAGGCTGGCAGGCAGGCTGGCAGGGTTGTCGCCACAAAAGTTTGCGCCACAGTTGTGCTCTTTATTTGTCTTTGAAGCTGCTGCAGAATTTGCTGCTGCTTTTTCAATTACCCAACTCGTCTCCTCGGTCTCTCTTCCTCCTCACCTCCACTCTCTCGCTCTGTCACTCTTGTGTGGTGGCAACTCTCAGTTTCAACTACAGCCACGCCCCCATAGAGCCGCACTTAAGTCGCCTGACCAAAAAATCATTAACTATTTTAATTTCAGTTTGCAAATTCCATGCAATTTAAATGCGAACAACTGGCCAATGGCAAGGGCGTGTTTGCGGGTCAAAAGTCAAGCGTCAAGCGTCTATGACCCTCTCTCTCTCTCTCTCTCTCTCTCTCCTTCGCTCTGGCTGCGTACAGACCTGGTCTGCACTTTGGCAAAATGTTGAGCAAATATAATTAAAGCGTCTAAGAAAAAAGCCAATAATTAAAAATGCACAAAACCAAAAGTGAACACCGTAGCTCAAACTGCTCTTCCAAAATTCACTTACCCACTGCCCATGCCACGCCCCTTTCCAACTACACTTGAAGCCAAGCTAGTAAGCTGGGCCAAGACCAAGAACTTTGACTACTCGAAATCATGGATGAGTAATGCCAGAAAAGAGAATCAATGCGAGTGGAACTACATCAAAGCCGGGAAAAAGAATTAAATTCAGTTCAGTTTAGTTTAAATGCATTGGAAACTAATGCTAAAGATTGCATAGATTTTAGAAAAACAAATAAAATTAACTAATTGATTATTCAATATTCGGAATGCTGAAAAATGTGGTCAGAAATTAGCTAAATATCTCAAAACTCCAGGAGTATGAAACTAAAATGCAGAAATATAGTTTAATTTGAGAAAAAACGACCTCCCTAAATAAATATTTTTATTTTATTTTCTTTATTTGACGAAATTATGGGAGACTACCGTCTGCTATCTTTCAGACAACTTAATCTAGACAGATATTTACTAATTATTTTTGAACAATGGATGGTTTGAAACATATGAACATATAAGTTGTGGTAAGTAAGACTTAGGGGGAGTGTCTATCACAGATGTATGAGGAGATATACTACATTTTATGTCAAGATTCGGCTCAGGAGATCTTGAGGATGGCGATCCTAAATAAATAAAACACTTTTTATTACAGAAAATAAATAATTTCAGCAATGCAGACAAAAATTAATCCCAGGAAGTGTCATAATGAGAATAATTTTGTTTTTAAATTATATTTAAATTAATTTAATATAATATTTCCCTTACCGAAATCATAAAGAAATGTATAATTTACATGAAGTATTACAATTAATTTTCTTAATTATAAATAATTTCATCTGTCAATATTAATTTATTAAAAACTTTATATTGAAAATTTATTATTGCCAATTTAAATAAAATTAACTAAAAATTAATTAATTAATTAATTAATTAAAATAAAATCTTATAAGGGTCTCAAAAATAATACTAGATAATTTTTTATATATCCTAACATATCTAATTTATAAGCAGACTAAACCAAAAATTGAAGCTCTAAAGTTGTAAATTATATAAAACTTTAGAAAAGTTATAATAATTATGAAAAGAATTTTTATTTTGCAGACGTACAGATTTATTCAAGTACTTGAAATAGTAGACTTCAAATACAATATATTCCTGGCCTTCTCTAAATACGGATTTATCTGAGCTCTTCGTGCACACATCTTAGTACTTTGGACAGAGAAGTAAATGAATTTGAAGTGTAGCTTTATGAGAATCCCTTTAAGCTGCCGTCTAATCAAACGTAGCCATCGACGGCTGAGCCAAACCGGCGACAGTTGGGCAACTCTTTGGTGAGGCCAACGGACATGGACCTTCCAACTGTCCGACTGTCCGATAGACACGGAGACTGGTACGGAGACAGCGACAGCGACACGGACATGGCATATTTTCCGCGCAGTTACTTGCGTTAATTTTCCAACAAGAGCAAACGAGAAACTGAGTAGCTGAGAAAGTGCAGGACATGAAGAAGAATGGGGAACTGGAGAAATGGAGAACTGTGCGAGTGAATCGCCAAAAAAGGTCGCCGTTGTCATCAGCGGTTGGCAGCAAAACTTCCGGTTTTGTCTCACGCGCTTCTTTTTTTTGGGATTTCTCTTCTCTTCTCTTAATTTTATTTTATTTTATTTACTCATCGCATTTTTGTCCATTACTTTTGGTCAGATTGCTTTTTTAATACCCTGGAGTTTTAGTTTTGTAGAGGTATATCATATAATATTAGGTTAATATTAGATGTGCATACTAAGTTTCAAATGACAGTCAGGTCTACTCTATTTTTCATTGACTATTGACTTTCCATTTGAATTCACTTGGCATCTATACTTTGTGCGTATTTTGTGGTCGAGCATGCTCAGCAATCTAAAGTCTTAATGCTTTTGAAATACTCCTTTACTATTTAAAATAAGTGAAATTTACACCAGATATTTTCAGTCGTGCATACTCCCAAAGGCCCTTCACTTTCCACACTACTTGGTATTTGTAAGTCGAGTTTTCTACAATCAGTGGTTTATGCCTTTAGCTACAGGGTAATCGGTAGTCACACCACAAATAGGTTTTTCTTCTTGGCGCACTTTGCATTACAGCACATTTATGAGTTGCGCGTACCCTTATATTAAGTTATGGCCTTTCACTCTTAGCCTTTCACTTTAGCTCTAAACTTTACTCCATTTTTCTCTATTCTTCGCGGTGCACTGCATACTAGGTATCCTTGAGTCGTGTATACACAGATGGACTCCAACTTGTATACAATTGTTGTTATTTTTATGTTGCATACGACGGCAAACCACCGACTGTCGGCTTTTCAAATGCCAGGGGCGTCGAGTGCCACGCCCAGAAAGAGAAGAAACCAAAAAAATAAGCAAACCCAAGCGAAGCAATAATTTAAAATTTTAATTTTATTTTTATGCCAAGTTAGAGCCGGGAAGTTGCGCCTGGCGCTTAATCGGATAATACGAATTTTTGTAATCGAAGTTTGTCGAGTCCTTGTAGTTGTCCTGGCTGTCTGATGTCTGCTGTCTGCTGGTGTACATGACTTGAGTCAATATATGCAGTGTTTTATGAAAAGCTAACCCTTTTTTTATTCTGCATTTGCATGACGACGCAAAGTCGTTGGATAAGGACGTGGGAAAGGTGGAGGGCGAAGGGAGAAAGTAAGCAGATCCTTCGATGGCCGTGTCGTGCCTTTTGTTTTAATGTCAGCACGGCGCGGGCGGCGTCGCTGCTCAATTGTCTAACATTATCTGATTTAGCGTTTAATACTTAACCCTTGCACACACACACACACACACACACACACACACCCCCACCTGCCACGAATCCACTCCTCCTCCCACCCCGCCTAGATACGGGATACGTCGTCGACACACGCGTTGCCATTAACCAGGCGCTTGGAAAACAAAAAGAAGAGCGATGGAGACAAAAAAAAAAATACGCTAAAAACTGAAAGAGCAGGCGCAAGGATAACGAATTAAAAAATTAAAAATCGAAAAGCAACGACAACAACAACAAGATGAGGAATAACTGCAGCAAGGACAACAACAAGGAGACGACAAGGACGACAACGGCAAAAAAGGTAAAAATGCGCAAAAGGGGTGAAACATGATTAGGCGTGTGGATGGTTAGCGGGTTTTCTGCTAAGAAAAAGGGTTACAGGATCTGGCTGGCTGGCTTGCTGATGTGCTGCCGCTGATTAGGCAGCGCCCCGGGGATATAGACAGAGAGCGCGAGTGCAAAGGTTACACTCAGAGAAAGAGGAATGGGCGGCAGGGAGTTGGGGGCGGCGAACGACAAACGACAACAGCGTCGGCATAATTAAAACTCCCAAATGCCGCGTAATAAATGCCAAGGCAGGCACGGCCAATAAATACCAACAACAACAACAATGGGCAAGACACACAACAAGCATAACATTAGCAACCCCTTTATTTAATTCCTCTTTTTTCAGGTTACACCCCACCACCCCCCACTCCACGTCAAAACAAAAAAAAAAAGTAAGAAAAGAAAACAGCTCCAAGCAAATAAAAGAAACAATCGAATTTTAATCAATTCGCGCCAAACGCTTCGTCAGTTTCATTTGCATTTCGAGTCGTTCGTGTCTTTGAGGCTTTTGTTTCTGGCCAACGATGCGGCTGCCTAAGCAGAATTTCTCTTTTTTACATTCAGCGGAAACCCGCACACGTGAGCAGCACTCGCAGTCTCTCATCCCTACTCCAGCTCCAATTCCAGTTAATTCCTTCGCTGACCGACTTGATTATTTTATCCGCTGACCCGCAAAGCCGGTGATTCCCTCAAGCAGCTCAATTTATTGCTGCATACTTTGCGGCGGCAGTATAAACTGCCTCCCTGCCGTTCTGTGCGAAAGTGTAGAGTCAGGGTATAAATTAATTATTTAGAAACGCTGCTGTATTAAATAGTTTTTTCAGGAATCTAACTCATCGATTCAATTGCTAAGCTAAGTGTATCTAAAAAATTAAAAAAAAATAAATTAAAGTAATTTTATTGACTTAAATTATATTAATTAAATTTAACGCAATATGATTTGATTGACTATAGTCATACCATAAATTAATTATGGCTACAAAGGATTTTTTAAATATTTTTATTTTAGAACTTGTTAAGGCACTAAACTTTTATTATAAGAGAAAACTTAATCTTACTTAATCATAGTTTAGTTATTCAGTTTAAAAAAAAAATAGCTTAAAGCTTTCCATGAAGACCGAGGCTTTTCAAAAAAGATAGCTTAATCCAACGAAACTTTTAGTGAACTGTATTCAGAGTATATAAACCAACCAACTTTTAAAATGTACCTAGTTTTAGTGGCCGAGTCAATAGCTCAGACCTGTCGCAATGAAAACTTTCATGCTCCCATGAGTTCGAATCTGGATGTGGCCCATGAACCATTAACTCTAACCGTATTACTTATAACTTATAGCTATAACTTATAACTCTAATTGTAAATAATATTAACAGCTTAAATAAGTTGTCCAGGAACAACAGTAAAATTAACAATAATAATTTAAAATATTAAAATAAGTTGCATACTTTGCGGCTGTAGCTAAAAATTCCAATTGATTCCACTAATTATTTTTGTTCGCACATTGTATTTAGAGCTATATGTACTCCTGAATTTCGAACACTGCGTTGATGAGACTGTCAGACGTTGACAAGCCCACCAGATGCCCTTAATTTTTTCTATTTTTGGCTCTTTTTGTGAAGCTCAAATCAGTTCAGCTATTCGCCTGCTTTGAGCTGTCAGCAAAAAAAAGTGGCTAAAGAAGCAAGGCTAAGGAGGCGGTAGAGTGGTTGGGTTGTTGCATGTTTGGGTGGTTCTTTCATTTGTCGCTCCTTGTGCCCCATTTGCCAATTATACACATTCATTCACCTGAGCCGTCATGTTGCATTGTGTTTGCTATTTGCTTTGGCAATTTCTATTCATTGCAACTCATCAGTTTTGTCCTCGCAGTAGCAGCATCATCTTCTTCTTCTTCTTCTTCATATTGCAATTGCTAGTTGCTTTCAGTTTTTTTTTTCGTTGTGTTGTGTTGCAATGGCACACAGATACTCACATACCGAGAGACAGACTCTTAAGTCCCCTAGAGCTGCAGAGAGTCATCTTTCGCTCTCGTTTTGGGTTGCAGTTTGTTGTTATTGCGGCTCATCATCTTTTGCCCAACAACTGTCCCCTTTACCCCATGCACCCTGCCTGCACCCTATCTACATCGCCATTTTCTGTTTCCCCTCCAATTCGTATTCGTATTCGTATTCCCATTCTATTTCTCATTTCTCTTCTTACTCTTTGCCCGCTTGCTGTTATTTATAATTTTCGTTTATTTGCATTCGCATCCAATTTGTTTGTTCGTTCCAGCAATTCAGCTACCTGCTGCTGTCCTGGCATTCTTTTTTTCATACTCCAGCAGCAGTAGCAGCAGCAGCAGAAACAGACATCAGCTGCTGCCTCCTAGAGCCATTCAGGCAACGAAACAACTGAGTCCAAGTCCAACTTGTCCCTATATAGTGCAAACAATTCAACGACTGGTTGGTTAGTATTTGGTGCACTCGCACATGTGGGATACACTGCTCCAAAGAAGTTTACGTATACTTAAATTATATATAAAGTATTTTAAATATGGGTTTGTATATGTACATTATGCTTACACTTATTACTTGCATGGAAAATTAATTAATTAATTAATATAATCAAAATTAACATATTGATATATGTACGTTATTTGTCATATAAATTAATATTGAAATTTGTCTTTATTTCTAGACTTTGATTTAATTATTTTCTTATATAAATATTTCAATTTTAATTTCAATTTATTTTTATAATTATAAATAAATTAACATTAACATATTATTTAAATAAAAAACATTAAAAATGCATATATTGAAATAATCAACAGATATTATACTTACTTTATCATTTATATTATAAGCTAATTAATAAAGAAAATATTTATATTTATTGTGAACATTAATGATTTAATATTTTTTTTTTTTAATTTAAATTTGTTATTCTTTATATATAACTCCAATATATAATAATAAAGTTTAAAATACATTTTTTTTGCATTTGTTTTCATAATTCTATTTATATTCAGTTAGCTTAGTAATAACATTATTTTTACATTTTATTAAATTCTGAAATTAAAATTAAATATTTGTTTATATTTACTATTAATATGATTTCATGTTCATAATTATATTCATAATTATATTTTTTTAGTTTTCTTCAAGACTCTTAATCAATATATTTCTTTGTGTCTTTATTTATATTTTAGACTTTTTATCAACCGATTTCCGATCTCTCTCAATTTGTACACCTTGCTTAGTACGGGTATTAGTCTTGTCGGTTCTACTGTTGTTACCTTGTTGGCTTCCACCATTTTACGCTATTATCAACGTCATTCTCATCGTCGTCATCGTCGTCGTCGTCGTCGTTGTCGTCGTCTTCTGTCCGTTCGGACTCGTCTACGGCTGCCATTGTTGGGCTTGGCATCATCAGCTCACCTTTGCCAGTTAGCCCATTGTTGTAACTTGCTCCCCATTCCCATCTCCATCTTCCCCTTCCACTCATTCTCCCTTTCTGTCTCTATGTCTGTCTCACTCTTTGTCTCTGTCCTTCTCTTTCTCTGCCTGTCATGGCATATTATTGGTGTGCGGAAAATGTTTGCGTAATTGCAATGTTGACATTCGTATTTTTCGCTCCGACAGAGGTGCCACCCCCTGTTCTCCAGTCTCCCTTGCCCCCCATGTCCCCCTGCCAACCGTGTCCTGCGTGTCTCCCATGTTTTCCTCCGAAATTCTTCCACTGTCGCCCGCTTTCATTTCGCCTGTCATTTGCGCTGAAATGGCTACATGGGACATATAAATCCAAGTGCATCTATTAGCCGCGTCCTAACGCCCAACAACACGTTGCCGCTGGCACCGAAAAGGACCTGTTCCGTTCACTTAGCGGGAGGATGAAGGAGCTACTAAAAAAAAAACCGGAACGTAAAATCGCTGGCTAAGTGAGACATCACTCCATCCAAATCTATTGCCTTGTTGACTTGCGCCCCAATCGTGACATTGCTAAAGCTTCGACAACTTGTCAAATTACCTTAAGCAAGCCCACGGGCAGACAACACTCAACCCCCAGTGCTCAGATATATCTCCCTCCACTTCAGCTCCTTCTTCTCCTCTCTAACCTCTGCAGCTTGTCAATATTTAAAATTGAAAAATACGCCTCTGTCCTCAACTCCGACCCTCAGGTACAAGAGTATTTCATATCATTTCAATATCATTGATGTAAAAATGTTTCGGGCTTCGTTAATGTGCCTTGTCATAGGAAAAAATGTACAAAAAAGCAGATGTTAAAAACATAATACCGATGGGTTTAATACCCTAGCCAGGCCTTGCAGATAGTCTTTCCTCTTTATACCCAATAAACTTTATCCTGTAGTTCCCATGACAGCTTGTCATATAGTATTCAGATCTTAACGATATATAGGCAGCTCAGCATACTCAGCTGACTTTTAAACAGTTTTATATCGATAACCAACTAACCGTTCATTCTGATCAAGAACATATATAGACTATAGGGCCTGCTACATCCCGTTCACTACTGTACACACTTTCTGAAAAAATTGTTGTACCCTCTGTAAGGGTATAAAAACAAAAAAACGCGAGTCAATGAAAAACCAGAGGATACAAATGAAAAACTTATTCATTCGTTAAACGCCGAAGTAGATATACACTTTCTTCAAGGTTCATCACATATTTTCTGACAGCTGCAATCACTTAACATTATTGCCAAGCAGAGTATTGTAATGAGAACAACAGCAACAACAACAACAACAGCAGTAACAAGAGTTTTGAGGGCTGCAACTCATATTTGACTGGATATCAATTTTGATATGGTGACAGAGTTGCGAGGGTACAAAAAGTGAGAGCGACGAGCAAAGGTTAAAATGACAGGGTCGGTGGTAAAGGTGGCAAGGACATTGAGGACAAATCGCAAGACACCCTCAGAAATGCCAAGTTAGCTAGTCACTCGATGGGTTAGGAGGGGGTACGAGGGGGTACGAGGGGGTAAGAGGTTACCATTACCGACAACCATTCATTCAAACAGCCATACAACCATAGAGCTATCCATTCATCCATCTATCCATCCATCTATCTATCTGTCGTATGTATATTTCATATGCCCTTATGCCATTGTGAATGTCGCGTCTTTGCATTTCTCAATGTGCTCGAAAACGATTTATTAAAAATATCTTTGGCACGGCATCGAGGCAAAACAACAAGCAAGCTTATTAAAAATTTATTACCAAGCTTAAAAAATGTTACCCCAGTCGCTTGACGTGCTCTTCGCTCCCCACTCCGCCCCTTCACTCCGCCCATCGTTCCTTTTGTGGCCCGCGGGGCAGCGCACCTTCCGCTGTGAATGAGTACCCAGTAGATGAAGAAACAGAAGATGAGGAAGAAAATGACGACAATAATGCCTGCCTCGGGCTGAGATATTGAAAGGTATTTTGGCTGATTTGTTTGAGTTGGAAATTTAATTTATAACTGTAAATGTATTTTGCACCCAAGGAGCTGGGGGAAATTTCAGGGAGTTACCCATTGAAGTAAAGACTTCAAGCCCGGAGTAAAGACTCACACAAACAAAAGTGTCAATTTCAGTATGTTTCGGTGTCTTTGAATTGTAATTAGGCATATTTAATCAAAGCTTTAAGTCTTTGGCATGGAATTAAGCCAAAGTTCGGTTTGACTTTTGATAGAAAAACGGTCCCCTTAAAAAATACTAGACGAATGATAGAGTAAAGTTAATATTATTAAGTGTAAGGGAATACTAGTTGGGAGATCCAAAATAGGGAACGCCGAAAACTCTAACCGGCTTCTTAAAGATAAAAGAAAAATTGTCCGCTTAAGAGAGGCTTGGGCCTTGGATTTACTGTCGGTTTTACTAGTGAATATAGTGACTTGGGATAAAAGCAGACAGCAATAACATAAAATTTTCAAATTTACTCTTCTGGAATCAATTTTATTCAACATAACCTCAATAAAAATAAGGAAACTTGTTCAGAATGGTTAAAAACTATTTCAAAGCTGTATGACTATACAACAATCCGATTAACCTTAATCAAATACACATATTATATATTCTATAGGCCTAGATAAAAATGGTATGGATCGAATAACTTATCATAGACGCTTCAGGCAGCTTGAAAACCTCTAATTTGTAGCGTAACTATTTTATTTAACATTGTTTACTTCTATTTTACATAAAGACATCTTTTTTAACATATTTTAACAAACATCAATTATATTTTGGATAAATATATATATGGATGGGAAATTTGTTGTCACAGCTGAATGCAGGACTAAATGATACATCAGTTGTGTTTTGTTGCAATCAAGTCAGCATTGGTCATCATCATAATCATCATCATCATTAGTAATGGGCCAAAACTACCACCGAACCCTATCTCCTATCTCCCAAGGCCATACGTTACCACCGTACCACCTTAGCTGGGTATTCCTCCGGCTGTCTGTTGCGTAACCTATCTTTATAGCCAGTTCGCAACGGTAACCACAAAAAGCCCAAAGTGTCCACGGGGCGGCTCAGGACCAATGACAAATGATCAAGTGTCACACATGGAATTTAAAGTAGCTGCAGCTGTATGGGTGTGAGTGTGTGCGGCTGTATGTGTGTGTGTGGGTTGCTGGGGCAGGTACACGCTTATTAGTTCTTAGTACTCTGCTCTGTTCTGGCTTCAAGGGTTGACGACTGACTGTCGCACTATTTGATAACTAAAACTCATCAGCGTCCTCATTCTGATGCTCGTCATCATTTTTATTATTTAGCCAAAATGATGAAATGAAAGCCCGTGAAGGCTTAAGTGGCATTCACTTGGTCCTTTTTCGGCACACATGTGGCCACACACACTCTCTTACACACACACACACACACGGCTGGCTTAAGTCCGACGAGAGCGACTGCAAAAGGCGACAGCCAGAAGCATTTTTCAATATTTGACAACAGGCTAAAGCTGTGTGTGTGTGTTTGTGAGTGTGAATGTATGTGTGCGTCTTTCTGTGTGTGAAAAATGGCAACTTTGACAGCTTGACACTTCAGTAGTGCCAGACCTAAGCGACCCCCAAGACCCAACCCCACAAAACCCATCCCAATCCCATTCCGAATCCAAATCCGATTCCGAGTCCCGGAGAAAGTGTTCCTTGGCTTCGGTTAAGCAATTCTCATATGCAGTTAACTTAGGGAATATTTTAATTTAAATGTTACCTCCGCCCCTGCGAGTCCCCTACCCCTTCACCCTAACAATAATGATAATAAAAATGTTAGCTTACCCTCCAAAATGTTCCTTCTCTGTCATCACACTCCGCTCTTCTTTCCCTCTAACCGACTTGCTCAGCTTTTGACTCTGAACTCAATTTGCTTTAGTTTTCCCCTTTCTCTTCCCCTTCCCTTCGCACACCCCCTCCTACTCTGCCTGCTTTCTCCTGCCTCTCAACCCACGGTCATTAGCCTCGTCGGCGCCGCTGACGTCACTGTTATTTTGACAGCTAAACGTCACATTTGACAGCTCAACAATTTGTCATTGGCGGCTTGAGACGATTCTAAGCGTATCTCCACATGCTTTAATTGCCACACTCGTAGGCAGTGGCAACCCTGGCAGCAAGGCTAACATCAGAGAGACGCAGAGTGTTGCCAAAAGGGTGAAATGATCGAAACGAATCTGGAAATCGACTTGGGATAAAGCGTATTGAGAAGAAATATTTATTTAATTATTAGTTTACATTTAATACGGAATAGAGATAAGAATAGTAAAAGAGAGATATATAAATAAGCTGACTAATAAAAGTATAGCAGGTGAAATAGATTAAAAGGTTTGTAAGAGAAATGAAAACCATATAAACATACATATAAAACAGAAGAAGGAAAGTCAATAGGATAAGGGATTGGCTTGGAAGGACTGGAACAGGAACTGGACTGATATATAGATCAAAGAAACTAACAAGTAAGAAGGTCGTACAAGTGGACTGTACAAGACCCCGTACATCATTACAGTATTAAACAAATAAGTAAATTTCAACCGACTTGTCCTGTAGGAGCTAGTGGATATAGTTGTCCAATCCAAATCAAACTTGGTAGGACAAGACAGAAACTAGGAATATTACCATAAATTACACTATGATGCAATACGCTTTATCCTTAGGAGAAGAAGTAGTAGAAGGAATAAGCTCAGGAGTAGGAATGGAATAGGCTATAGTTGAAAGACTAGACCTATTACCAGGAAGTGGCAAAGAAATGGGAAGAAAGGGGAAATCAGTAATGTAAATGAGAGTGGGAAGCGAACAAGGAATAGAAATTGGTTCAAAGGAAGCACTAGTATTTATAATATGAATCGAAATATGAAAAGCAAAGCGAAAGCGAATAGGAATTGACTATTGAACACTGAATATTTAAAATAAATGGAAAGATTTTACCAACTGAAATTAATCGGGAACAGTCTTAATTTCCAATGAATTCAAAGTTTAGAAAGTCGTTTTTAAAATCATAAAAGAAAGTCTAAGCATACTGAGAATCACATAGTTCTTCTATGCTTAATAAATGGGCAAGTTATCCAACGTGCTCAGCAAAAATACCAACTAATTGACAGAGCTTTATCTACCCCTCTCCTTCTCGCTCTGTTCCAGTTGTTCTTTCTTTTGCCGTCTCTGTCACTCTAAACACACACTTTGTCACCTTCATCTTTTCTCATCTTTGCTTTTTGTTGTACGTTTTGTATTTTATTTCTATTTTTTTTTTTTTTTGCGCCTTATATCAACTCATTAATTTCTATTTCTGTTTGTCTTGGGCATGAGTGCAACGAGCTTGCACCCAGTTGCCTACCCGCCTAACCCTTTCTCTCTCTCTCTCTCTCTCTTCGTATTTTTCTAGCCTGCCTTAAGCCCTTCCCAATCCCATCCCCTGACCCACAGTTTTACCACCTTGGCCCCTTGAGCTATGCTACATATCTGAAATTATACTTTGTCCTTTCTATAACAATAATTATTATTACTTGCTTCAAGCAGCAGCAGCAGCAGAACAGCAGCAGCAGAACAGCAGCAGCACAACAATCAGAGCATCTCTGCCTGTAAAGGGGGTGGCAATAGGCGTGGCAGTAGGGGGTTGGTAGGGGCTGGTAGGGGCTGTTTTGGTCGGTGGCGTTGGTAGAGCCAGCAAACAC
This sequence comes from Drosophila nigrodunni, assembly GCA_020829145.1. Classification (NCBI taxonomy): domain Eukaryota; kingdom Metazoa; phylum Arthropoda; class Insecta; order Diptera; family Drosophilidae; genus Drosophila; species Drosophila nigrodunni. The sequence continues at coordinate 3,495,677 of JACVCZ010000002.1, read as the reverse complement.
TTAAAAATGCTAAATAAAACATATTCCACTTAGGGGCACAGGCACTGGGACTTGTCTTCAGTGTGAGGGCGCTGAGGAAGAAGAGGTGGGTGTGGCAGGCTGGCGGGGTTAGGTGCAAGCTCACAGGTGCCGCTTGTTAAGAAACAGGCACAACGGAGACGGAGAACGAGGCGGGGTCTAAAAAGAGGCGGACAGTCAAGTCATATTTGCAATTCATATACAGACACACACTCTCCTCTCTCTATTCCTTTCTGTCTCCTTCTTTCTCTTCTCTTTTTCTTACTCTTTTCGCACATGTGAGGCATAAAAAAATAATAATAATAATTTGCAAAAGTAGCGTCGTGTGACAATTGCTTCTACACCTCCGCCCTCCGCCCTCGCACCACCCCGACCACTTCTGCCACCGCCACCGCCAACGCCTACGCCTGCAGTCTGCAGTTTTGAGTCAACGTTTCGTTGTTTTGCGTGCCCAACTACACTTGTTGTTGTTGTTGTTGCAGTTGCTATTTGAATTTTGAGGACATTGTGATGAGGCTTTAGTTTGCAAATCTCTTGCACACACAACAACAACAGCACAAGCAACAGCAACACAAGATGTGGCCCCTCTCGTAGAGCTTAGCTCAGAGCAGAACAACAGATAAACAAACGTCAACGGGCGACGTCAGCAGCGCAGTCGCTGTCGCTGTCGCAGTCGCCGTTGCTCACGACGTCGATGGCTGCGCAGCTTCGACGCTTCGACTGATGCCTGATGTCTTAGTAATCACGCTGCAACAGAAAATTAATCCATAGTTTCATATTCAAACTTTTAAGCAGCTCACGCACATATTAACAATGGAAATTTTTGTACGAGTTGGAAAACATCAAACTTGTAAAATTAATTTTTGATTGCCTTCAGTTACGGAATATTAAACTTAATCATGTATTTAATTAAATAATAACGAACTAACATCATTGAATAATCGATAGATTTTGTTCTTAAATAACACAGATTAAACTAAAATAAACAAACTATGTTTAATAATTCAAATTATCAGTAGGTAAAAACAAATTTTATTTTAAGATGCTGAAAGAATTTTCCAACGCTTTAACACCAAGTCTAATAAGTATGGAAAGCATTTCTGTGTTTTGATAACTTTTCAGTCCTTATTTCGATTAATATTAATATAAATGAAAAATTAAGTTTATAAATCTTTTTTATTATTTATTAATTATGTTTTGTCATTAATATATATAAATATTTATTTTTATTCACTTCATTATGCCATTGTCACTCACATTTGCAATCGAATATCTAGTTCGATTTTACTTTTTAAAGGGTTTGTTAGTTCAATTCTTCAAAGTCCACACAACTCGCATTAAATAGATCGTTCATCAGTCGGAAGTATAGAGAATAACTTAAGTTTTCTTTTTCAACTTTTCTTCTTTCCCCTCCCCTTAGGCCTTTCTGCTGCTTGTTTATTACCAATTGCATTTTCTTTTAATATTTTTAGCTCAAAACGACGTGGTGAAGATTTAGAAGATGACATTTGTACAGGTGTTAGCCTCGCTCTCACACCCTCCTACACCGCCACGCGTCTCCCCTATTTCCCCTCCCCACCCCTCCACGACAACACCACCGCCTTAGCCCGTGTGCTGTCAAGTGCGCTTATGGCTGTCATGACGCCCATAACATTGTCATCAACATTAGTTTTGCAATGAGCAAGAAAGAGCTAGAGAAAATGTGAGAAATGGCGGGGGAGAAGAGAGAGGGCGTAGGTGTAGATGCAGGCGCTAGATGGCGCTGCTGTGCACAAATGTATGTTGCGTTTTGCTTTGCTTTGCTTCTCTCGTTCGTTGGTTGCTGTTGTTTTTGTTGTTGTTGACATCGTCACAAAAATTGGTGCAAAGTGCTTCAGTTTTGTGTTTTTTTTTCTCAGTTTCTCAGTTTTTTATTTGTTTTATTTCTTTTTGCTTCAATGTAGCATGTGTGCTTAAGATAAATATCTCATGTGAGTCAGGCTGTGTGTGTGTGTGTGTGTGTGTTGCTGCAAGTGAAGCGCATTTCTGCCTTCTGTCATCGCAGCTCAGCTACAGATTTATTGGTAGCGCCCCAAAAAGTAGGCTACAAATAAAGCAAGAACCACACAACACACACGCACACACACACAGTCCAACACACACTTGCAGTTACTTGCTTATAATTATACGTTGACTATTTGTAATTTTTAATAAGACAGCGCCAACAACAAATACACGCTAGTGACTAAAACAGTTTCCCTACCGACCCGGTCCCTTTTTATAGGGAAAAGGGGGAGGGGGTGGAAAGGGGGCTGTAGGGCGGAGACTGGCAGCCAGGTGGGTGCTGGATAGGGCTTTCAGCAGCACTGACAAAACAATATAAAATAAGCATGAATAATTAGAATATGTTAAGTGTTTTGGGGCCTGGTACACACACTCGACAGAGCTGCATATGTGTGTGAGTGTGAGTGTGTGTATGTGCCCGCATATTGTATATTTATATACAGTCAGTCAGTCAGTCAAGTTGGGCGCAATACACAAAAGCCACGCCCACACAATGTGCTCGTTGCACGAAGGCAAAAGGGCTCGAGTGCCCACCTGACTTTTTGTCATTCAAATGAAAACTGTACGTCATCATCGTCGTCACACATACTCACACTCACACACACACACACACATGGCAGCAGTCATCAACACACACACAGACACACATGCTTACACCTGCTCTGATTGCTTTGTTCAGCATTTTTCTAACAATTTTTCTGTCATCTGCATCTTTTTTTTCTCTTCTGCTTCTTGTGTGTGTTTTTTTTGCATTGCATACACTTAGGCGCGACTTTTCACTTGTATTTGTATGCGTGCCGAGTTCTTCTTTGCTTCCTCTTCTTTCTCACTCTCTCACTCTTTCTCTCGCTTTCTCGCTCTCTCCCTCTCTATCTTCTGGCATAGAAAAATTTACAATGCAATTGAGTATGCAAATATTGCCTACTTGTCATGTAGACGAATACAACGCTCCCTCTCTCTTTCTCTCTCGCTATCTTTATCTCTTCTTCGCTCTTTCACTCTTTGTGCCTGTCTCATCTTGCATATGCATGTCTGTGCATGTGTGTATACTTGTTATTGTTAGCGTTGTGTCTTTATTGTTATTGCAATTTTCAAAATTAAAATAACAATATGGACGACACGATGTTGTCTCACATAGCCAAGCACAACTGTACCGCTGGCTGCAGCGCTAGCTGTCAAAGTCCCAAGTATCTGACTCTTGTGCATATGTATCTAGATACATGGAAATATATTTGAGAATTCATCTCAAATGTGCTGCTTGGCGCCTCTGACCTCAGCACAGTTTTCTTTTGTTATTGCTTTTAGAACCTCATTGTCACTTTTAATTACACATGATTTAGTTGGGTCAATTATCAAGAAATTATATATTAATAAACTGAGATCTTTTAAGCAAATTGTAATTAAATTTAAATAATGTTTTTGTTTTGTTTAGTGCTTTTTCGATGGTCACTTTGAATGCCATAAAAATCACTTGAAGACCTCACAATCTTTTATCACATTTTGAGCCCTTTCTCGCTAAATACTTCCCAACTACTGGCAACTGCTGGAATTATCTATGAAGCACACTTATCGAAGGCTTTTCAACATGTTATTTATATGTAATTTATAATAATTTTTGGGGTTGGAGATCTGTCGCTTCATATGCGTGTACTGGTTGACATTTATGTTCATGGCATTCATAAGAAATGTTTTTATTTATTACAAATTGTTTGATATTAAAAATGTACAAGTGGCAGGAGACAGAAGGAGACTGAGACCGAGTCATGGAGAGGAAAAACTTTGCTCAAGTAAATCATTGCTAGAGCATGTGGAAATTCAGGAGGTTTTTCCGCTCCCACTTTCACTGCTCCGAACAATGGAAATGTTATAGAACTGGCGATTACTCCATGTATTTCATTTTTTTCTGCTTTGTTTTTTTTTTGTTGGCATCCGAAAATGTCGAAAAATTAATGGCACTCGTCGAAATTTATGGGCTCTGTGATATTTTGGAGAATATTTATATGTATGTAATATTGGCTGCCAGAAGATGTCAATGGTAAATGACTTAGGAGCAGCCATAAAGATGGCACTACACGGCAGAAAACATGCAGAAATTTAAGTTCAATAACTTGAATGTTATTTTAATAATGTAACAGTTTAATATGCATCGAATGATGGCTTTAAAATGTATTAAAAAATCAAGATTTTAGTGTCAACACTAAACGTTTTGTTTTAAGAAAAATCGTTGGAACACAAGGTATCTTAAACGAAGTAACTCGTATTAAACTACTTTATTGTTAAAAGAAAAATGTTAAGTTTATTTGTAAGTCCAAAACAAGAAAGTTAGAACTAGAAAGTAAAATTTTATTGTAGTTCAAACAACTTTTTTGGCTATGTTCATGATAGCTTTTATTTTCAATGCTGAAGATCAGAGTTATCTATAATAATTTTGTTATTTTTCTTTATTAACTAAATCAATATTTTATTTATTTCTGATAAAAACTATACATCAATCTCACACAGCTAAATAATTAGGACTTGTAATAATATTTTTTTGAATAAATATATCAAATAAAAGAATACAAATTATGGCAGATTAAAGTTATTTTATTTTATTATTTGAGTTGTAGAAAAAATGTTTTTTCTTTAAGATTAAAATCCATGTTCTTTTTAAGCCATAGCTGGCGTGTAATATTTTTGGTGAACTTAAAAAAAACACCAGTTTAATTTTTGTTTTTATATAAACTTTTTGTCGATTTTTTTAAAACTTTTTCAACGATTCTTGCAAACTCACCAAGAAATGAAAGCAAGCAAAACCTTAAGAAACTATTTTAGTTTGAGACTAAAAAGTGGAGTAAACCAACTGGTGGAGAGCGTGTAGTTTTGGCCTGGCCAAAATAGGGTAGTCGAGTTCCTTTGGGGGCAGCACATCCGCCAGTAAAAGGGTTCGGTTTTTTTGTTGCTCTCATTGCGGTCAGTTTCTGTTGTCTTTTGCGAGGGAGTAAATTCAATTTACAAAATGTGTGCGAAAGGTAATGCAATTTATTTAGACTTGTAATAAAAATTAATAACAAAAACGTGTCGGGTTAGTCAAAGGTCTCCACTAATATGACGAGGCAAAAAAAAAAGAAAATCGGTACGAGTGGGAAAAAAGGAAGAAAAATAGGAACGTGTGTTAGTGTTAGTGTGTGTGTGTGTGTGTGTGTGATGGGGTCCGGCATATTGTCTATCTAATAAAAATCAAACAAATTATGCTAACAAACTGGATTTCATAGCTCGTTTTATGTGTGCGCTGGCCTGTCGTGGTGATTTGCTCAATAACCCTTGTAATATAAACAGGGCACAAACCCAAAATGGAAATGGAAATGTAGTAGGAGAAGGAAAAGGAGAAAGAGACGGAGTTGGAGTTGGGGTAGGAAAAGTAGAGTCAAACACAAACAGAAAGCCACCCACATATGACATGACTTTCACTTGGCAGCAGTCCATCACTGGAAAGGAGTAGCTCTAGGAGTGGGAGTGGGAGTGGCAGCGGGGGAAGACGCTACCAGAGCTAACAAAAAAAGGACATGACTTGAAAATCACTTAATCTACTTGGGCTGTGAAAAAAGCAGCGACGCGACGGGAAAGCGTTGCAAAAACAAACAAATACGAAGAAAGCTGAAAACTGAAAGTTGTTTAGCCGAAGATTTGATACCCTCAAACCATGGTTTCTATATTTGCTTAACATGCATTTAATAATTCAACTTGGAAGCAATTTTATCTAGTGCAGATTATAGCATCATGTTCCGATAGCGATAACTCATTAAACAGTAAGACTGCTTAAGTTGTTACCTTTACTAATCCTATAGTTCCTATAATAACTATTGTATATAATATATTAGTCGGATTTTGTTAGACGCTAAGTTATAATACCCTCAACTTAGGGTATAGCATTGCCAAGGCAAAGAAAAATACGACTCAAGACGAAGTGAAATCGAAACTGAAAGTGAAACCCTTTCGACTACTTTTCTCTCTCTCTCTCTCCCTCTCTTTCCTTATCTGCCAGTCTTGCTGTCTCTTTCTGTTTGTAACCCCAAAGAGTGTAGTTTTTTGGCAAACACTGTGAGAAGGATTGGTGCGTCCAGGACATCCGCACAAATCAACAAACCATGACAACGGATATTTTTCACATATGAGGCAAAGTTCTCTATCGCTCGAAAATTATTGCAAATCACTAAAGCCCACAACAATCCACAAAACAGCAAGAAGTGGCAGGAGTTGAAGCCGCGAACAACCACCGCGTCCCAATAAAGGATTCGTTGAAAGGATCAGGCAACGTAATTGAATTCAATCAAAATTGTTTGGTCCATCAAACAGACAATTACAAGCAATATTTTCTTCCAATATCCTGACAACAGAAACGGAGATAAAACCGAAAAAAAAACAAGAAAAAACAACAAGCAGCAACCCTCCGATATGATGTCTAAGGACATTTCATATAGTTGTCAGTCAACTCGTGTCCTTATCGAGCCCGAAAGAGGAACTCACACGTAGACAAGCAATTTGTCAATCGCTCGATTTGATGAGCTTAGGATATTTGCAATGGGTTTATGGATTTACTCCTCTGACAGTTGTGGAGGAAGGGGAGTGAAAATCATACAATAACAAGAAAGAAAAGTACAGTCGAGCGCGCCCGACCGTATAATACTCTCTGCATTTTCCCGATTAAATTATTAAAATCGGTATCCAGATATTACAATGAATAGTACTTGCATTAAAACACGTTGAAACAAAAACAATCTAAGCATAATCAAACACACATCTGTTTGTTTTTGTTGCGAATACACATACGTTTGACAATATATGATGCATGCATGTATGTATGTGTGTATTCGGCGCAGCCAGCGACCGCGGGCAGCGCTGCCGCCACACAGGCAGCAAAAACGTTCGAGCATGTGCTTGTGTGTTTCTGTCTCGCTTGCACCAATGGGTTGATATTGCGTTCAATTAACAATATTGTAACGCTAAGAGTTGTCAAATGTAAAGCGGATATGTTATCGATAGCGATAACAGTTGAGCTTGTTGGCAAATTTGTGTGATAGAATTCTCTGAGCCGGAACTCAGGAGGAAAGGGTTGATAGGCAAGTGACAATTTATCGATAACGATTAAATTTAGCTCATTGGCTTTGAACACTTGATGTGGAAAGTAGTTGTGTTCCTAGTTGTGTTTGCTTCATTTAAGAAGACATATGACGGATTTTGGAATTCGATAATGATACTTTATCGATAACGTTTAACTATTGAAATATTTTGACATAAAAAACGTGTTTGTTCTTTAAGTTTTATTCTTTGTTTTGACTATAACCAAACAATATTTTAGTTAGTCACATCTGTACAAATTCAACCAGTTGCGTTTATCGTTTATCGATAACGATCAACCTCCCATACATATATTTATTGATTCGGAAATATTTTTAAATCTGATTTTAAGTTAAAGATCATTCAATTTGTGCAATAATTTCAATTAGTTCAGCCCTAAACAGTATACATATGTTGATGAAACTTATCGATAACGATAACACAAAAGTTTTTAGTAAATACACATTCAAGTCAGGGCTATGAAAGACAAACCTTATTAACCATCGCTATAAGCCTTTGTTTTCTAATAGTCTCCCAAAATCGATCTGAAACATAAGAATTCATATTGTGATCGATAAATTATAATTAATCCAATACGTGATCTTTTAAACTTGAACCCCAATCATTCACTAACCGCTTTAAAACATTGACTACATCATAAAGTTAACCTCTTTTTATTGCAAAAGAAAATCTGCCAATTCCTATGACAATTTTCGTACGCTTTTCATATTTTCCACTTCTTATGGACTTTGTCTATGGCTTTTCTATTGCTCCTCATGCTATCAAAGTTCTGCTTTTTTGCCAAATCACTTGACCAATTTGTCAAGTGGCACTTAAGCGTGTGCGTCAGCTACACCACTCCTCTCACCCCCCTCAAGCCACCACTCAACCATCGTTCCTTCGCGTATTGCTCCCCTCTGTGTGTCTTTGGTGCTCTACCCTCGATTTTGGGTTGGATTCGGGGTTGATGCGTGATACTTGTAGTCGTCTTGTTTGCGGTGGTCTTTTGAGAGTTTGCCATTATCCTTGTTACAATTTGCATGCATTGTGGTGTGGTCCATTTATCCAGTTACTGTCTCACCAACCCCAATTCCCTCCTCCAGCTCCTGCTCCACTTTGGAGCGGCATCTTGAGCTACAGCTATTCATCCATACATCCATGGCCTCATGACTCTATCGTTTTGCTGTTCCTTCTATACTGTCCCGAGCCCAGTGATAAAAAAGTCACTTGTCATTTTGTCTTTTCTTTTTCTTTTTTTTTTAACCCACCCCCCGTCCAAGGATTTTTCCCTATTTTACGTAGATTTCTTTCTCTGCTATTATACTATATATATTTTTTTATGATTTTATTAGCTGCAAAAACAAGCAATTTTGTTACAATGTTTATTGGTTATAGTTGTGTCCCGGGCTTTTTTCGAAGGGTTCGTTCTGCTTTTTGATGTGCCCTTAAAAATCATAAGCGTGAGTTATAGGGTTGCCATCCCACTCACCCTTCTCCACACACACGAGCACACGAGCACACTCACACATGTGATATGGCTCTCAAATATATGCTTATGTGAGTTTTTTTTTTTTGCTCTTTTTGGGTTAAGTTTTGTTGTTTGCCAAAAGGCAAATTGCGACAGCGATTTGGCCTGATTTGGCCTGATTTGTGTGATTTCATTTGATTTGATTTGATTGTGTGTAATGCAATATGCGACTGAATGGCTGGCGGGGGAATTGGCAGCAGTATTTTAACCGAAGGGAGGTGGAAAGGGGGTTCAATTAGAAGAATCATTCGGATGGTTGGAGGAAAGTGGCGAAAACGGGTTAAAAAGCATTTCAGAGATTTCATAATCAACTAGAAACTATTGCTGTTTCACTCTCCACACTCTTCCTTTCTCTTCTTTTAAATTTTAACATATAGTTAACCGATTTCTGAATCTTACGATTTAATTACTAGCGCCATACTGCAGTAAACTGATAAATAAAAGTAGGTAGCAGTAGCCAAGCCATCCAATATCGCAATCTACTAAGTCTTCTTAAGATTGAATCTAACTGTGCCCAGTAATTGCAATTGCTGACGACAGGGGGCGCTCTTTAATGAGCTAAGACGCAGGAAAAGCAAAGCAGACGTCTTCATTTCAATTGAGTGTGTGTGAGAGTCGGTGTGTGTGTGTGTGTCTGCCACCCCGCATTTGCTTTTAATTGCCCTCCCTTACACCCCTGCCCCCGCCCATGTACGCGCAGAAAACCCGAAGGACAACAAAATTTTGGACTGACCATTTCATTAACTGGCGCAGTCGAAACGAAAAACGTTGTGGCGATTAGTTCACAGTCATAACACACGGTTTTCCTTATTTACCCCTCCACGCCCCCCTCTGCCTGCCCAGCAGCCTGTCCAGTCGCTGGAGACGAAACTAAACTATAAAATTTTATGACTTTCAGCAGGACACACTCACACACTCACACACACACACACACGCTCAATTGGTTTGTTCTTTTTTCCATGTTTGCAGGTAGTTTAAGCCTGCCCGCCTGCCACGCCCATTTCGCCCGCTCGTTCGCCAAATTGCGCAAAATGTTAACAAGCAATTGAGCAGACAAACAAACAACTGTTGACTGAGGGGGCGGTTAGGTGGGCGGCAACTGTCGAATGTTCAAGATGGGCTAAAAGGAGCGGGATGGGCAATGGAGTCTGTTGGGGTTCTATGGGGGCAGGGGTGGAGTGGGTGGTGAGGTACGCCCGTGCGTTGATTAGTTTAACGCGTTCAACGTTGCGGAAAGTTGCGACGGCTTCTCATTAAATCGAACCGAGCCGCCTTTTGGCTTATTAGTTCCCCTCTCGCTATCGCTCTCTCCCTCTCTCTGTCTCATTGTCTCCCTTTCTCACAAATGGGCTACTGCATGTCTCGGTTAACCTCCAATTTAACATCTTCCACCTCCATTGCCTTCAGTTTGGCCTATAAAATTCCATTTTATATCGAGTCCGTCTGTCCTCCATAGTCTTTATGGTCTGTCAGCAATACACGGCAGCCCACATTGCACTTTAACGCTACTTACAAGTGTTTTACGCACTTTTCAGTTTTCCTTTGGGTTTGCCGATTTTCCAGAGTCACATTTTCTATATGAAACCGATTAAATTTAGATTACTATGACTATTCTAACCAACTACAAAAAATGCCCTATCTCGTAGTTTGCTTCACTTGTCCTCCATGGTCACTTTTAGTCACATAAAGCTTTAACAATTCATTCCGCTTGTATTGAACTTTGGTAATCTACAAATACCATTTGTTGTTTTTTTTTGTGGCCAAAGTTTAGATTGTCCTCCATGGTCACATTTGTTTTTATCATAGTTTCAGTTTTCATACTTTTCTCTTTTCGTTTACAACTTAATTGTTTTTATTTTATTGCTTTTTAAGTTTTCGATAACTCGTCCTCCATGGTCACTTGACTGATTTGCATTTCAGCATGCTAGTTTGTTTAAAGCAACTTTTATTTATTTGTATTGCTTGCACTCGTTCTCTATGTTCACTTTGCATTGAATGAAATGTAATCTTAGCTGGAATTCATTTAGCGGTAATTGTTTGTAATACAAACAGGTACAGATATTACGTATGTCTCCATGGCTACATCCAATCTGCGCTCTTCCACTCTCCATACCCATACCCATACCTATACCCCACCCCCAGCTATATATTCCCTCGATCTCTGAGAAATGCCGCCTCAAGTTCTCAAGCTTGACTGTCAATATTGACTCGTTGCGTGGAAATCGCACAACTTTTCGGGCCTCTGGCATAATAACTGTCAAAAATCTTTCAAATTTTAATCAACTTTATTTTTAGCTTTGCTGTTTGCTTCCCGCTTTCCGCTTCCCTTCCCTCCCACTTGTCACTCCTCCGATTTTCCCTCGAGGGAGTTTTCCGTGTGTGTTCGTGTAAAGTTTCCTCTGTTTTTTTTCATAGCCAAACAAATATGAGCATAACTGTATGTAAATGTGTGACATCGTGTCTTCTTCAGTCCACATTCAGCTGGGAAGCACTTTTGTAAGTCTTTCTGTCAATCAGTCTCCGCTCTTTTCCCCTCCCCATCCTACAGTCCCCTCTGCCTGTCTACGCACACCGAAAAAGTATTAAAGACGCATTTAATTAAGTTGAAATTGTTTGGCAAAGTGACGTTGGTGGGGCGAGGTAGAGCAATTGGAACTTAAAACTGAAAGATAAGCTCAGCAGTGGTAAGTTATTTTCCAAGATTTGTGAGTTAATCATATGAGAGTTGCCTGTACACACTGAGCATCAAATTGATGTTTTACTTAAGAAACTCTCCTTCAACTCAAGGATTTATGCTTCAATTAAAGAGGAACGAGAAGTTTGCACAATAACTCTGTATTGATGAAACACTTCGTATGTTATGGCCAACTTTAAAAGTTATAAAAAAAGGTTCAGAAATTTGTTTTTACCACAAAACAAAAGCACAGCTTGCGTAGAACCAAAATATGACGGTAAAAGTTAAATTCTTTTTTAGCATATTATTAATCTTATTTATCTTCAATGTAGGATATTTAAACACAATTCTTTAAAAATAATTTATTAAACTATATTTTATTAAGTTCAATTATTTCATATTAATAAATCTTTTATGTAGTTGTTTATTCGTTTGAGGTTTAAAATATTTGAATAAAGTTTATTTCTTTTTATTTTGATTACAAATTAACCTATTAAATACATAATATAATTCACAAAACTCAACATGAGAAATATACGTTTTCTTCACAAATTGGACCACATTTAAAATAGTTTCTAATAACAGATAATAATAGATATTTTATTGACTTCATAAGTTAGATTTATTATCTACTTACCCACAATATTTTATTGATTTACACTCTTTAACACTGTAATTAATTAATAACTTTATGTAGCCTTAACTTTCCTGTTGCCCAACTGATGTCAAAGCTGTCAAATGGCAAACGCCTAACTAAAATTCGCTGCCTACTCCCGTTTAATCCCCTTCCCCCCTGCAATTCGTACCCCGCCCATGTCTTACCACCTCCCACTCCACAATCGACGCGTGTTGTTTGTCAAAAAATTTAACGCGTAAGTGGAAAAGCATAAAAACAACAACGTCCACGCGAATTCAATGACGAAAACACCCAAAAAAAAAGACAGTAAAAAGGCACAAAAATGTTGTAAAAATTATCAAAAGAAAATTTGTAGAACCAAACGGAGCGAGCATTGATAAGACAGACAGAAGACACTGAAGACCCTGTCCCAGAGCAGCACCCACCCAAATTCAGCTGCAGACTAGTGACTAAACCCGAAACCCAATCTGCTCAAACCAAACGAAACGTGTAAATGGACTTTTGGCTGCCGTTGACTGACTGACTTACAGAATACCCCCCAGCCGCTCTCCTCGTAGCACCCCTCACCCCGTCACCCCTCCACCGCTCATCACTCAAATGCAAAATGGCGATTATTCATAAATCATTAAACACCATTTGGCAATGCGTTGGTTGGGGGGGCAATGGGCGTAGCGTCGTGAGTGCTTCGTGGGTGGCTCAATAAGTGGGTGGATTGATGGGCGGTGGTAGGTGGGCGGTGGTTGCTGTCGCGGTCACCGCTGTTGCTGCCTTCGAAATTTTTATCGCTTACAAAACTCGCTAAGAAGAAATTCCTAATGAGCCAAACGCAAGAAAGTCAAAAAAAAAAAAAAAAAAAAAAATACATAATAAATGGCAGCAAAAAATGTTAAAAAACTTCGGAAAAAATCAAAGGCCGCTTCTGACCAGGGGGAAACTGGCTTAAGGGTAGGGGCTGGCGTGTGCCAGTGTGTGCGTGGCGATGCGGTGCGGAGCGAGCCGTGGCAGGGGGTGGGTTGGGACTTTTTTGGAAAAATTTCGCGGACTTTTTAACAAGGCGGCCAGGCATAAGGCACAAGGCTCAGTTTCTCCTGCTCTTTTTGGTCCTGGCGAAGACATTAAAAATTTTGTTTGATACTTTGGTCGTCGCCGCCGCCGTCGTCGCTGCTGCAGTCGCAGTCGCAGTCGCAGCCTCTGCCGCAGTCGCTGTTCTGGTCGTTTGATTTCCGCTTCCGTTTGCCGTTGAGATTAAAAAACATTTTTCGTGCATTTTTTCCCTCGTTTCCCTGTTGATTTTTTTTTTTTTTAGTAAACTTTTTTTTACTCACTGCTCTGCCTTTTTTACGTTTCGCTGGCTGCGTTTCTATCTGCGCGTATCTGCGTATCTGTGAGATACATTAAATTAAAAATTCATCTTTAATCAAAAATTATTGTTGGCATGCGCAAGACAAAGTTGCGACGTCTGCCCCAACAGAAAAAAAAAACACTCCAAAGGTGGAGGCGGACAGGAAGGTGAGATCAGACCACAGTGGTGCTCAGCAGCCGAGCAAACATAGTTGACAATATATCAAAGTTTTATTCTTTTGGGTATATCAACTCGGAGTGGGAGAGGAATAGTATTTGCTGTTGTTGTTGTTGCGTTTTGGCGGAGGCAATTATAGGCAAACCACCGCAAGCTAATGCGGGTGACAGAACGATTGAGGAGCAGAGGGAAGTAGCTGGAGGAATTTTTATATGGTTGGCTATATCTACAATTATGCAAAACTTATTTAAAACATTACTTTCATACAATTCACTTTATTTATTGTATACAAAGTCGATGGCCTCTGTAGCTAGCACTCCTTACCTGTTAATTATTATATTATTTTTTTTGTATAATAATAAATAAATATTGTATAGAAAGCAAGCCTTTTTATACATTTATCTTTTCTTTTATTTAAAGAGTATCTTTTTTCTTATGATTATGGAAAAATAAATCCCTTTAAAGAACTAAAAGTTGATTGAGAATTCACTTATATGCAAAATATGGTGCAAACGAAAACCAGGTTTTATTCTATTCCAATCATAACATAATAAATTCAGGGTTAAAACCCTGGAAATAACCTGGAACCAGTAGGAAATAATTCATTGACCAATTCTTAGTGCTCAAAAATTAAACTACTTTGTATTAAAAACAATTAGAACATAAAACCAGATCTATTTGATAAGACTTTTCCTATAAAAATGACCTTTTTTTCTTAGCCATATATTTACAGTTTAAATTAAAAATTTATTTGAATTTTTCTACTATTTATTTTTAAGTTCATAAAACAATTTTTCCATCGTTGCCCACTCTTAAGTCAACTTCTTAACATTAACTTGCATTATTTTGAGCACTATCGTTTTTTAACTTTAATTGTTTGGGAGTTTTTGATCAAATTACACTATCACACAAAACTCAATTGGGTTGTAAATCTTTTGTCGAATTTCAGTTCTGATAAAACATGAGCAAATCTGACTCAAAATATTTTGTCATTTTTCTCCGCTTTTCTGTTTTTTTTCTGCTTTTGCTTTTCTGACTTTATCCTTTTGTTTGCCTTATTCTCGGTATATTTCCCACTCTACTGTTCTTTTTTGGAACCATCTTTAGTGTGTTTCTCAATTCCCAATTCCCCGATGAAAACTCTTTTGTTTGTCTTCCGTTTGTCTTAAGCTCACAGTTTAACTCGTTGGATGAGTATCAAAATACACCCCTTAGCCTTTCATTACAGCCCATATAACCCACTTTTTCCCCTACCCGAACTCACACACAGACACCCACACAAACACCCGCACACACACTTAAGCCTATCAATTTTTATTTTTTATACACCATTTTTTGTTGTTCTTTTCTTTATTTTGCATTTTTGTTGCTGTTAAGCGTCTTAAGAGTTGCTTATCAAAGTCGGGCAAATCAAACTCTGACTGACAGGCGGACAAGGAGTGTGGCAGGGGGTGCTATAGAGAGGGGTAGAGGGAGTAAAAGAGACAGTCAGCCATTAAACTCACTGACAACAAACTCTTAAACTCAAGCAATAACAACAACACAAAGCTTTAGCAATAAAAGTATCAAAGAAAACTCATGCACTCATTCACACACACACGCTCCCACACACACACTCACACACTCTCTCATTCACACACACGCCTGTCACGAAGCCATTTGCCTATCAGAAAGTTTTGATCTTTGATTGTGCTCGGCTTTTTAACTAATTTGCGACACCTCCCAGCCACACACACACACGCGCAGTCACCTGGTATAGCACACACACACTCGCACATTCTCCCACTCTCACACAAAACGCGCAAAAACCGCATGCAAAACGCGTCACATGCAGTCGCTAGGGAATTAACAGCCCACACACACCCCACACACACACCCCACACACACCCCACACACACCCCACACACACCCCACGCACACCCCACACACATCCCACACACACCCACCACACACACTCCCACACTCTGCCAAATATTTTGCATACGTTTAAGCGCTGTCCTTCCCCTGCCACGCCCCTGCTCCCGTGCCCTCCTTCGCCTTTATTCGCGCAATATTTTTCTGATAATAACAAATTCGCGAATATGTTTATCTGCGTTTTCATTGCCATCTTTGTGCCGTCTGCTTTGCTGCTTTCTCCATCTCTTTCCTGCTGCTTTCTCTGCTCCTTTCACTCTTACAGCTTCTTTCGATTTTTTATTGTTCTTGTCGTTGTTGATATGGAGCTTTTGCCGCGGAGTTTGTTTGGATTTGTCTCGTTTTCTTTTCGTTTTTTATTTTTTATTTTTTTTGCCATTCGCCATTTGCCAGCGTGCCACTAATTCCATTTGAGACGTAACGAAAACGAAAATGACATCAATTTATTTGTGTATTTTCTTGTTTTCCCACACCCTCGATTCCCCCTTTTCCCACACTTTTCCCCGCTTTTCGTATCTCGCAAGTTTGTTGCTTATTTTATACCCTGTAGTGCATTGAAGTTGGTGAATTTTTGGAATTTATGTCGGCTACACTTTTAAATTATTTTTAATGAATTTATACACAGATTAAATTTGTTTTTTTTTAAATTATATTTTTTAAGCTAACGCTAGCTACATGCAGGGTATTTTGTAGCCACACACTCTACTTTTTGCTTGTCTACTTATTTTATTTTTATTCGTTCTTTGTCTTGGCGACACTTTGGTTTTTTTTTGTCTTGTCGTGTCGTCTGCCTGTAAATGTCATTTTCGATAATTATTGCAAATGTTGATTTGAATTTTCACTTTCCCTTACTGCGTATTTAAATTCCGTTTTATAAAAGTTATATTTTTTAAAGGGATGAAATATTATTCTTTTAATTATATGCTAAGATCTTTTTCGTATAACAATTTTAGACTAGAGCTAATCAAACTCACATATTATGTGTATGGTATCGTTTTAATTAATTAATTACTTCTGGTCCGGATCGAACCCATATAAAGCTAACAGTTCCCATAGGATCGGTTGCAAATGGCACATTGGCATGAAGACATTGTGGTATTAGTTGATCACCAGCCAACTCACATTTAATGTGTATATGATGCTTGAAACTATCCTTACTAAGTTTGAGTTGGATCCGACAAGTATATCCTACGGCTCCCGTAGAAAAAATCTTTCAGAAATTGCATATTTAAATAGTAGAATGTTCACTAGAAAGATTACAGGGTCATTAACAGTCGGCTTGCTCGACTGCAGCCCTTCTTACTTATTAAATATAAATTTTATATTAATTTATTCATTAACTGCCAGTAAATAATATATTATATTTTTTTGTTATTGAAGTGATTAATATTAAAATAGATAAATCATAAAAATTAACTTTATTTTTGCTTCCTACGTTATACATATTTAAACCTTATATAATTAAATATTTTATTTAAATTTACGGTATATAATTAAAATGAATTTAACTATTTATAAATTTTATTTATTTATTTCCATCTTTCACCAGTAACCTAATAAAATTTATTTTTTCTTAATATTTATTAAACAAATTTATCTTATTTAAACTATAGTTTTTTAGACTTTAATGATGCATATATTTTTTCCTTCACATACATAAATTACTCTGTCCGCATTTCACTCCAAATCGCTCACTTGTCTTCCTACTCCCAACTGGCTTTTCATCCAGTTCGCTGGCAAGACGCCCCCTATCGGAAAACTCCATCAAACGGCAAAGTTAAAAATGCAAACAATAACAAGAATTACACCCAAAGGATCAGTTGAAAAGTCAATAAACTGCGTCGGAGCGGGTCGGACAGTTTGGTAACGGAATGGAACGAAACGGAACGGAATGAAACGGATTGAGGGATTGTGGAACGCGGCGGGGGAACGGAGTGTATCGGACGCTACAGAAATGCGCCAAAAAGCAACCGCAAAGTAACCGCAAAAAAGCAAACAACAACAATGCAATGGGTGAAAGACCGAGCAGGACCGAAGGACCACACAGGACGCTGCCACCCGCCGTACACCCCGCCACGTCCCCTCCGCCAATTCCTCAACCCTCTGCTCGGGGTTTGCTCACCGCCCCGCGGCGCAAACCTTTTTGAGCAATTTCTGTGTGTGTTTTTTTTGTGTTATTTACAAAAACCATAAATCAATTGGACACGCCATACACACACACACACACACACACACAGAGCGAAAGAAAGACACACAAATGCAAATCTATTTTTAAATGCGAAATAATACGAATCCACCCGAAAGAGCGATAGAACGAGAGCGGGAGATAAACCCCGCGGCCATGCGTTGAAAATCGCGCGATGCAGCGCAACAAAAAAAGGGCAAAATTTGCCGCAAAAAAATAAGCGATGAACGGTAAAAAGTCGAAAGGAGACAGGGAGAGAGGGAAACGGACGAAGGCCACGCGGGAATAGTCGCTGATACGACATGTGGGAAAAGTCGAAAAGTGTAAAAAGTCAGCGCCAGAGCAATGGTGGAAAGGGGAGAAACAAACACCAGAAGCAGCAGCGGAAAAAGGAGAGAACAAAAGGAGTAAAAAGGAGCAGAAGGAGTTGAAGATGCGACGTCGACCGCCCGCTGGCAATAAAAGAAGCGCAAGGAGCAAGAGGAGTGGAGCAGAGTGAAAAAAAAACCCGTAGGACAAAAAAATTCCCTCGAACACGAACAATAAAAATTCAACATTCCGCATGCCCACAAGGAAGTCGAACGGGTTGGACACGCAGTCGATGCCAAGGACTCGCCAGCATACAGCCAGGACTTCAAAAAAAAAACAAAAAAAAAAAAAGAGTCAGCTGAAGACGAGTCAGAGGAAGATAAACTGACATACATTGGAGCAAGTGCTAGAAGGAAAAGTAGCAAAAGGAGGAAACAGAGGAAAGCGACATGGATTTTCATCTCAGCGGGGGAAAGATTTGAATAGAGGTTGGCTAACACACACTCCACCCCTTCTATAACCCCTTAACCCTTTTAACTTCACTCACACGACAGTTCGACATTAGTTTTGATAGACTGGCACGCATGTCCTGCGCCAAATCCTTTGTTATGCCAACAAATCGAGCAGAAAGCAGCAAAACACAACTGAGAAGCGCACAAATCTGATATCCGTTTGACAGCATTCGTGCACCACATTCTCAGTGGCTTAGCCCACGGCAAAGTGGTTGGCTTATTAGCTTAAAGGACCAACAACAACACGTAGACTTGCGAAGATAACAAGTCCAGTACTTAAGATTGACGTTTTTCGTAAAGACATCAATATTTTCGAAATGTTTTGGTTTTTTGTATAGAGTTTAGCGACGATTGCTTTTGGTTTTTAATATATCCGATTCCTGTTTTAGTAGGAGATATAGGAATTTTTAGAACTAGAAAGACTAGAAATGTTCCTATTTTGCTTTCTTTTTGTTCCATTGGGATTTCTATGTTACCCTATGACTACTTCCTCTACTTACATCGCTTTTCGGTTTGGTCTTTCCAATATTGATCAAGAATTTGTTTGCTTTTCTTTCAACTCTTCCATCTGCTTAGACTTCTTATCACTAAGCCCTGTCCCTGTTCTCCATAGCCTTCTATCTACTCCATTTCAACGTACTTTTTGTATTCACAGTGCTGGCTATTCCTGTTAAATATTATTTGTTACCTTCATCTTAGTTATAATTTATCATCTTACCAATAATTTTGGCAAAAGACCTTAGCCTAGCTTAAATCAATTAACTGATTATTATTAAAGAACTGAGACCCTGTAGAGAAAATATGCAAATATTTTAGTGTAGTTAAATATCGGCATATTTTATTATACTATCATTCAAGTATTTGTTTTTGCTTAACCACAGGGTCTTAGACAGTCGGGCTCTTAAGCTCCAGCTGGGTTCAGTAGTTTTCTATTCTCCTCTCTTTCTTTCTCTTTCTCTTTCTCTTCTTTTCTCCTTCACTAAATCGCATTCGTTTGGACTTTGTGAGCCTGAAAGTTGCAACTCTTTTGCTTAACTTCCTGTCACCTGCATCAGTCACACTCTTTCTCTATGTCTCCCTCTCTCTACCTCCCTCTTTCTCTGTCCCTCTGACTATCTCTGAGTCTGTCTCTGTCTCATTTTTTATGCGCTGCAAATTCTTTTGATTTATGTTAATTTGAATAAGTGCGCACCATCTATTTTTTGTCACCAACTCATTGCTGGGCACGCCCCCTTGAATCTAACCGCCTTCCACACGTTCATACGCCCACCAAGCATGTTTCCGTCATGCGTTTTGCATTCTCTTTCTCCCATTCTCCTCCTTCTGCTCCTCTTTCCTGGCAAGAGTCTCACTTCCTTTTGCTCTTCATCACCGTCATCATCGTTCTTTGGTTTGTTTCCTTTGCTGGCTTTGGCAACCTGTCCCCCTTTCCACTTTCCTCCCCATACCCCTTCTCTCCTCTAGCTACCTATCTCCTCTCTCTCTCTCTCTGCTCCATTTCTCTATTTCGTTTTTGCCACGTTTCATTTTGTCAACGGCGCGTAAAAAATCTTTTGATAAAACGCAAATAGTTTGTTTTATGCACCTCAGAGACACCAGTTACGGGTATGATGAACTTCTCATCGCGTTTGTTTCTCATGCAAAAATGCACAAAATTAGTCACAAAATTATATTTTTTCTTTACAAAAGAACTGAAAATAATTTGATCTGTTCATTACAGTTATTTTTAAGACAAATTTAAATTGCCAGCTTTGCTTTAACTTCTCTACTTAGTAATTAATAAATTTAAAGATTTTTAGCTGACAAATTTGATATTCTTTAAAATAATTTTGTTCGGTAGCTCTGCCTATTCATTATATTGCAGTTTTTGTCAGGTTTTGGGGCACTACATAGACTATTCCATACTGCATTTTCCAAGCGTATTTTCATTACGGGAAAACTGAAACCAACGCAGATTTCAAAGACTTTAACGGAAGCTGAAAGCTGCGATGCATGTGAAAAGTCCTTACCAAACCCTATACTTATGTGGCCACATGTGTGTGTGTGTGTGTGTGTGTGAGTAACGTTCACATTTTTTGCAATTTTTCATAATTTTTTTGTTGTTGTTTTTTCTTTATTTTTTTCTTTGCCTCTGCAAGTATTTCACACCTTTTTGAGGAGGAAAGTCGCGACGGTTTCGCATCATTTGCTCCGTTGTTGAGCATTTCCATTTCCATTGCCACTTCCGTTTCCGTTGATTTGTTGCCGCCCCGCTGCCAACTGGGGCGTGGCAGGATGTGGCTGCTTAAAACGCCGCACGCAGCGAAAAAGGAGTAGAGCAGAAAGGCGCATAAAAAAGCTAAAAAAAAAAAAAATATGACTAGAAGAGAGAGGAAGCTAGTGTCTCAGTCTATGACTGCACATAATTTGTAACAATTTTGCACCCACAGAAGAGTCAGAGCATTGCCTAAGCCCAGCATACCCCACTAAACCCCATACCCGTCTCAACCCCCGTCCTCTAAAGGTGTGGACGGGGCATAAAAGGGGTGGGGTCTTAAATCGCCATATGCATTTACCCCAAATTGCTCGAATTTAAAATAAACCCAAAGAAAAGTCGGGGAATTGCTCCTCAAAACGATCCCGTCTCTGTCCATATCCGAAATAAAGGAGAACTCCAACTTCTTTTCCCACTTTTTCTGCTTCTTTCTCCACTCTCTTTCCTTGAATACTTATATCTATATATATATGCGAATATAAATGAAATTTTTGTTGTTTGGACGTGACACATTTAGTTTGAATATATGACGACAGTCGTTCTCAGTTCCCAGTTTCCAGTTTTCTGTTTTCGTCAGTCTTCAGTCGTCAGTCAGACGCGCATTGGCTCGTTAACTGTAAAGCGTGTTCGAGGGGAGTGGGAAGGTGGGGAAGGGATGGAGCTGTGGGAGGGAAATAGCTTCAGATGTTAAAGAATAAAATCCTGACATACGATGTTGACAACGTGATACTTTGCTTTCGAAAAGCCAAGTTGTGAAGCTGCAGCTGAAAGTGAGGAATTATTATATTTAAAAACAAATTTCATTTGAAAAATTAAACAAATAAAATCTTAAAAAATAGGCATATGATCAATATTCAACTTTTTTGTACTCCTCTTAAAATGTTAAATACTCCAGGCCAGTACCTGCTTTGCATCACATTTTTAAAGTTATCTCAATACTTTTTAAATTCCATTTGATAATGCCATTCTTTGCTACTATCTAAAAGTAGCTTCTCCCACTCTGTTTTTACATTATTTTTCACGCATGTGTGCCAATGTTACACCTTTCATTTTCGCATACATTTTCCCCGAAAACTCTCTCGGCGCACTTCATTTTCCGATCACATAAAATGCCATAAATCACAAGTACTCAATGTCAGCCCAATGAACTGAATTGCAGCATCGTGCGAAGACTAAACCCCATCAAGTGGTGAGGGTAGCTTTTCCATACATACAAGATTTTCCAAGAGCACAGTTTCGCTTATATTTGTGTGTGTTTTGCCTGAGATGCAAGTGAAGTTGGCGTCGCGTTATTTGTGGAATTTTCTTGAGTACATTTCGATGATAAGCAGCAGCTGCCACATGTGTCTGTGGGTGTGTGTGTGTGTGTTTGTGTGTGCTTGAGTTTTCTTAACAATTTGTCATGCATGGAACGCCAAATATGCCGAAAGAAGAAAAATGTATTAAAAGCAGCCGCCTTACAGTCGAAGATGTAAAAATGCTAGAAATGCGCAAATAAATCATTTCTTTTGCGTGCCTTTTTTTCTTCTTCTTCATCTTCCTTCCCCATCCACCATTCACTCGTTCTCTCACTCTATTACCCACACTACTCATCTCCTTCTCTTGCTCTGTGTGTGCATGGATAGCAGATATTAGTCTTGATCTTCGGTGTTTTGTGGGGTTCGTCTGAAGTAGTTTTGCTTTCGAAGGCACTTGAAATATTTTCACGTGTCTTGAACGAATGTCAAAACACACACACACACATACCCACACACACACACTCACACACAAAGAGACAGACAGACAGCGAGACAGTTATACGCACATAAATCAAAAATTGCATATAGCGGCACAGCTGAATGTGAGCGGGGAAATCAGCTCGTGAAAGTATTGAAATGTAACGCATTTATTTTCATTACAAGTTGCCCACAAAAGTATGCTATGCAAAAGCACAACGAGTGCGTGTACACTGAAGAAAAATAAACAAAGCAGCGCACCTGTATAAGCATTTTGCTTACAAAATATACCTAATAGGATCTGCCACGCCTCCTTCTGCCTGTTACATACTTTGCACCAACGTAATATACTCTTGCAGAGAGTATATTAAACAAATCTATCAATATGTATATTCCTCATAAATAGAAGTATCTATAGAATTAAAATTTAGAAAAAATAAAATTAAAGGTATTTAAATGAAAATAATGTATTATATATTTTTTAAAATATATATTTATGCAGCTTTATTTAATAAGCTGCAAAATTTGGTTTATTATTATTATTAAAATTTTCGTAAGTCAAAAAAAGGCAAAAAAATCTTTTTTATAACAATAACTGAATCCTATAAGATTTTTTAACTTGTTACTGATTATAAAAATTAATATTTACTTAAAATATTTTTTAACTTGTTTGTGCTGATTTTACAGACTTAATGTAAAACTAAACACATTCTGTTTTTCGCAGTGTACGGCTCTGTATATGTGTGTGCGTCACTAATGTGACAGTCAGCAGCCCTTTAAGCCGCTGCCGTTGAGCTATAAGCACTTTATTGGATCATCAGACTTATTTTGATATGTGGCCAAATATGAACGAAAAAAAGACAAAATCTGCAGACACACACACAGACATCAGAGAGTGCTGCGTGTGTGTGTGTGTAGCAGGCATTGACATTTTGCAAGCGCACAATGTCAGGCTCATAAATTCTTGTCATGCGGCCAGCGACGATGATGAGGATAGAGCTGGCGAGGGGTAGGCACGAAGGGCAGGTGGCGGGGTATGAGCTTGAGAACAGAGGTTCGGGGCTCAGGACTCAGGACACTGAGGATGTCAACTTTTGCTCAAGTTATTTTCATTTGTGTAACATTTTTGCATACTTTACGGCGCATTTGACGCACGTTTATACGACTCTGTCTGCGAGCGGCTGAGTGTGTGTGTGTGTGTACGAGTGTGCGAGTGTGTGTGTGAATGCTCTTTTTGCCCGACTACTTTTTGACAAATCTACTTAGGCATTTCTTTGGTTTTGCTTTGTTTATTTATGTTTATTTGTGATTTATTTCGATAACATAATAAATATCATACATGTCTACGTGCCTGCACTTGCCTGTGTGTGTTGGAGTGTGTGTGAGTACTGTGTGTTTGGGTCTCATCCTTACTTGAGTACTTCAGTTCACTTAGCATTGCACAATGTTTATTTATTTATGAATTTTCTGTGCTTTCATTTGATGTGGAAATGTTTTTGCTTGAATTCCGTTAGGATTTTATTTGTGCTTGAGCTGGTTATCGATAATATATCGATCAATGCATTATAAAAGTATTTGTTTGGCACTAAACATATGTCAGGCGGTTTAATGTTAACACAAACAAAATTATAAATTGCCTTAAATGATTTTTAAAATGAAATTAAAAACGCCTAAAATATTATTACTATACCATTATAATATTCAAAACTGCATGTCCTTTGAAAGAATTGCAATTTCTACATACGAGCTTAGTTTTTAATATATTTATTTATTTAATCTATCTTTACTCTAATACAGTCTTTCTGGAAATGTGTATTACGAATATGGATTAAAATTGAAATATTTATAAATTTGATTAGTATAAAAAGCATGTAAAAAGTAAAAATATTTCCTTTCCGAGGACTTTGCCGAGTCTTTCCCCATTCATTTCCAGTTTTCTTCAGTTAACAACTGGAAACTGTATCAATTAACTTGATTTGCAGCTGGAATCATTGAACGCAAAGTGGTAGTATGCCAACGCAGCTTCGATTTCGGCTATCTAACACCATGGCACGCCCCCTGCCACAGCCCACCTCGCGTTGTCCCCTTTGGCCAGATGTCGAAATCAAATTATAGCAAATTTCCCATTAGTTTTAATGGAGCTTGGCTCTCAGACGCTATCAAAACGCTGCAGGTGATATGCGGCGAGTATTTCGATAGACAATTTTCTGCGTTTTCCCATTTTCCTTAGCAGTCTTCTGTCTCAGTCGCACTCACACTCGCGGTGACTGTCGCTAGCTGTCTTGTTATATCACTAGTGGCCATTTTTATGTTGCTGCTTCGCTGTTTTTCTCATTTTCCATTTATTTATTTTTTTTATTATTATTTTTTTCATCTTCTACTTTTGGTTTTTCCTCGGTGTTTTTTCTCTTCGCTGCTGCTGTTGTCCGTAATTCCTGATGCAAAAGGAAACAGGAAATATCTTTGGTTTGTCCGCTCTCTCTCTACTCCACCCGCTGCTTTACCGTCTTTCCCCTTGGCTCGTCCTTCTAAATGACAACGCCTCATCGCGCAATTTGTTTACCTTACATTTTGGATGGGCAATGATAGGAGAGAAGATTGAAGGATGCTTGCGGTGGGTGGTTATGGGGGCGTGTTGGGGGGCAGAGACTGCTTCTTCCCTCTATTTTATTTTTTTAGACCCTGCACTCAAAAAGAATAAAGTGTTTTATAGCCGAGGTCGACATAATGAATATATGTTCTTGAGCAAGTATGAACAAGCGAATTGATTTCAAAGGCTGTGAGGACTATATTTGAACTTTTGCGTATCAAATCGATCGAAAATTTCCGAGTACTTTATGAGTATCTAAATACCTATAAAAAACTTAAACTATATTGGAAAACATTCTGCTTCAAAACTGTACTTTGGACTATTTGAATTAAGTGATACTCATATATGCAGGGACAGTGCATATACCGGGTCTTCTACAGTCTTTTCGCTCATCACTGGCTTTCCAGCTAGTTTTATATATTTTTTTTGGTCGTGCCACAACAAGAACAACATCAATTTTGAAATTGCTACATTAGTGTTGCCCACTTAACAAGTTTAAGGAGCCCTCAACTTGAGGGACGCCCACATCCAAAGCCACTCCCTTTTTTCAATCCAAACCCCCCCAACCCCTCAACCCACCGTTCTGTTCGACACCACTGTCTTATGCTCCCCCGGCGTCACCGACGCGTTGCGTATTAAAATTAGTGATTAATTTTTACGCTCAAAATATGCAAATATGTTGCATTGATGAATACATTCACTGGGCAACATTGGATGGTGGGGTAGAGGGGTAGGTGGGGGAGACAATGAGGGTTGTAGGCGTGGCATGTCGGGGCGTCACTTCATTTTCTACTTCATTGCCAAAGTTCGAGGCCGCGACGCCGGCAACTTGTCCATTGGGAATTTGCTGGCATCGGCCTCTTTGTCGATTTTAACGCACTTTTTTTTTGTGCTCCCAAGGAAATGAAAAATTTTATGTCATATTTTTTATTTAATTTTTTTGTGCTTTTGCTTTTCTTAAAATATCTTCGTTTTTTTTTTTTCTTTGAGACTGGGGTAAGTGGGCGTGTGCGTGGCCAGCGGCTGAAATTGATTATGGATGAACGCAGCAAACGAATCTCGAATCTCGAGTCGTGAGTCGAGTCTTTGCAGTCTCTGGTCTCTGGTCTCCCGCGTCTCGCAATTAACATTATTTTTAATTCTGAGCCGTCCACTTTTGGGCGCCGCTAATGAAGCATGCAAATCACCGAATCACTGGGCGAAAACGCTAAACGCAAAGCGGATACGGAAATGGCTGTGGGGGCAAAAATGGCGACGAGATTGTCCATCGTTTCTGATAAGTTGAGACGCGTTCCAGCGCTTAACTTAATTTTCCCTATTAGTGTCGAATTTTTAATCTATTTCTGCTTTGCCACTCGACAATTGATATGCAAATTGTGACGCAACATTTTTCACTTCTTTCGGTCCAAATACTTTCGACACGCAGTGTGCAATTTATGATGGCGTCATTTATTGCGACATTGTTATGTTTTTTTCTTGTTTCTTAAGCAATTATTATTAATTTCTCAATTCAATTCAAATTCCTTTTGCAGTTAAATTGTATGCAAATGGTGACAGGCGGCAACTCTTTTTCTAGCGTTGCCAGAGTGTTTTTATTGCTTATTTAAATGTACGAATTATTTAATTGTACACATGTTTGTCTTCAGTTCTCAATCATTCGCTTATTATAGAGTTTCTAGATAGTTCAATGGGTGCATTTATGATTTAGTTGAATTATTGAGAATTTTTTGATATTTTTATACATTTCATTTTAAGTTATATAAGCTTAAAACCTTAGATTTATCTGGGAATGGGATTCAAATTTTACTACTAACCTTTTCGTGAATCTATCAGTTCAATGGTTTTTCTAGCTCGGCCAAATTCTAAAAATTTTAAAAAATAGAACTGCATTTAGACCCGGTTAACAACATTTGTAGATGCACAAACATGAAGACAAGCTCGCATCTGCCTTTGACCCACACCATCCCTCGTCTAGGCACCTAGATCAAGGGGGATTTGTGTGTGTCCCCTCGTAACCTCACCACCACACCCATGGCTTTCTTTACAGCGACTTGTTGTTGTTGTTGTTATGCCCTTTTTGCATTAAGAAATTAAAATCTGCGCTACAAAAAAGCTCGAAACACTCTTTGCCATACGCGGCACAGAAATACACTGATAAAAATATCTCATGATTGCTTAACTTCAAAAATAAAAATTTAAGTTCAGTGATTTATAAATGATAATCTAATTTACTTAACATAATTGTTTTTAAATAATACCTCGCATAAAAAACAAATTTGTTTATTGATTATTTTCCTAATAATATAGTTTTTTTCTAGTATTTAACTTAAGTTTTAGTATTTATAACATTTACAAATAACGGCTGTTGCTGCTCATCTCGAATATTTATACTCTATGTGATCGGAAACGGTTCCTTTTACCTGTTGTGCACATTTTGCTTCTGATAAAGCCCTAATTGACCACTCGACTCATTTTAAGCGCACACGGAATATTTGTAGGCATAAATAAAACTGCCCCCTTTTCTCACAGTGTACAGCCAGGCAGCAGTGGCAGCAGTGGCAGCAATGGTGTTGCACATGTGG
Source organism: Drosophila nigrodunni (assembly GCA_020829145.1). NCBI lineage: Eukaryota > Metazoa > Arthropoda > Insecta > Diptera > Drosophilidae > Drosophila > Drosophila nigrodunni. The sequence goes on along the minus strand of JACVCZ010000002.1, from coordinate 3,468,100 downwards.
CGCACTTTCAGCGCGTTCATCCTGCGAATGTTTTGTTATTTTTGTGGAAGTTTTGTAATTGCGGAAATAGCAACTGCTTCAGTTTCAGTTTCTGTTTCAGCAAAGGATTCGCAGGCTCGAAGCTCGAAGAACGAAGTCTCCAAACGGGAGTCTGTTGCTCAAGTGTTCGATACAAGCGGACCTAGTGGCAGAGTGGGCGTGGTGGAGTGAAGGAGGGGAAAGCACCGAGTTTGGGGCATGCAAACTTGCAAAACTTGAAGTTATGGACGCGTAAATTGAAAATACACATGAGCGCAAACTTATACAAATATATGCAGATACACATATATAAATATGTATGCGTGTGTGTGAGTTACACACACTCACACACGCATACACACACACACTAGACAAATAGCTGCAACATGTAGCGAGTTCTGCTTCACATTATTGAAACTATAAATTTCTAGCAGCAATCTTTTGCGGCCAGACAATGCTACACCGCGTTAGTGGCGGAGAGGGGGGTTGCCACATGCGCGGAGGGTGGGGTGATGGGGGCATTACAGGACGAGGACGGAGCGAAGCACGCTAGTTTATATATTTGTTTTTGCATTGTAGTTTTAAGCACCGCGAACTCAACTCTACATTCAGTGCCCCTGCCCCATTTAACCCAGCCCCCAAGACCCCTGGCCACACCGCCCCGCCTCCCGCCTGCCGTTGTGTTCTACGTACTTCCCAGTGTTTCTTGCGTCGATGTTGTGGTCGAAAAGTTTTCTCATTTCGCGTGGCAGCGTTAGCGCCATTCCCACGCCCTCAATTTATTGTGTATGCAACTGCCACTGTGCCGCTAAAGAAGTGCCCCGCCTACCACCCTAGTGCCCTGTGCCTCCTGACCCTTACTTTACTTTTCTCCCCCATTATTCTGCCAAGTCCTCTCAATTCAGTTGCATTTCATTGAAAACTGTTAATCAACATTTATAATTTTATTTGTAATCGATAGTATTCCCGCAAATGTTTATACCAAAATAGTATTCAAGAAATCGATTCAAGATTGAAGCAAATTTAAACCAATAGATGAATATCGACAGTTTAATTGGTTCACATAAAACCAAAAATTTGTTTGTGTTCAACAACAATGAAATTATGGACAGTTATCGATAGTTACCGATAGTGTTTTTAGGCATAATAACTCACTTCCTAACTAAAGCTGATTGCAACTACTTGATTTCATAGCAAATCTTTAACTTTAACTTTATAGTCAAAGCTAATGATGTATCGATAGTAAGTGGAACTAGCTGTTATTGCTTTAATTATTATCAAGATTTTCTTAGCTTAAAGCTCTTTTTGAGAAACGAAATCTCCCATCATTTAATCCTCAGCCACTGATGTTTTGTGGAAAACCTTGTTAGCGTCCCCTAATCGACCCGAGACATATTGGCCAATGTTTGTATGACGTATTAACGCATCAAAGAAATTGATAATCTCTTAATAAGCAACGGTCCAAGGCAGTCCAAGGCAGTCCAAGGCGGTTCAAGACGGTACAGAGCAAACAGTTTCCCAGGGACAACTCGCTTTCTCTATATTAATAATCAGATGGAAGCCCAAAAGCTAACAAACTGCAATGGGAACATCAAAGGTACCCACAGCTGGACACGTGGATCAGAGTCGTATACCATAGACCATATACCAGATGCTAAGTAAATGGACAGCAGAGGTGGTATAAGGGGGGCTATATGGCTATATGGCTAACAAGCTGTTTGCCCATTTCCCATTTGCCCATCAAGCATTTCCCATTTCCCATTTCCCATTCCTGCTATCAGTTTGACACGCACACAAATCACTTGATTCAATCATCTTGAAAATTGATAACATGCCATTTACAAATGACATCAAGAGGGGTCATTGTGGGGGCACGGACGGAGTGTGGCTTAAAAAACGCACTGAATTCATGCCAAGCCAAAAAGTATGCAACAAATTATTTATGGTGAGGGAAGTGGAAAAAAGAGCAGCTAAAAAAGCGGCAGGCAAAGAAAGAAAAATCAAAATTAGGACACGTGCCACAAGTTGACCAACACAACAGCCAAACAATGTGCACTGCCGCACCCCCCTCGCCCACACACACCCACACACACACAGCAACCCAGCCCTGCCCCCTTTAGCTAGCACAACAACCATAATTGCGTGTGGAGGCGGAAGAAAAGCGAAAGTTGCAGCAGAAGTGAAAGTGAAAGTGAAATGTTCCAACCACACGATGGTGGCACGCACTTACACACACACACACACACACACGCACACCCTTAAGACTCACACCCACACAGACAAAGGGGGGGAATTCCCGACTCTCATTTGCGATGCTTTGCACGCTGCGTCTTTCATTTCAATTCGAACTTCGCTTTTTTTTCTTTTCTTCCTTTTTTTTTTGGCTGCTTTTCATTTGGGTTTTTTCACAATCTGAACAATTGACCCGATTCAATTGGACAATTGATTCGAACGCATTTGCGTGTTTGCTTCAAATAACTGCAAATTATTTTCCCTTTGTCTGTCTGCCTGGCTCTTCACTTCTCCGCTCTTGGACATTGGCCATCATTGAATGAGCTGCTGCGGCTGCTGCTTCTGTTGCTTTCCCCAAAACCACTTTTGGTCTCTCTACTTAAGTGATTCACTACGTGCTGCTCTTTGGGGTCTTAAAAAATTGCCACAGCAAGTGGTTGGAGAGTGGGGAAGGGGGAAAACAGCAGGGAAAATGTATGGAAAACAATCAGCTGGAAAAGTTTGGTTGTCTGACAGAATTTCAACAAAAACAACAATTTATAATTAATACTTAGTAAAGGGCTTGCTGGTGGAGCTCTGTTAGTTTATCTGAAAATTAAAAAAATAATACATAAATATTTTATAATTTATAATTTTATTAACATTTAGCTCTATAGATTTCAGATAATAGCTATCGGTTTATAGAGTCATAAACAGACTGTAAACTTTGAATATTTTCTAAATTCACAAAATTATAAACTGATTAACTTATGAGACTTAATAATAACACTTAATGTTTCATTAAGAAAGCTGCTAGCGAAATTTGTATTAATCAAAATAAATAGTTTTAAAAAGGAAACTTCGGCTAACCAATTACGTCAGCCATTCCGTTTGCCTGTCATACCATGTTAATTTGTATTCCACTAGTAATCCGTGACTTAATTCAAATTGAGCAATCGAAGCTCGAAACATATTTCTAAATACATGAGAGGCATCAAGAGCAAACAAATGGTTCATTATACGCAAACAGAAGCAGCAACAAAAAGACTTGAGCAAACTTTAATTAAGAGACTCAGACTCTTCTAAAATTGGCAAAGAAGCATTGAACAAACAAATAAAGCAAACAGGCAAACAGGCAAACAAACCAACAAACAAACAGCTCAACAACAATGGCCTTGGGTCAATGATGGGCGTGGTGGGTAGAGCAGGGGTTGGGGCGAAGTGAAGTGGTTACTGGGGAGCAAAAGAAACTGACCAAAAGTCAGCAACACTTAAGCAAAATGTCAAATACACAAATAACAAAATGAAAATGCCCTCCAGGGTGCATTTGCTAGATGCTCAAATGAATAGTTTCACTTCAAACTGAAATGACCAAAAAAGGTTTACAAACCCAAACTCATACTCGTACTGGAATTCAAACTCAAGCTGTATCGATAGTTTTGGAAGCAAAGTTTCTCAACAAAATGGAAGGATAACTACAAAAAAAAGAAGAAGGAAAACAAATCGAGAAAACAACAAAAAACAAAGTGACAATAACAAGCTCAAATGGACGCTACTGTTGATGACAATGGCTTCGGTCATAGTCAAGCGACAGGTCCTGTTCCTGCCCCTGCTCCCATTTCCTGCTCCTTCAACAATGGCAAATTCTTCAGACGCCGCCAGACGCTGCCGACAGTCCGCTTAACATCCGGCATAAATGTCAAACGCCAACTTTGACCACAGGATACATGTTGGGTCAATGCATTGGCAAAATGTCCAACTCCGACTCCCACTCCGACTGACCAACGACCGCATAGACTGTAGTAGGTAGGTTGTACCGTCTGGAGATAGGGTTATTGGGGTAGTGCTGCCTTAAGGGCTTTGGGGGTACCAGTAAGCCAAATATATTCATAGCCCGACTGATGTCAATTGGGCCTTGGGTAATCGTTTCCTCGGAACGGGTTGGGTATGCTAAAAAACTACTCACTTAACGGTTGCCCTTGGTTTATTTCACAATTAAAATGTTGTCCCATCGCAAAGTTTGAGGGGTAAAACTTCAATGCAGCACATACCACAGAAATACTGTCGGAACAGTAAATAGAATACTTAATAAATACTTTGTAAATAATGCGAAAAAACTGATGGGATTTGTCACTAACAAACAGATTTAATAAAACTGATAAATAGCATATAAAAGGTAAAGCAAAAAAAGTACCAAATATTTAGTAAATACAGCTTGCAAATAATTTATAAATTGGTAAAGGTAAGGCAAAAGGTAATTGGTTTTCAATATAAAGAATAAATAAATTGGTAATTATAAAAAGTAACAAGAAAATACTAAAAATGATGTAAATACTAACTAGTGGGGTATGTATTGTAAGAATAAAATGGAAAAATTAATATTTATATTATAAAAACTGTTTAATAATAATTGTTTTTTAAATTTTTGAGTTTTATGCCATAAATATGAATTAATAATTATTAAAATAATATTAATATAAAATAAATATTTTTTGTTTCATTATACAGCACGGCTGGAAAGCTACTAATCATAAATGGAATATATTATACATAGTTATAGCTGATAAACTTAAAAATAGTCTAGTTTAGGAATGTGTTCACCGTTTTATGGCGACAAACATAAAACTATAATTATGAATTAAATACTACAATAATTTAGTTTTTTATTCAAATATTAATTTGTTTCTTATTTAATCGCTGGTTAATTTATTCAATTACAAACTTTAAATTTGAACACTCTTCTTGCTGTTCTTGTATAAAACTTCAGCTCTTCTTTGTGATTCGCTCTAAACTAAACTCATTCACATTCTTCTCTTCTTCTTCATACTCAAAATTTTCCTGATCAAGCATGTGCTCTTCTACTTATACTTCTAATTATATTCTAACAGCTGCTTAAGTATGACAGTGTGATGCCTGGCTTAATACAATACATAAATCAAAGCAAAAGTAAATTTTTAATTTTTAACGTATAAAAAACTATTTACTGGTAATTCAAAAACGTTTTTAGTAATTCAATGACGAAAGCGAACTATTTAGTCTAAGAATATTGGTTATTATTCTCATTATTGTTCTCATTGAGCTATTAAGTGTCAAATATTAAGTGTCTTAAAAAATAGTTTCAATTCAATGTATTTTTCGATTATACATATGTATATAGCAGTAATTAAATACCAAGAAAATATACCACAATGCAGCTTAAATACTTAGATTACAATTTGCTTACTATCAAAAACAATATTGATTTGGCTGAGTTGATTGCAAGCTTTTCTTTAACTTTCTTATTTTTTGTGAGATGAGAGCATTTTTTCGTTGAGTGTATTAGACATGAACGTCGACGGCTTACCGTTTGGTGTTTGTCCTGGACAACAAGGAAATCCAACCAAGTGCGTCGTTTAATTACAAAACGAACAACGCATAAAAACCAACTCAGCTCTCAGTTTTGCGGGCAAAAAGGACTAAGGACTTGGCGGTAAGGACCTGATGGTGGGCACAGCACATGGCATGTGGGATGTATCCCAAACCAGAACCGGCCACAGGGAGTGCCATAGACAGTAACAACAGCAAAAACAATAACAGCTACAACAACCACAATAACAATTGTCTGTCGGGACCCATCTCGGCCTCTGGGCTCAGCATTTGACATTTGCAATATTTGACATTTAAGTAAAGGCATAAATTTGCGTTTAATGAAAGCAAAAGGCAGCTCGCATTGGTCTAACGTCTCCCAATACCCGGTAACCAGTTCCCTGCTCCCAGTTTGCAACTCCCAGTTCCGAATTCAGTTCCATACTCCAACTCAATACAAACACACACGCGTGTATCTCCCCAAGCGCCATATGACGCGATATACCAATGACGATGACGATGACGATAGCAATGGGGCCATTATCCGGACAGTCACCATGCCAGCTGTCGTCACTAGTCAGGAACAGTCACTAAACTAGAGACTGGGACAGGGAACTGGAAGAGGGGAGCAAAGAGAACGGAATGGAGAAACGGTAGCGAAGTCTATTGAGCTCCCATTGAATATGATGAGCATGTTCCATCCACACTGGAAAAAATAACTCATTAGTTCAATGAAATTGTACTGAATAAAAGTAAGTGGCTGCATTTATTTATATATTGTGATAAACATTTATTTAAACAAAAAAAAACATAGGTTTAAAAGAATTATTACATATTTATAGAACTATTTTCTTAACTTAATTTGCAAAAATTAAAAAAAAAGAAAAACAAGAAAGAATTAATTAGTCGCATCTCGACTTTGGAATGTCCATTAGTCAGTTTCAATATATTATTAACAATGGGGTATGCTTATAGTTATATAGTATAGTATAATAACTAGTGCAATCGTTTAAGTGATGGATAAGATAACTTAGTATATACAAAACATTTTCATACAAATTCATGTTTTCAACCGATTGTTTCTATGGACAGCTTATTTCTATTATATTCCTTTGTATCATGCACGAATTTAACTTCGATATATTGATGAACTCAAAAGTTGTTTACACTAATTCATATGTGGAGAGTATTTTGCACCGTTCGTTCCCTTGGGAGCTGTACGATATGATTGTTGGACTGGGATGAAACTTGGTCAGTACATGTATTTAACGTGCTACCAGTGTAAGTTTGATTCAGGTAGTAGTTACATTTATATGAAGATAGAACCCCCTCTCACTTGTAAACTCTTGGGCCCTTCTAGCTCTTATATGTAGTCTCTGAGATCCTTTTGCTTATACTGACAGACGGACATCGCTATATCGACTCGGCTGTTGCTGCTGATCAAGAATATATATACTTTATGGGCTCAGTCATGCCTCCTTCTGTTACCACTATGATCTACTTTATTCGAATGTGAAAGAGTTACAAATAAATTAGGATTGAATTTAAAATATATATAATATAATAATAATATGTCAAAATTTATAAAACCAAGAAAACACCAAACAGTAAAACAGCTGTTTCTCTGCTGAGTGTCTGCTTAAAATACTATTTAACTCCCTTAGTTCTTCAATCCATAACTTACAGAACTTACAGATTGTGATATGGGAAGTTGGGTGGTTGGAGACAAGCTCCTGTTTGTAATTAAAAACTTAAAATCTGTGCGGCAAAACAAATAAAATGCAATTAGCATGATTTGAATTACTTAAGTGGCGAGTACAGTCAGCACTCGGTTTGTGTAACAGCTACACAAATTATTAAAATTAAAACACAAGCAAAGCTAGTCAAATTCCTAGTAAGTTACTCAACAAGTCACAATACTTTGTTGAAATGCAGTGCATTTAGCCAGTGTTTACTGTACTTAGTACAGCTGACAGTTGTCGAAAGTGCAGCAAGTTAAGTTTTGGCCCCGGCTTAATAGCAGGGGCGTACAATTGGCAGCGACTGTTTAAGACGTGTGCTAGACTACACACACACGCACACACACACGCATGTGTGTGCATACACACTACATAGATATATAGAGTTGTTGTCTTTTGTTTATCTTGTGAAACGCACAAAACGTCGTCGTTTCCAGCACTGGAACTGCAAGTGATTGGGGGCACCAGGGGGGGGCGTAGCACAGACAAAGGCAAACGGGTAACTCTTTTTGGCAAAGTCGTCCTTATGCCTGGCTGCCACGCCCCCCTCTGGGGCCAAAAGCTGGGGCCAACAACAGCAAAGTGCAATTATCGCAAATACCTTAAGGTTTACATCGTCAATGTCGAGTGTGAGTGTGAGAGAGAGAGTGTGTGGGTGGGCCACAGGTGTGCCAGAGTCCTTGTGTGTCTCCTTGCCTCTCTCCCCCCCTCTCTCTCGCTCTTTTTCTATGTTTACCCAGGCGCTTTGTATTGAAGTGCATTTTGGCATGTAATTTGTAGTTCTTTGCTATTTGATTTTTCGAGCACGACGCTTAGCCCGAAACTTGCCAAAACCCTTCCGAAACGCCCAAACCTTTGCCCCGAAAATGCTTGCCACATGCTACATGCTGCATGCCACAGCCACAGACAACTTACTGCCACTTAGGACTTGCCCCTTTCCCTATCCACTTACCTTTCCCTTTTCTATTCCTTCGACTTTCTGCCTAAGCCTGTTTTATCACTGCGTTGTCTCGACTCTGATTTAAAATCGTTTAACGAACTTGTGCGACGCGCTGATTACCTGCTATCTCTCTCTCTCACCTGTCCATCCTCCCACCCACCCTCACCTGCTTCCCTGGACAGTAGTCATAGCTAAGAAAATATTTAGCTAATCAGTCCATGCTTTGTTGTACTTATATTAGGCCAAATTAGTTACTTGAATTATGTTAACTACAGTCAGGTTGTGTTAGAACGACTTGAGTTGGTCAAGAAGGCCAATCTGCTAGCTTAAACTAAAACTACATGGATTACAATAAGTTTTTAAGTAAAACATAAAATAACTTAAAACTGTTCTATAGTTTAACGTAGGTATCAATAAGATACAATTTTATCTTACACAATTCGGTGTCAGTTAAATGAACACAGCTCAAATCCACAGCAGCTGTTGGTCGTCATTTGTATATCTGATCACCTGGGAGAATGAAGAAGGAAAGGTAATGGAGGAGGGGAAGGGGGAACTGAAAGGGCAGTCCCCTTTGATGTTCGATAATTGCAAATTCCATGTGCATGTTTCAGTTTGCATCAAATCGTCGTGCAATGATCGGATTTAAATCAGCGACTGTAGCGCAACTAAATTGATCTTTTATCGCTTCAACGACGCTGACAACGACACGAAGAGGAGATCGGCAAAAGAAAGAGAGAGAGAGCGAGTGAGCAAAGAGTGGTAGAGAGGGGAAGTGGGACAGTGTCGACTGATTCTGATGGTGATCTGTGGTAGCCGGCGCGTAAAAGCTTACAAAATACGACAACGCACAGAAGCGCATAACTCAGAGGAAGAAGCAGAAGACGGATCAGAAGAGAGCAACAGCAGAGTTGTGAGTGGCGAGAAGAGAAAGGGGAGAGTTGAAGAAGTAGCAGAAAAACTGCGGATGGATCGACGACGTTCACGCGCTGGGATTAAATCGGAAGTTATGCGAGTGTCAAAAGCTCATTCCCCCTCTACTTTTTGATCCCAGTTCAAGCACGCCTCGTCCCACTGTTCTCCTCATCACATTGTGTTAGTGGCCCTTGATTGGTATCGGGGTGATGAGGTAAAAATTGTTACCGTATCGAATGCGGATTAAAATCAGCTAAACAAGTTGCCAGACATTGGATCGGTCAGCGATCCTCAAACGATCAGACCTTGTCGATTCACATTTGCCCCCAGAGGTATCGTCGACTTCGCAAGATCAGAGTTAACGAATCAATTAAGCTGCCTCAGGGATGCCTTAGTCTTTGAAATTTACAAGTTAAATTAGATCAGATGACAAGGAATACTGTAGACAGATCAAAGACAGAAAGTTATAAATCTATGAATTCTATAATGAGGGAAAATAATCTAAGAAATTTCATAACAAAGATCATTAGAACTTGTGCTTAAAGATCAGAGCTATATGATTTTGTCAGTAGTGACAAGTAATTTAAAGATTAGTTCTTTAGTAGAGGGAGAAACAAAGGAAACTTTTATAAAAAAGTGACTACTGATCATAAGTTTGTTTAATCAGGGAATAGTTATGGTCACAGATGAAATCGTAAGCTAAAATCTAGATAACATATGTAACACGTATCAATTATTAATTATAGTACAAAAAAACATTTTAAATATAGAAATTATTAAAAAAGTTTATGGAACGGCCAAAAAAGAATTAATTAGCTCCATATTGTATATTTCCTTTCCCTTTAAATCATCATTCCATTGATTTAAAAATCAAATTTAAAGTATCAATTAAGCCCATTTGGATTAGTTTTGGCCTTGTTGCTTGTGAATCTAATTGAGCTATTTGTCTCGATGAAAAGTGCTCAAGTGGCAGCCAAAGTTTGTCCCACTTACAATTCCATCAGCTTTTCATCAGCGTCTTTTTTCGCCGTCTAATCAGCAACATTTGAAGTAGCAGCCAAAAAGAGATGCGAAAAAAAGAAAAGACTGAACAAATCGCTTTGAATTGAAAAGGATTAAACAAATAAATCACTTGGCTCTGTTTTCAGGACATTTTTGGTCTTCCCTGATTTTTTCCTTTTTTTTTGTTGGCAGGATGCCGCCAAATGGGGCAATGGGGGAGGTGGAAGGAAGGAAAAAAAAGGGTTGCCCACACCAATTAATGAGTTAAAAATTGTGCTGCATTCATTCAATTGTGAATAGAAATCCATCCAGAAAGTAACCCACCAGCAGATGCAGCAAAAGGCTGACCAAAATTAATGAAGATATTTTCTGTCGTCGTTTGAGGGTTTTCTGCAGTACGGTTAAGAGCAGAGTTGCCAGGGTTGCGGGGAAAATAAGAAACAAAAAAATCATTTGATTTTTAATTACGCTGATTTTTTTTTTTTTGTTTTGTTTCTCTCATTTTGATATTAGAACTGGAACAGCTTGGCATGGCAAACACCTTGGAAATTAATACACAGCCCACGCCCACTGCGCCCATTGCCCGCAGCTGCAAAAAGATGCAGACCGAGGGGGCGGGGGGCGGAGGCTGGTGGCTGGACGGAGGAGAGTGAGGTGCGACCAAGTGACTCGCCGTCGGCTCTTCTTGGCCACTTGAGTCTGTCTTTTTTATAGGGGGGGGGGACAAAAGGGGCAACCCTGACACGCACGAAAGGGTTTCAACTTAATTAAACCGTTTCTTTCTTTTTTCAGTATTTTTGTTTCTTTTTTTTTTTATTGTTCACTTTGCGTTTACTTCACTTTTTGGCTGCCTTTCGACGGCAACTCTAGCGAGTGGCAACGCTGACAACTCTGGCAACTGTCATCGCATTGGCCGCGTCGAAAAGTGGGCACAAATTGACATCTAAAGTGCTTAAAATTTTCTTTAATTAAGTGTGACAAACTGTGGGCAACAACAGTCCAAAAAGGGCGTGGCGGTGTGTGGGGGAGTGAGCGACGAAAGGCATGGAGAGGACAAGGACTTGGACAAAAAATCAACCGTATATCCACTTGATGAATTTGAAAGGAGAATGTGCTAAATAACGACTCTGCTTGGAATCATTAAGGGAAATCAGTCTCGAAATTGTTAATGTAAGAACTTTGTAAAGAAAAGTCGGACAAGGTTTTTTTTTAAGAAATCTTATGTGTTAACTCTTGCTAATAATATTTAATAACATACATTAAACTTGTAGTGTTTTAAAAAATTTCTTTTACTTGTTATAAATATTTTTTGAATGAATTTCATACATTTTTGAATATCAAAAATTGTAAATAAATCAGATATCGTATATAAAGGAATCAAAAACAAGAAAAAACGGTTATCTTCGGCTCGCCGAAGATTAAATACCCTTGCAGCTTAGTTTTTTTAACCAATTATTTCTATGGTAGTTATATGATATAGTAGTCCGATTTGAAATTTGGTCAACAGATAGGGGACAATGAGAAATACATTCTGTGTGAATTTCGTTGAAATCGGTCACTAGACACCGAAAATGTTCATACTAAGCATTTTCAACCGATTGTTCCTATGGGAGCTATATAATATAGTGGTCCGATCTGGCCGATTTTTACATATGAACTGCGTGCAGAGAGAATACAGGTCTGTACCAAATTTCATTAAGATAGCTTTAAAACTGAGAGACTAGTTCGCATAGAAACAAACGGACAGACAGACGGACAGAAGGTCATGGCTATATCGACTCGACTGTTGATGCTGATCAAGAATATATGTATATACTTTATGTGGTCGGAAACGCTTCCTTCAATGCGTTACAAACTTCGTGACAAAAACAATATACCCTATGCAAGGGTATAAAAAAAAAAAAAAAGTTGAATAAGGAATTTATTTTTATGGATTTGTAACATTTATGTTAATATATAATAGACAACATTTTACATAAATAAAAAGAATATTAAATTAAATAAATAAAATAATATTGTTTAAATTAAAGTATTCCAGCATGTAACAAATTGTTCATTTAATAATTCCTCACAGAGCTTACTAGTTAAACATATTTTACTTTATTTATATAAAACCACACTGTCTTTCTTCCTTCTACTTAACTACTTTCAACCTCTCTGCATAAAACTCACTCAACTCTTCTCAGACACTCTGTTCAGTTAAAATCATAGCAACTGACTCATCGCACAGGAGCAGAGCTCACACCCACGAAGCAGCGGAAGACGAAAGGCGTGGAGAGACGAAGGAGACGGGAAGTGTCACGGGCTCAATGGAAGTCATTTGCAGGTCGTAAATAAGCAAAGTGCAACATTAATAGTTGCTGATTAAGCAGCGCCTACGAGAAATTAAAATTAAGTAATTTAACTCAACGACACTTTTGCGTAGGTTGCGCGGTGTGCAGTGTACACTGTACAGCAGTTCCTACTTTGACTCAAACTCAAGCTCAAGATCAAGCCGAAACTTAAGCTAAGAAATCAAGCTGAATTTTAAACCAGAACTTGAACTTAAAACCTGTTTTAAAAGGCAGAAAAGCGACGAATTTTGAATGAAATCAGTAGCGACATTTGACAGTGAATGAAGTTCAAGATAAAAAAAATAACTGCTAAATATTTGCAGTCTTTAAATAGAAACAAGTAAGAAAGGCGAGCGGACTACAAAAGAACCTGTACTCATTCTAGTACCCAGTTTTCGACCTATTTTCTCTATTGGAGTTATGGGAGTTGTTTGATCCGCATTAAACTTGGTGAGTTATAAGTTAATCATGATATGCACAACAATATACTAAATGTCTTCTTACAAATAAACTCTGATTGACCATAGTTTTGGATCACAGACACTTCTTCTGTGGGAGTTTTCTCTTTCTCTCTTTGACATTCTTTCACAAATTTTTTCTCTTTTGTGTCTCTTATTTTTCTTTTCTATTCCAATCGCATTTTATAGTTTTACAGCTCTTCCTTTTTTCAAGGCTGCCTTAGCTTGGATTGTGTGGAAAACACATGTGAAGGTCACGTTTTCCAAAAGTCAGAGGCGTTTTTCTTTGTAGTACAATGGGTGGGTCAGTGTGTGTGTGTGTGTGTGCCTATGTGTGTGGGTGATTTGGTGGGTTTGAGCACATTCGGCTTGTCGTCGTCGTCGTTGTCGCTTTTTGGCTAATGAAAAAGAAATAAAAGTGTCGAGTGCATTATTGCCCAGTGTCCCCGTGCCCCCCTGCCCCATCCTACACACACACACACACACACACACACACACACACACTCACTCACGCAAGTGTCTAATACTCCCTGGTAATTGTTGAAACATTTTTAGTACAAGCAGCAAGCGTCTGTTGTCCAAACGCGTGTTACGTGCCTTCTTCTCATCCACACCCTCCTCCTGCTACTCCTCCCGCTTCTTCCTTTTGTCCTCTTCGTCGACCGACTTCCTCCCCTGTCGTGCCTTTGATTTCGCTGCTTTTTCCTGCGTTTTGGCAAATTCTCCGTCCCTGGCGGCTATTATTTTGCACTTACTATAACATGCACATAAATATTTTTGCCTGGTCCGGCGTCTGTGGCTATTTTATTGATACTAACACACACACACACACACACTCATAAGTTGGGCCATAAAAGAAGCTGAGCCTCTTCGCTCCTGCCTTCCTGTTGTTGTTTTTATTGTCGCCTTGCTGGCGAATCTCTGTCAAGCAATAATCATCAATTCTGATTTTTTTTGCTATTTATATATAAATAAATATTTTTTTTCTTTTGGCCAGACATCCACATTGACCCCTCTATTACTCCCACTTAACCACTGTCTTTGCTCTGCTTCTTGTTTTGCGACAATTTGATTTCAAATTGATTATTATTTATGCCATTTTATGTCAGCCATTTGCCATTTGCCATTCCATCTGATATCTACGCGTCTTGGCTAATTGTGCTGGCCCATTGCATTACCAAGCTTCGGTTACCACTCTGTGAAAATGGTACTAAATACTTACTAAAGAGACATACAAATATTGCTACTTCCATCAAGAATATTCTTTGACTAAAGGAAAAAAATGATTTCATTTTAAATTAATGATTTAAATGAATATAATATTTAATGTTTTAATATTTTTTTCCAAAACTCAACAATGTATTTATTCAATATTAAATAGCCAAAAATTCAAGGTCAGTTTAATTTTTTGACATGTGTTTTTCGTCAGTCAATCCACATAAACACCTGCATCTACGAGACTATGGGATCTAGAGCCAACAAATTGTAAAAGAACAATTTTCAAATTACCATAACTTGAAAACGACTAGAGTTATCGGAATCCAATAAACACATTGTGTGCATGATATACTCATAACTATCCTCAACAAGTTTGGTCCTGATCCTACATATATTACCTATAGCTCTCATAAGACAAATCGGTTCAAAATTGCTCAAATTTATGAGAAACTTCGCACTTGAAAGAGTACGGGATCTTTTACAGTCGGATCGTTCGACTGCAGGCTTACTTGCTTGTTTATTTTAGGTTAAATCAGTCAACAGTTGGTGATAAAAATATAAAGAAGAAATAATTAATAATTAAATAAAAATCATTAATTAAAATAAAAAATATATAAAATATAAAAAAATACTTAATTTTGGTTAGTTTTAATAATTAATTAATGTTGTTTCATATTAATGTACTCATAATCTTACAATTTATTATTTTATATTATTTTTTAAAGTTTTTCGATTAAAAAGAATTAAAAAATGTATCTACATGAATTTTAAATGCATATAAATTAAATGATATATGCAATTGTAATTTTGTTAAATTTTTTGTGGATAAATGGTATACGAATTGCTTTTCATTTATTTGTTTTTATACTCTCTGCAAGAGTATATTGGGTTTGTGCAAAAGTATGTAACAGGCAGAAGGAGGCGTGGCAGACCCCATAAAGTATATATATTCTTGATCAGCATCACAAGCCGAGTCGATATAGCCATGTCCGTCTGTCCGTCTGTCTGTCTGTCTGTCTGTCCGTCCGTATGAACAAACAGATTTCAGAGATGGTAAGAGCTACAAGTTCGAGCTTGGTGTCAAACGATCACATATTTAGTCAGTCAATACAAGAATCTTTTTTTTTTTCGATGCCACGCCCCATTCGCCCACAATGAGCAAAAAACTGGACACACCTCGAAAAAAATTGGTGTTTTCGGCAAATATCTCAGTAACTATGGCACCTAGGATAACCAATTTGGGTACGGAGGTTTCTAGCGACAGCATAGTTGCATTGCCATTTAAAATTTTGGACTGCCACGCCCCCTTTTCCCACACTTGAAAAAACTTCAAATACCGTTTTTTGCGAACTTGTTCGTATCATACAGTATTGTTATCTATAATTCGTGTGGAGATTAACTATATTAAACTATCCTGAAAGGCGCATTAAAATCGGAATATAAACAAGAAAACTAGAAGCGTTACAATATTGATAATTGAACGCAATATCAACTCATAGGTGCAAACGAGATAGAAACACACAAGCACATGTTCGAACGTTTTCGCTGCTTGTGTGGCGGCAGCGCTGCCCGCTGAAGCTGGCTGCGCCGAATACACACATACATGCATATATGCAGCGTACATATGTGTATTCGCATGCAAACAAACAGATGTGTGTTTGATTATGCTTAGATTGTTTTTGTTTCAACGTGTTTTAATGAAAGTGCTACACAGTGTAATATCTGGATACCGATTTTAATAATTTAATCGGGAAAAGTGCAGAGAGTATTATATAGTCGGGCGTGCTCGGCTGTACTTTTCTTTTTTGTTAGATCAAGTAAATTACAAATTAAAATAAATAAATTCGTGTTATTCGAAACACACGCACACACACTTATACACACTCTAGTACACCCATTTGGCTTTCGCTCCTTTATATACATCTCTACTTTGTTTGTTCTCCTTCTTCTTCTCCTTCTATTTTTATTCTTATTATAGTTTATGTGTGAGACAACTGCTCCAATATGCTGGCATCGATGCCAGTCTCCTTGCGAGGGCCTCGGAGCAAAATGCTGAGAGTCGGGAGGGGGCGTGGCATAACTATAAATTTAAGGATTTACAACATTGATGCTCCCCAGTTAAGTACAGTGGAACTCCGAGCAAAAGTCTCTCGCACGCATAGTTTTTATTTGTTTGCAATCGTTTTTTTTTCTGCTACTCCTCACTCACTTTTGGGGCACAAATTGCCAGGGTTGTCATAAGTTCTAATACTTAACGGAACTACAGATAGGCGTTCGTAGTCATAACCCTAGTTTATTACATAATAATGTTGGAGTTCTAAGTGTGTGTGAGTTGGTTTGCGTGTGTTTGTGTGTGTGTGTGTGTGTGGCCAATAGTTTGCAATTAGCGAGTAGAGTCATAAAACTGGCAATCAACATAAAAATAATCGAGCAGAGCAAAAATTCTCGTAAAATGTGTTAACATGTTATTTTTCCGGATTTCTATTCCGTACTAATTTCCGTATGATTAGCGTCTATTTCTCTGCTTCTTTTTCACTTGATTCTGTCTTTTTTTGTCTGTCATTTTTTGTCATTTCCCTTACTCATTCCATTTTGTATTCAAGATCCGCTTGAGGGCTACAAATGCAATGCTAAGTGTAAAATTTAATTGAACTCACAACTGTGTGTGTGTGTTTCTCTGTGTGTGTGTGTGTGTGTGGACCTAATCAAGCCTTACCTCAAGACCATCCAAACCCTGTGGCACGTCTGTCCGCAGCAACTGTGCACATTTCGCACCGCAAACCGAAAGCGGAAAATACGAAGAAAATCTATTAAAAAATGCCAGCAAAAGTAGCCCAAAATAAAAAAAAAAAAAAAAAAAAATTTGTTTCGTGAGCGCGTTGTAACGTACAAATTATGTAAACAAAATGGTCGAACTGATGGACAGGAGGGCACTGAATTCACGGGGTAGGAGGTAAAAAATTATGAACCTTATGGGTATATAGTGTAGATGGGTGGGCGGGGGGAGGGGTTACGGTAGAGCAGATGAAAAATGCGACCCTAGGCAATATTTACAATTAAAAAATTAACGTAAAACAGACGAAGAAGATGCTGCCGGAGGGGGACTAACGATGGCTTAGGGTAGGGGTAGTCCTATGGGTTGGGGGTATGGGTAGGCGGGGCTCTTCTTAGCCAACAACTGTGAAAAAGCCCTAAAATCAATACGCACAAAAAGCAGCAACAACAACCAACGTAAAAATTGTGTAAAAACAGCAGGAAAAAAACCGAAAAAATACGAAAAATAAAAACGTCGAAAAAAAAAACATTGAAAAACATGAGAAAAGTATGAATGTGGTTCGAGGGATTTTCCATGAGGCCTAATGGAAATTGTATTTATCTCGTTTGAAGTTTCTCTTCTTTTTTGTTTTTTATTTGGGCTTACTCGTAAAAGCCACCACCGCCAAACCACCGCGACCAACGGCGACACCACCGTGCTGCCCCACGATTTTCACTTTTCCGCCCACTCCCCGTGAGCGACACTTGGCCTCACCTTTGCCCACGCCTCCAAGTCCCTTGGCCAGCCTTAAGCGTTTTTTATAAATTAACAGCAACAACAACAATAGAAACAGCAACAGCTAAGCACAAAAATTATCTAAAAAACCAAATGAATATTTTTTCGGTAATTTTTCGTTGAGCATTTTGCTTGTGAATTTTAAACTTTTCCATACTCTACTTATTTTAACAAAACAAAAAAATATAATATAAATAGTTAGACTTAGTGTTAGTAATTTATAGTTTGTTTTAGAATTTAATAGCATTAAGTCCGAAAGAAAAAAAATAAAAAATATTGGGGGATAATAAATTTAGTTTTTCACTAGAAATAAATAAACAAAAACTTTATTAAAATAATCAAGTTTTGAGCTTCAAAATAAAATAGTTTATTTATTTAATGAGTTTTTATTTTTATATCTTGAAAAAATTAATGAAATTTAACAAAAAATAATATTAACTTTTGAAATGTAAACTCTTGATTTCCTTTGCAGATATTTTAAGCTAATAAGGTGTAGAACATGTAAATAACATTAAGTTAAACTTTTTGAAAAATGTATTTTGTTAGCTTATAAAAAGAGTATTCGTTAGTCGCAATCAAAGCCTACTTTTCTGGATTTAAAACAAAACATGGATAAAAAATGTGTTTTAAAATGTTCATTGGTAATTCGCTGTGCTGGTTTGAGTTGATTTTTAGAACAGAAAAATATATTATGGCTGTATGTGTGTTTGCCAATACAGGTGGGGAAGGAGCGGTAGTGGATGGAGGTGGTGGTATTAGTGTTGTTGATGGTGCTGGCAGCGGTAGTGATGGTGGTGGTGGTTTGCTGGTGTTGCTTCAGGGCTAATTAAGGCGTTAAAGCGACCTGACTGACAATGGGAATTGCAATTTACAATTGGATTTCGGTATGGAAAACCGAACTGTAAAATGAACAGTTGGCCAAAAGATTAAATAAGCAGCTTTCAAGGGGATCAGCGGAGGGGGAATTCAAATAGCAAAAACACAGGTGCTAAGTGTCAGGGAGGAACGCAGAAAAAGTGGAAAAAATAACAGAAAAAAAACAAAGAAAATTATAAAAAATATTACAACTGTTTTGCATTAATTTTCTTACTGTACAGACAACTATCGTTGTTGTAAGTAAATGCAACAAAATAAAATTTCAAAAACTATTCCCGCAATCAAACCTATCATAAAAATCATTAGCTAAAGTATATCTAGCAATTAAACTGCTCAATAAATGAAAGTTGATGAAGAAAAGCGATGAAAGTCGCATGAAAGTGATGCACACAAATAAAATGTGCACGTGAAAATTGCTTTGGTAATTTTCAAAAATTTGCCAATAAACATTTTGATACGTTTGAAATGTGTGCGTGTGTGTAAACAACACTTTCAGCAATTGCAAAATGTATAAAGAGGTGTATGTGTGTGTGTGTGTGTGTGCTTGCGTGTGTAGATACACAATCAACTGCCACACGTAGCAGCAACGTGCGTTGCTTTGCCAATTGCCGTTTGTGTTTCCGATGATGGGAAAACTTTTTCGATAATACTCAAAAATAAGTGCGAAAATTGCTAAATATGCAAATGGACAACACAAACATACACAGACTCACTCACACACACATAAGTAGTTACTTGGTTGCAGGCATAACGCTTTTCATTTTATTGTTGCATACTTTTTGGGGCTCTCCAGCAATTGTAAACTACAATCATTGAAGTGTGTGGCGTGAGTGTATAAGTGTGTGTGTGTGTAAGCAGTTTATTACAGTTTGTAATTGCTGTTGTTGTTGTTCTCTTTGCACTTGTTAACACATTGCAGTTTCCCCTTTGCCACACTGAATACTTCATCGATTTCACCTGCATTAACCTGTTGATAAAAATGATTTTTATTGATAAAAATTTGGTAATGAACTAAATAATTTGATGGCTAGTAAATATTTAATTGTATTTAGCACTAAGTGGTATGCGCTGCAAGTTTTTCAGCAGTAAATTTGTCATAACTTTCAAGTTATTTAAATCAATGACTGCAAAATAACAGACATTACTTAATATAGTTAGAAAAGTTACTGAACTAATAAATAAAATGTATGAAATTTAATACTTAAGCTCTTTGGATTGAACAGAATACTAGTAATAATATGTAAGAAACTTTCACTCTTTGCAGTAAATGTATTTTATTTACATCTAATATATTCAATATACTCTTTTATGAAATCCCATGTGCCCAACATATGCTACGCAATCAGTTGAAACAGTTTCAAGTTTATCCAACCCTTCACTGCTTTAAATGACGTCACTGATTTATAGCTGTTAAGCGGCTCAGCTGCCAGCACTTTCTCTCGATGAAGAATATATACATATATAGATATATCCACACAAATGCACACACTCACACACACACACACACGGAGTCAATCCTTTCGATTTCGTATTTGCCACGACTTTCTTAAATGTTTGCTTCCGTTTCCGCTTTGCACTTCACGTCTAACTGTTGTTTCTGCCATCCCCTCAGCCATTTGCACCCTTGGGGCTGCTTTTGGCCAAAGACAACGCAGCATTTGCATATGGAGAAATACTTAATCCCCAGCCCTGTGATCCCCTGCCAGGACTGTCAAATTTTATGATAGCGCCAAACATAACTCATTGACAGCTTTGAATTTTCACATGGAAAACAAAAAGACGTGGAGGGGGAGTGGGCGGTGTGTGGGTGTGGGTGTGGCTGTCAGGGTGGTCTTGTGCCTTTGTTGTTTCTGCATATTGCACAAAGTTATGAGCCGCAAATGATAAACGGCGACAGCTTGAGGACGGAGAAATGGAGGAGTTCTTAGAGGGGGGGGTAAATATTGATTTTTACTCTCGTTTCTGTTTTTACTTTTTTTAGCACTCATCAGCAAACGCGCTGCGCGTTTATTTTGTCATCAAGCTAATTAATTAATTAGAAACAAAAGCAGACACAACAACAACAACAACAACAGCTGCAGGAAGACCAATGGTAGGTGTGAAAAACACACACCTCAAAATATAAAAAAAAATAAAAATGTTGAATGGTAAAAAGTGGAAAAGGGCGACTTTGGTGCAATAAAAAAGTGTCCCCAGTCTAATTAGATAGTTGACAATTCCTGCTGTTGTCGTTCTTCTTCTTGTTGTTGCTGTTGTTGTTGTTGAGTGTAATTCATCAAATGTCAAAGGCAAC
The DNA here is from genome assembly GCA_020829145.1 of Drosophila nigrodunni. Lineage (NCBI taxonomy): Eukaryota > Metazoa > Arthropoda > Insecta > Diptera > Drosophilidae > Drosophila > Drosophila nigrodunni. The sequence goes on along the minus strand of JACVCZ010000002.1, from coordinate 3,447,202 downwards.
ATCAAACTGACATCGACTGCACCTTTGGGCGTGTTTGCTTCCCATCGTAGGCCTGCCCAAAACAAATGAGTTCGATTTGAATATTCTGAAAAATGTTGGATATTTAATCTACTTAAGAATTTAATTCATTTTGTAGCCGTTGATTTTATTCCATGTGTAAGAATTACTAGCGAGGTAACGCTTTATTTAAATTTCTTAATAAGGTGGCAAGTAACAATTATTTAAAGCTTTATCTCTTATCTGATGGGTAAATTGAAATATTAATGATAGCAATTTTTTGTTTCTTTTTTAAATTTTGTCATTAAATTTATTTTAGATAATTTTTCGTATTAGTGTAAATAGTTTTAACATCAACTTCCCAAAAAAGTTAATTATTTTATCTATCAAAAAATATTTTGTTACTTTTTAATAGTTTCTTCAATTTTATAAACACAAATCAATTTAAACACCGTACAAATTTATTAAAAATCAGTTTTATAGTTTGACTAACAATAAGTTGAATAAAACTTAGAATTTTAAGCAATTTTTAAAACTATTTTTTGGAAAGACTTGTAAACTGAACGAATTGTAATGAATTCAATCGAAGTAAGCATAATTATGTTTAATCCTTAATATTTCCTTTAGTCTGATAGTTCAGTCAGTTTTATACATTTTTTAATACCAAAGAAAGCCAGCTGCCGAGCACTCTTAAATGTATTTTATAAACTTAATTGTACGCTTTATCAACTGACAATTCACGCTAGTGACAAAGGTGGAACTGCTAGAACTACAAATATTTTGAAAGATTTAAAATCTATACAAAGAAGAGCTAAGTAAAATCTGTCAAATATTTTTTGAGCTCAGCATATTTTATGTCTCTCAGTCTTTGTGTCTCACACTCTAAAAATCTTTTAGCACAATTTTCGGATATATGGATATTTGGCTAACATATTTTCATATATCCGGCGTTTGTCGCCAATTCATTTTTATTGCCGCTTTCTTTTTTTTGTTTTTGGCGTATATTTTTATAGACGTTTATAGTTTTTTGTCGCCGCGGCGCATAAATTTTCGCCACAGACTTGAGCTTATAAAAAGGGTAGTTCGATTTGTGAGTCTGTATGTGACGACGGGGAGGAGGCGTACCAAAGGGGGAGTGGCAGGGGACTTTTTATGAGTGCGCCGTTCGACGGCATTTTGTCAATTTTAGTATTAGCGCGTGCGGCGAAAGAAAAAGCGCAAAAAAAAAGAGGAAAATATATATGCAATAACAATTGTCATGCATGCAAATGACTTCATTTGCTTAGCTTTGAAATTTGCCCCCCGAAAGGCACTTTGCATGATTGAATTGAATTATTGGCGCACCACCCAAACCATCCAAGCCATCCAACCACACAAAATCCACTAAAAACTACCCAAAACATGTACCCACTTGAGTTGATTTCCTCTTTTTGTACAAACCATGTGGTTAGATGCTTTATGAATTCCCCTTCCCTTGCTTTCCATTTTTCCATCCATTTTTTTTTTTGTTCTCAATTGTTTTCGCCTTCGTCTCTGTTGCTGAAAACGTTGCATAGTTTCAGGCGCGTTGTGGATAAAAATCGGGGTCCTATATCAGGGATTTTATGTATGCAGATTGCGTGGCGCACGTAAATCCATATAATAGTGTTATTCACTCTGGAAAATGTCATGGAAAATATCATGAAAATCCACAATAAGTTTACATTCACATACGAGCACGAAGCAAGCAGTCAATATCTTAAAGTGCAATTGACCTCGATACCAAAAAGTATAATCATAAAAGGCACATAAAGTTCGAGCATGATCAACTGAAATACGCCCTGTATGAGATGAGTAGGAGAGGAGTAGTCCAAACTAGACTGACAGCTTGTTCTCGCACAAATCAACACGATTATTTAATAACATAAGAGAAGATGCATTTGTATAGCATAGTGTAGTGGACCTAAAGTTACCCTGTAGATGTTGAGAGTGGTGTTGAATTGAAGCCCCTGGAATAACTTACAGTTTATTAATTACATGGCTAACATAAATATTTATTTTGAAACATTTTCTTCAAGAATAAATGCCATCCACAAAATCGCTTCGATATGCGATGATTCATAAGTCCACTAAGATTGAGGGGTTTCCTATAAGCTAAATGTTGTCCACATTCTTTAACAATGCCGGACTGTGACTACATTTTATGCAAATGTCGTTGTCTATCGGATCAAGATAGGCATTTTGAGTGTGGGATATTTGGTTTTAAGTTAAAAGTTTAACCCTTAATTTGCCAGGCAATGGGCTGGTTAGTTGTCCCACATACCCTGGACAACGGCACCCTTCAGTTCTAGTTGGGTCTATTAAACAATGGCTGTGTTAGCGTGGCTATCTAGGCCGTTTAATCGCTCGTCATTCATCATCCGAATCGAGTTGCGTTTGGTTTGGTTTTTTGGCGCGACGCGGTTTTCCGATCTAAACTATCGATAAGAAAGTCGGAAAATTTCTTTTGTTTTTGTTTTTCTTTTTTTCTGTGGGAGGTGGGCGAAAAGTTCTGAAACTCAACTTAATGGCAATTTTATCGATAATGTTCGTGCTGAATTTTCGATTTTGTTTGCTTGCATGTCGCATTCGCCGCGAATTATGAGCGATCGACACGCCAACAACTACCAAGAAATTGCGCAAATCGACCCCAAGTCCGAGCTGGAATCGGCATCGGAATCACAATCGGATTCGGAATCAAAGTTGGAATCGGAGTGGGATTAGGGTTGCAGTTAAAGTGGGAAACATATTTTGACCCCTGTTAAGCTCGGCGCCGTTTCATCTCCATTTCTCATACCGAGTCTATATTCGAGTTGATTTAATAGTTTAGCATACAATGTGTTTGTAGGTTTATCAAATAAGTCGCTAAAGCAAGCCTGTGAGTGTATGTGCTAGTAGTTACCCTGGGAAAAATTATTATCATGTAAATATGTTCTTCTAATAAACATATTTAATAGTTCTCGAATTTTATATAAATATTGTGCTCTCGAAACTGTGGAATATAATTAATGTTGTACATGATTATATCTAATTTTCGTATAATAAAATACTTAATACATTCATTATCTTTGAAAGTCTTAAAACGTTGAACATTTTCTGATTAAATTTAGCATTGTGTCCTCCACTTGTAATCCTCAAATACTCTTTTGTACAGAGCAACTTCTAGTCCATCATATTTCCCCCTGTAATGCTGTCAAGCATTGGTTTTTGGTTTTCAGTGCTCGGTGTTTGGTTTATGGCATTTCCACTTTGGGTCGAAACGCAGCGCAAATTATGAGCACGCGAATATCGAACGCTGCTCGGTGGGCGATGGGCGGTGGGCGGTGCCCTGGTATTGTGGGTGTGCCCGCCCTATCAATTAGAACTGGCGACCGAACATCTTGATAAGCATTGACCAGCCCCAAGTAGCAAGAGTAATACCAAAACCTTAACCAAAACCCTAGTCGAAAGCAAACAAATCGGTATGCGAACAACTTGTAAATAAATAAATAAAAATAAAGTGCCAACGTTGAAATGCGCTTCGAATGGTCATTAAAATTGCGCAATGTGGGGCATGCACCATGCTAATTGCCACATAAATAACCAGTCGAAAACACACAAACACCCGCTAAAGAGGGTGACCATTAAATAAAGCCCAAACCATCCAAGAATCGAAACGCATTTGAATTTATCGTGAACAGATTATCGATAAGCAAATATGACAAACATGTGAAATAAGAAAAATTTTATATAAATTTAATCGTTTAGTTGGTTTATCGGATGATTTAATTTCTAAACATGAGAGCAGGCTTAGAACACATGCATCTCACGACAGTTACCGGGGAAAGAGTGAATCAAGATCAGTCTCATTCTAAAGTCATCCTGTCATCATGATAATCTATACTTATCCTAGACAACACAATTTAATCGATATTTAACATAATAAGTTTTACGATTCATCGATAATTACTTAACGTTACATGTATTAAAAATGGATGTTCCTAAAAAAGAGAATTCAATGGGCGTAAATTACATAAGGCACATTATTGTTAATCGATAACACATACAATCGATAAGTATTGAGCTAAAAAAATGAATTTTTTCCAACATACTTACATATATTCAGAAGGTAGGACACGTTTGTTTAAAAGTATTTTGAAATAAAAGAGTAAATGTGGTAAATTTTTAAAGCTGTTTCGGAGATTTCAATCGACAAGTAAAGTCTGAAGGAACTTGAACACGATAATTATCGATTACAGTTTTGCCACAAATCAAAGCGAATCATTTTCATACTTTTACTCCCATTTACGATTAATTCAAAATTTATTTGCTTTCACTGATCATCGTTCAGCCGAAATGACAGACATTTAAAAGTGAAAATTCTTAAATTAAATTTTGAAATGAATGAAACAATCACAGTGGGAACAATCACAACTGTACCTCAACGAGCAACAACTGAAGCAAAGCCGGAAAATGAAAGTGCACAAAATACGATATAGAGGAAGTAAAAATATATATGTATATATACAAGTATATGGCGTAGATGTTGTTCCTATATGTGCTGGGCAAGGAAGCAACGCATTAAGTTCAATTTCAGCTACTAGATCAGAATTTATGACATTGACGAAACGATAAAAATGTTGGCAGCAACCGAGAGAGACACAGACATAAATGTGCATTACGTAAGTTCGGGAATGGGGACGTGAAGGGCAGTGGGTTGGGGTAGTTAGAGGTAAGAAACAAGGCAATATAACTGACCAAGCAGTGCCTGGAAATGAAATGCGATGCTCAAAGTGAAGGAAAAGGCAGAGCAGAGCAGGAAAATGCGAAAAACCAAAAGCCTAAAACTATTAATTTCAACGTAGACGAATAAGAATGGAAATGGTAGTGGCAAAGGAGTGGGAGCTGAAAGAGGAACAGGAACGAAACTGGGGAACTGTAACGAGTAGAATTTGGCCAGGGAGAAATCTATATTTACGATTATTGAAGTTTATGACGAAACGTTTTCGTATCATTTTGCGTCGCCTCATAAATGTTAAACGAACGCACGACCGAGCGAGTGAGAGGGGCATAGCAAGGCAGAAAGAGATGGAAACAACAACTGGACCATAGAGTTGTACATGCACTACAGAGGACAGGGTTGGAGAATTTCATAAATGTTTTTGCACGCAAGCTGCTAATAATGCCAGAGACAGTCAGAGGCGGTCGTAGAGACCGTCAATGAGTATGGCACAACAATACACAATACAGGTGCCAGTTTCTCTACTTTTTTTTGGGGGTTTTCGGTTACAGTTCTATGGGATTCTTTTGGGGGTTGGCCACAAAAGTGCAATACGCTCGTAAAACCAATGGTCAAATGGCCAAATAGCCAAACGAGCAAATGTCTAAGTAAAAATGTTGTGTAATTACGCAGCGTTACGCACAGATAGAGCTACAGGACATGGCCCAAATGGTAGCTGGAGACATTGGGCCCAAATGGAGTTACTCTGCGATGGCACTGGCGATGGCGATAGCGAAGGACAACCCCCAAATACATTCACCGAAACTATAACCATTGAGCATTGTCAGTTGGCAAAAATCATAATTAGGCTTCGGTTTACCTACTCCGACTCCAACTACAACTCCAACTCCAACTCCAGTTCCAATTGCGACTCCAATTTCGAACCGCTTTGTAGCTTTGTTGTGCGTGTGTTGTTTTTATTGTTTTAATGAACACACAAGTGCAATTTTTGCAGCTTACCCCATCTTAAAGGTTGGCTTGAGGTGGTTGGAGGACTGTTTGGGGATTATTGACTGTCAGCACTACATAAACTGATGCTGCTCAAACTGTTTGTGGCTAAACACGTTTTAAAGAACAAATATCAGTTGTAATATTAAATAAATAAATATTTTAAAAAAGGTTTGTTTTTATGTTTTAAAGATATTCAACTTATTAACAGTTTTCTCAACAAATAAAAATTATAATTTGGATCTACAAATAAACTTCACTTTCTCATGCTCTGCATTCTTTATAGTAGCTCCAAAACCATTCAAAATCCCAACTCAGAACTGCATTTATTTGCTGTAAAACATATTATATTTTAGATTTAATTTCGAACCTTAGATTTTCTATATTAAACCCGATTATAGCATTAATTCTATCACTACAGTTTTCCCGATGTGGCCATTGGATAAATATATCGCGTGGGGCAGCAGCAAAGGCAAATAAAATGTTATACCAAAAGCAACTGGCACACAATGGCGCTGACATATGCAACATGCCACAGTCAACACTCACACAAAGCGACAGGCAGACAGAGGCAGTTAGAGAGAGAGGGAGATGAGAGTGGGAAGGACAAGAGTAACAAGGCCAGATAACATTTAAGCGAAATCGCTTTAAAATCAATTAACCGTAAAATCACTCGCCTATTTGCAACAACAATCGAGTCGCGATTGTTCTGGACATTCGCCCTCCCTGGACATTGATGCTTCATGCTACTTGCCACTTGCCGCTCTCCACTTGCCCCACGGCAGTGTCCAGCAACAACAACAACAGCAGCTGCGGCCAAACAATCAAATGTGGTGGCAATAACATTAGCTGTCCGACCATTTGGTTGTGTATGTGTGAGTGTGTTTGCGTGTGTGTGCAGCATGCAGACACTTGCACCCTTCCATTGGCACACCCCTTTCAGCTGCACTTGACCGTCGCTGCTGCCTCAATGGAACATGGAGGACGTGCTGCCAGGTATTAACCTCCATTTAATGTTAAACAAAGCCGCGTTACATGTGCATGGGAGCAACAAAAAAAGAGTGCAAAATATATATATAAAAAAAACAATATATGCATATATGTAAGGATGTGCCACGCCCACGCTCGGTAGTCATCCGCCAAACATTTCGATTAACATACGCAAACACACGACAGCAGCGAAAGGGAGGCGGGGAGAAAGTGAGAGAGAGAAGGAGATAGCGCTTTGGGTGTGGATAAAACAGCAAAAAATGCAAGATGAAAATTTTATGAAAGGAAAGTCGAATATTTCATGCACTTACAAAATTTAAAATACAATTGTTCAAAAGTAATATTAAATCGATTAGTTTATTCAGATAATATAGATACATAAAATAAATAGATGTATATACATATAGATAGAAAAAGAGTTGTAGAATATAAATGAGGTACACAATGAGGAGGAAGTAATGTATTAAATTATCAAAAATTAATATAGATATTTGTATATATTCTAAAGATGTAAAGCTTTATGTGACAGAAATCATACAATAAACATTAATAAAGTTAGGAAAGAAAAGTAATGTTGGTTATTGTGAAAGTTGATTTTAAATACAGAAGTAAAAACATTAAGTTTATCGAAAGAGATTAAAAAATAGTTGATGAATTAATATTAAAATTAAATATTTTTTTACAAAAGGGAGTAATTGTATAGATACTTTATAATGTGTTCAAATATTAACAGTTATTTATGCATTTAATAAATATTATTATAATATTTCAAACAAACTTGAACTATATATTTTGAAGTAGGAATTCTCTAACTAATTCGTAATTTTTAAGTAGTGTAATTTGTCTACCAAACACAGTAGAAAAAGTGGAATACCCTTAATACAGAAAGGGCATTAAAAAGGAGAAAACATAACGTGCATGGACAGCAAATTGAATTGCTGGCAAACAAGGCAGTGAAAGACCTGCAGGAAGCACGCAAAAAATGGCATCACCCTTGAGGTGGGGGTAGAAATTGAGGTCGGTGAGGTGAAGTCGGATCCGTACACGGAGACGGAGTAAAGGTCAACGACGACGAGCACGGGGAATCAGCTCCAGCTCCAGCACCAGCTCCAGCTCCATCGTCATCAAAATCATTTTAAACAAAACGGACTAATTAAGCGGACGTTGGTCGTCGGTTCTGGCCATACCCGGTAGCTGCAAGCCAGGAGACAGCGCCGTATCAGTTTCTGGGTGTGAACTGGTCTGATTGTCGGAATATAACACATTAAAGGCAATGGAGTCGACACGTAGCAAGCTTCAATCAGTCTCAGTTTCGCACATATTTCAGGTATGATTTTCATTGAGCACACACGACTTGCACTTCAATCAGGCTTCAATCATAGTAGTTTATAAATTTGTTTTGGTGATCCCTTCATTAAATTGCTATCAAAATGTAAGTAAGGAGAAGGAGAAAGGAAGTAAGGAGTACTGATATTCCTGATTCAATTGAATTTTTGTTTCTGTAAGTAAACTATTCTTCAATCAAGCACCAATCATAGAGGTAAATAAATTTTCTTATATTTGGTTTGAGCTCTTAAAAAGTGTGTCAAAGAAAGCATTTCATAAAATTTATCTTATATACAAGAATTGCAATGTTTATTAGAGTTTGGTTGCACTTCAATCAGGCTTCAATCATAGTAGTTTACAAATTTGTTTTAGTGATCCCTTCATTAAATTGCTATCAAAATGTAAGTAAGGAGAAGGAGAAAAGAAGTAAGGAGTACTAATATTCCTGATTCAATTGAACTTTTGTTTCTGTAAGTAAACTATTCTTCAATCAAGCATCAATCATAAAATAATAATTTTCTTTTATCTGGTTTGAGCTCTTAGTGTGTCAAAGAAAACATTTCATTAAATTCTTCTTATATACAAGAATTGCAATGTTTATTAGAGTTTGGTTGCACTTCAATCAAGCTTCAATCATCTCAGTATTGCAAAACTAGATTTCATTTTAAACAAGCATAACTTCTTAATAAAGATCAGACTGACACAAAGTCAAATGAAGCTTCAGTACATTCGATTTTACTTTACTTTCAATCAATCAAGTCTCAATCACAGAAGTCAAACAAGCTTCAAATGATTTCCTTTAAGAAAAGTCTCCTGTAAAGACCAATGAAATGCACTTTTACTGGATTCACTTGAAAGTGTTGGAGTAGAATATAAGTCTTTATAAAAACTGTACTTCAATCAACCTTAAATCACACGAATGGAAAATTTTCATTAGTTTTCTGCTTCTTTATTAGGTTATTGGCGTATTGACAACTGAAATGACACCAATTTAATTTATGTTGATTCAAACCTACCATAAGTTATTTTCGCTTTACTCTTTACATAATTTCTAGATTTGAAATATTTACTCAAAAATTGTAATCTAAGATTAAGAATCCAAAAGCATCATTTTAGTAAAATTTTTTTTATTTATGCTTCATTTCATTCAGTTTGTAATGGCTTCAACCTGAGAAAACAGAGGCAAAGATACAAAAAAATTGCTATTTGAGTAGTCAGTCACATAGGTCGGGGAGTTAAGGCGCTTTGATGTATGTGAGTCAGTTGCTCACACCACACACAGAAACATACACCACACACATACACTCACACACACAGACTTACACTGTGGAGACTCAGACAGAATTTTGGTGTATAGTCGCGTAAATCCGTCTTTGAATAATGATGCCGTTGATAGCTGGGATTATAACCCAGGCGCAGGCAACGCAATCGTTTCTCATATGTAACTTTGTCTCTGTCTATGAGTTAGTATGTGTGAGTGTGTGTGTAGCCTGACCATTTATTTATTATGCCACAATATTCAATGACCCTTAATGGCATTTCGTAATAAAAATATTGGATTAGTTTGTTAGTTTTGCTCGCGCTGGCATTATATCAACCACCGAAGAGTTCCATATTGTAGCCACCCACAACACACACATGCATATATATATATACATATACCCATTGGGCACTTTATCAACTGGACTAGCATTACGTATTCCATTAAACGCCTAATGAGCCCATTGTGCGGGTCTGGTGTCATCAGGGGCCGATGCGGTTGGAATGGGCGTGACTGGGCGCCAGGTACTTAGACTTAGTTAGTGATCAAAGTAACACACGGTGCATATGCCACGCCCCCTCCTCCAACCCACCCCACACCCAAAAAAACACTCCTTAGAAAAACAACAAACATTAGGAATTAAATCCATATTTATTAGATTTATTGTAGCCGTCAAAGTAATGCATTGACAACTAGTCACTAGGATTGTTACTATTGTCATGTCAAGCATTTTTTTGTCGTAATTAAATATTTTAAAAGCTCAAAAGTTTATAAACTAAATCAAAGTGTTAGCACTCTCGTGAGCTCTATACAACTAATATATTTTAATCGAATTTTAATTGAAACTTACGCAACATTCAATTTTGCAAATACAAATTCGTTGGCTTCTTAAAAAATATGTCGGATAATAAAAAATGTTTATCTTTCAACTTTACAAATAAATGATATTCAAACAGATTTGAACTTTAATTTAAATTTTGATTATTTTTTAATCATTTTGAATGGATTTAGTTGGGATTTTCTAAATCAATTTTGATATGTTTAAAACTTCAAACTTACATCAATTGACTTTAGATTAGATGTATTAAATTTAATGTTTATTTTTTCATAGTCAAAGATATTTATATAAATAAATAGTTATATACATTTTTAAATAATTTCCTTCCATTTGAGTTCTATTAATATAATTTATTAAATTGTTTTCTTTTGTTTATCCATTCAGTTTAAAAAAAAAAAAAAACCACAGAATGAGTAATAAATGCGGCTCACTTAATATATATTTTCCGAAATAAAATTTAAATACCACTTCTTTAATTAAAAATATTTTTAGTTGCAATGTCGATTAAAATAAATTATTTAATTCTCTAAAAACAGAACCCAAGACTTGTGACTTTTGTCACCCGCGTGTGCTGTGATTAATTGACTTTGATTTCAGTTTAGAGACTCATATCCTGTTTTGCTGGCGTTTCTGAAATTGGAAGCCTTAATGATTAAGATATATGTAGATATATATATATGCATAGAGTTCTATGTTTATCCTTTTGCTATTTTCATATTCATGCAGCATATTAAAATAGCAAACGCCCGATGCCCCGGCACGTAATCGGCACTGGGCTCGGACTCGGAGCTGGAGTCGGAATTGGAACTGAAACTGAAACTGTAGTTGGAGTTGGAGATGACATCGGTAGCCAGCATATTTGGGATACAGGAACTGGGAACTGGGACTCGGGACTCCGGGACTCGGGGCCCTTAACTCAGAACGGTGAACTGCATGCATGTGACATAATAAATATTAATGACAACTGACCGACAGCATTGCCATAGATCCCAGCCCAGTGGGTGGGCGGGATGTTGAATAAATGGATGGAAGAATATAGTAGGTGTATGTGGGTGGGGGATGGAGTGGTTCAGGGGTTGGGTACATTTATATATGTATGTAGAGTCGGTGGTGGGTTGACGTTGACACACATTCGACATGTGACAGATAAATTATGGCAATTGGATGAATGCCACCACACCTCTATATCTCCTGCTTCTTCTTCATCTTCTTCTTCGCTTCCTTCTACCACTGCTTCTTCTTGTTGCTCTTCTTCTGCTCATGCAATTCTGCCTTAGCTATGAGATCATTTTTCATTTTCATTTTCATTTCCCAGCTTGTTTGTTTGTTTCTATTTTTTCTTTTCAGGGGAAGGTTGTGACATATGTGTGTCTGTGCCTGTGTGTGTGTGTGTGTGGGAGTGTGTGTGTCCAGGACTAATGGCAGTCAAGTTTAGCATGTCCAAGGTCCTGCTCGTGTCCTTAATAGTTTTCAGTTCACCAATGATACTAATGACAGCAATGCCACTCGACTCAAATAAATTACAATAATCATTTATTGTTCAATAAGCCCCCAGATGATGCCATCGTGTCTCATTCACTTTACATGGGTGTGTGTAAAGCTACACACCCACACATACACACATGACTCTATGCGACAGTCTAATGGATATAATTATAAACATACTTATGTTATTAGCCCTGGAGACCATCAAATTGATCAGTTTAACACATTTTCAGCAATACCAATGAGACATTGAGCAATACAATGAAACATATTTTGTTAGCTGAAAGTTTAATAAATTAATCCCAACAAACGTTCAGCTGAAAAATACATATTTTTGCCGCTCTGTTAGATAATTCAATTATCTAAACTATTTGTTTGCTCTACTCACAAAGTGTTCTTATTTTATATCAATACTTACTTATGAGCTTATTAATTAGTTAATTATTTTTAACTTGAGTACCTACTTTATGGTATAGTGTATATTACTACAACTTTATTTTCCCTTAATACAAATAAAATAATTCTAGAATAATCAAAATATCAATCTTTAGCTTGAATCTGGCTTAAGTCAATGCACTCACATTCGGCCAGTGTCATTGGAATTGATGACAACTATTTCCCTGATGATTCCACAGCATATTGAGGGCATTTCGAGGGCTGTTCTAGTTGATTGATGTGCGTCTATCAATAAATGTCACCAGGTAGCAACCAGACGGTTTCTCAATTTCATTTATTTATTTATTTATTTGGCATAAATCTATTGCTGTCTTTAAGTTGGCCACAATATTAGCCATTGCCAATAATAATGAAAGGCAGGATTACTTAGAGACAAACAAGCTTAAAGCGCAGAGGAAGGAAGAGAGGAGAAAGCGTATTCAAAAGAATGAGAGAAACCAAACAAAATAAACAAAGTAAACAAACAACAAGGAATAAACCAACAAACGAACTTGGCCCCTTAACCCCCAAATACCCCACGCCCCCCTTCTCGTTCTCGTTCCCATTCCCTTTCGCTGTGGTAAGGGTGCTCCTGAAAACAAAACATTGTGGAGCTGGGGAGTGACTGTAATACGCGTATATAAAAGAATCAAAAATCTAGATTTTGATTTCAGATACCTCGGACTATGGAGACAGACAGGCAGCTTGTTTCGAGGGTTGGGTTTGGCAAAAGTCCGGGGGCCGGAGCTGGGGGCCAATTGGTTGCCCAGCTCCAGAGTATGGATCTATATCTGGTTGCTGTAAGCGAGTCGAGGGCCGTAAGTCAAGTGCCGCTTAGTTCAATGCACGCGCGCGTTTTGTTCGCGACTAAAACCGCTCGAATTTTCAAACGCATTTTCATTCGATTTAGTTTTTTTTCTCCCGTTTTATTTATTTTGTTGTGCTTAGTTTTTTCATTTTACTTTCTTATGGATTCCACTTCAATGAATTGAAAAATTGCCTTTAACAATTTTGCTGCTGTTTTGCATTTTCATGGTTTTTTTTTTGTTTGCTGCTTCCAATTTGGAGGGTTTTGGCTGTTGGCAGACAAGATTTTCCTAAACATGACATTTGACATTTGATAATGTCATTTACCGCGTAATTGTTTTTTGATTTGATGCTCCGTTTTGCTGCCATTGCCTTTCTTTTCGAATCTCCAATCTTGAATCTTGTTATTGTTGTTTTTATCTCCGGCACTTTGGCATTTCCGGAGCATTCAATGGAGTGATAGAATCGTGGGAGGAGTTAGAAAAAAATACCTAATTTTCAAAGTAAATTCATTTGACAAGCGATGCGTTGTGTTCCTTTTAAAGAGAACTTTAGATTGTAGATTACCTTTACTAAACTAATAAAGTACAACAAATTTAACAATTTTGCTGGAGTAGTTATATGTTTATTTATTTTTGGTTAATAAGTTCATTGAATAGTTTGTTGTAGTATATATGAATATTTTGTATATTTATATAGTTTGATAAAAAATATTTGTTTTCGTTTTCGCTGTCGGGAATTCAGCAACTACGGAAGTCTGGAAAAACCGAAACACAAATTAAAAAGAGATCTTAGTTTTTAGATAAATTTGTCACTTACTTGGACCTGAAGTCGAAAAAGTCCTCAGGACGTGGTTCAAATGGATTGAACTGAATGTTGCCATTCTCCTTGCTAGAGAAAAACGGAGAATTGGACAAAGAATTCATGTTGCCAAAGCCAAAGTTGCTGAACATCGGCGACGGTGGCGGTGGCGGTGGTGGTGTGCTTTGAAGTGCGTCTATAGATTAATGGATATAATGGTATTTATTTAATATTTATTTATTTACTTTTTTTACTTACGAGCTGGGCGAGCGAACGAGAAATTGAACGGTGTCAATGGCAAACCCGAGCGCGAATCAGCTACATCTGTGAATTAATCAATTTCGAACTGATTAAACGGAGGATTATGTGGAAATAACAACTTACATGGTGGTGGTGGTGTAGCTGGTGGTGTAAAATCGGTATAGGGACGAACGGGAGAGCGACGAGGAGACACGGGCGATGAGGTGACCGAGAAAGGTTCCTGTGGACGCATGGACAGAGCCATGGCACGAGCTTGAGCCGAAGTGCTGGGCATAAGATTGACGTAGCCATTACTCTCCAGCACAGCGGGCAAGAGATGACACGAGCAGAGCTCATCGGTTGGCAAGAGAGGGGTGCAGGGGCGTGTCTCCAGCTGAGAGCCAGGGCGAAAGAGAGCAACGTCCTGCCAGTCAGAAATATCCTTATTAGCCAACTGCTTGGTCTCGTCAAAGATGCTCATCTCCGACATGGATTCACTGAGCTCATCCGCATCCATTTTCTCACCAGCTGCAGCGAATGGAGTGCCAAGAGTAGGAAAATCCATGCCATTGACTTCCGCAATATTCTGGGGCACTATAGTCATTCGATTGGAATCATCAAAGGACTGAGCAGCCAGATAATCCTCACGCACAAGATTTGCACGAAACTTGTTTATATAATCCATGCCAAATTCACAGTCCATATCCATTTCCTGATCGAACAGCGTCGACTTACGCATGCGCTCTGCAAACAGAATACAGAGGAGTATTAATCTCACATTATTACAAATTTTATGCTATTTTCTATAATTTATTTATAATGTTTTACTGCGTTGACGTTGAGTTGATGCTTGTTTCTTGGATCCCTTGGAAAATTGCTCGATTTGGTTCAATTTCGGCTTGGGACGAGTTCCAGTCGATGTCGAATTAAATTTGGATTTAGTGCCCATTGGAAACAGATTTAATAACGAAGTTGGTGCTGTCGGCTCCTTGGGCAGCTCATAAATCACCAACGGGGGACGCGGAGGCAGTGGCAAAGACACGTTGATCGGCTCAAAAGCCATGAAACTTTGCAGCTGCTGCACCAGTTTGTCTACCATCGTAAAGATATCTATGGAATAGTTAAGTTTCATATTAAAAGATATTGCTAGAAATAATAGTGAAGTTACTTACAAAGTGCACGACGGTTGCGACCTTTGGACATGCGCTTGGGATAAGTGAAGGCCACATCGTAGCCGAGTCCGGTAAGCTTTGGTGGAGTGCACTTGGCACCCGAAACAAATTGGATCAGAGAGTTGTTCACTTGCTGCTGATGTCCAAACGGAATACAGTTGCAGCAAGAGGGTTGCAAAACTGGAAGCAGCTCTTCCAAATTGAATTCCTCTTCCTCCGCAATGTCTAGAAGTTCCGGTTCAGATTGTTCCTCCGGTTCAGGCAGCTGCATCACGGGCAGCTCATCATTAATTTCGTCCAGTAGCAGTTCCGGCAACGGAGTTGGCACCCTGACCGGAGTTTCATTCATCAGCCCTCGCTGTACTTCCATATGACGCTCGAGACGCTCCTGCTGCTGGGATACAATGTCCAAGAGCATTTGCTGCTCCTCGAAAAGCTCGTACAGATCGTGTTCAAGACGATGCACATTATACTGATCCGGGTTCGGTTCCTCGGGCGATGGAGGACGCTCCGATTCTGGCATTGCGAAAGTTACCCCTACAATGAACGAATTGGTAACGCCCAGTCAATTATTGGTAACCTACTGGTTATTGGTCATTGGTTATTGGTTATCGAGTATTGAGTATTGAGTATTGAGTATTGAGTATTGGTTATCAGCTATTGGCTACATGCTATCGTCTGTTGGCACCCGAGCAGGCGCAGTAGAGAGCCACAGTTTTTTTCCAATCGGTCGCACTGCCGAGAGGGAGCTGCCAGACATGCAGCAGAAATGGCATAAAAAAGTATTGGCGAAGTTGTGTTCGAGAGTCCGACTCTGCTACACTCGTAATTAGGGTGAACTCGAAAAAGTGCTGCATTCTTTTAGGCGCGTGGATTTGACCATTTTTGGAGAAGTCTGCCAACACTTAAACTGGTGTGTATTTTAATATAAATTAAAGCGTTTTTAAGAAAGTCTACTAACAGTCTTATAAAAATTCTATGATTCTCTATAAAACACATTTATTTACTTTATATATCATATGTTTTTATAACCAAAAGCAGCGTACTCAATAAAAAATATTGGATGACTTTATTGTGGATAAGATCATGTATTATAAATACTCCTAGTTTACTAATTTAATCAGTGAATCTTAAAAAAAAAATATAAGTATTAATGTAAACCGGCAAAAACCTGAAATATTACTGCATACTTTAAGGCTCTCCGTTTGTCTAACTATATGAAAAGACGCAACTTACGCAGTCTTCATACAATAATCGAATTTTAATTTTATTTTTAATCACTATCGATCTTTGATTGCCTACTTAGATCTAAGCAACATAGGAACAGAGGCTACCGCAACTCTTTTGGTATTCGGGTATACAATACGCAGACAGAAAGAAAGAGAAGAAACGAAGAGAGAGGGAGGTAAAGACAGACAGAGAGAGCAAAAATCAAATGTAAAGCGTAGCATGAAATTGGCAGTCGTTTCAATGTTGCTGGCGAAAATGGAAAACTGAAACAGAAAAATTGGTTGAAAAACTGGTAAATTGGTGGACCGAGCTGGGGATTGTTACTGGGTACGGTGGAATGGGAAAATACTAGGTTACCATTCAGCATGGTCAACCACTTCCGGAAGGCCCCCAAAAATGCACAATGCTAACCGTAAATTGCTCTCCATTTTTATATAGTTTTCGCTCGCCCCTCGAGGGCAGCCAGGCGATGTCAATTTTGGGCAACACTCGCAATGGGAATAGGGGAAATTGGGGTTGAGTGAGAGAGAGAGAGGGATATTCGGGGCATAGGGAAAGGCTTACGTAAGTACGGCTGAAGCTGCCCTGTAGCGATGACAGAGTTGAATCGACTTAAAAATCTGATGTTTCTTATGTATTTTATATTAAAATGTGTCCTTTAAATTGAATTATTTGGAAATTTAATACAGTTTATAATCAACTACTTGAAGCAAGCTTCTCTGGTATCTCTAGTTGATTTTTTTGTATTTAAAAAATACTAAAGTAATTGATTTAAAATATTCGAAATCAAAAGTAAACTTATTTTTTGTTATTTGGTCGTAAAAAGGTAAATGAAATGTGCCGTAACTATTTTTATTTTGTTAAAAGAAATATAGGAAAAACATATTCTAAAATCAATCGTACACTTGGTCAACATTTGGTTATTGTAAAGTTTTAAACACTTGAGTAGTTTACAATTTGATTCATTTCATTGAATAAGAAATGGTTTAAAAATAAGCTTAAAAACGCCTTCTATTTTTAATTCAATTATTCATTTTATTCCAGTTATTGTAATGTTGTTAACCCCATTAAAAAACTTAGTTTTGATTACTGATAGTTAGAACTTAAATATTTTCCACTTTCGGTACATATTAAGAGTTAGTATTTAATATAGTTGGCTATAGTAAGTTGCTTTTCATTCGTAGCTTCAACTAAATTCGGTTCAGTTTAAGAGTGAAGCATTTTATATTTTTCTTTTTTCCAGAACCGACTAATAACTAACGTCCCTACTCTCCCCCTTCTTCACCGTGTCACTCGCTCTCTCTCTCTCTCTCTCTCTCTCTCTTTCCCCATTTCTCTGCTACATTTCTCCTCTCTCTCTCGCTCTTTGCTGCTCTACCCTCGGGCTCTATCAAACTCTACAAAGTTAGTTTACGGCCAAAGTTCAGCTTGAAAAAATAGTACATAAAACTCATAAAAAATTGGCCAAAAAGCTAGTCACAAAAAAGTCACAACGTGTGAGAATCATGAAAATGCTGTAAAAAAAAACGCCAGACGAAAAAAAATTGGTTTGTAACGCAAATTTTTTTGTGTTTTTTTTTTTTTTTTCTCGAATTTTTATTATTTTTTGTACCTTTTTTTTTTGGCTATTTTTTCCAGCGATTTTTTTCACGTGCTTCGCTTTTCATTTGGCGTTGGCAGCCATTAGAGCAAAAATCAGTAGCATCAGCGAGTAAAGTGAAGGAGGGGCAAGTGGATGGGGAAGGGGGCGTTAGAGTGGGCGTGGCAGGGAGTAAGACGGTCGGGGAGGGCATAGTGCGGACCATTGCAGTGTCTGAAAGGTTAGTTGTTGCAGTTCCCAGTTGTTGCCACACATGTGGAAATTGTGCGCGTTTTGCAGTTTTTTAATTGACCAACAAATTTATTTGATTCGTTAGCGACACGGCGTTTTTTACCGCTCCGACTTTTATTTATTTTATTCATATATTTTCTATATCAAAAAAAAATTAGCCACACAAGCTAAATCTACTAAAAATAGTATTTATCTGAGCTTAAAGCATAAAAACTTCCATTTCAATGAGTTACCAATTGAAATTCAAAGCAGACAAGTTGGCAAGTTGAAATGGGGGAAAACTGGGAGTCTTGTTGTTCTTAAGGATTACATATTGGTAAACAAGGACAACAACAACAGATTGTGCTACAAATTTGTTTGCCCAATTCCAAAAAGGGCGCTCAGCGTTCAGAGGGGGAAATTGTTTGATTTGGATGTGTTGACTTTATTGGTCAAGCGGCATTTTGTTGTCGCTCTTGTTCTTGTTCTCTCGTTGTTATTGTTGTTGTTCTTTGGGCTCTGCCTTGGCCCTGTATGTGTGTTGTTTTAACGATATTTAATCTATGATTAGAATCGTTTTTGAGACCAGTAAAATCAATTAAACGCTACACTTGACTTAATTTATTGTCGCGCTCGGTGAGCACAAAAGACAAGTAGCCGCCAGTCAACTGCTTATAAGTATACCCTGTAAATAAACAGCATATACTGCTAGGGTATGGTCGATTTGTTGTTGATTTTATTCTTAAACTATTGTTAATCTTACTATTAAGTGGCTGTTAAAAGTCAGCATTAAATAACGCAACACATCTTTATCAATTTTATAGAATAAATATATTAATTATGTTTCATTTTTGAATTAATCGTAATAAGTATTTAATAATATTATAACAAGTATTTATAATATAGTTTAATAGTATTGAAATGAAAATTTATTTATGATTTTATTTAAAATATAATGATATATAATAATTACTAACTTTTAGGAACGCACTTCTTGAATTATGCAAAATTTTAAATTTCTATACTTAAAAATGTTTTTTTAATAATAATGATTTCTACACCTTTGACTAAATACTTTTTCACTTTACCTCAAACCCTTAGCCCCCTTCATGGCAGCTCGTATAACCCTTTACCCCCCTTTCTGTGCCCACTTAATGAACTTAGTATCTTCATCACAACACATATGACCCATGAAGAGTCATTCTTTAGCATTACATTATTTCTATAACTTAAAACACACCATAGCAAATGATTCCAACTATCAATAATAGACTTCTTCAGCTTTTAATTGCTTAGTAAATAATGAGTATTTTGTAGTCGAAGTTTTTGCCGAGAATATGTGTTTCTGTTGACTTGTGGTCTGTTATCTGCATCTTTGATTCGGGTATTTAAGCAACCGAATACGAAATCCGAAATCCGATGCAAAATGATATCATATGAAACTGAAATGGTCGTAAAATCAAATTGGCCTCTCGAATGCCAATAAAAATACGCCAAACAAATCTGAAACAGAAAAATTCAGAAACAAAAACTCAAACACTTTGTCGGTCGGTATTTTTTTTTCTTTGTTGGCCATTTATCTTTATAGCTCGATCTTTAGGTTTCGTTGTCTCTCGTTCTCTGACCGATGACGATGACGATGACAGTAACAATGCCGATTCCGATTCTGATGACGATGGCCAGCAAACGGCAGCGGCAAATGGCAAAAGATAATTTCTCACAATTAAATCAAGTAATATATAAATACCCTTTATATACCCTATATGCCTGTAGACGGAAAGCAAATTGCTAAGAAGCTCGAAATTAAATTGAATAATAAAGCATTTAAGTTGAGGGCATTAACTGACTTTAAGCAATTCCACTTTGATTTCTGATTTCCTCCGATAATATCGCACTGCAATTATCCGCAATTCGCAATAAATTGTGAATCGCCCTCTCTCTCTCTCTCTCTCTCTCTCGCTCTCTCTCTCTCTCTCTCTCTCTCTCTCAAAAACTTTATTCCTAACAGGTTCAGTTATGTTTCCTAAAATGTTAAAAGTTTTGATTGATCTAATTGATTCAATCTAAATGTTGCTCAAAGTCGTCACTCGTCTTTTTAGAAAGAGAGCAAATTTTTGCATTTCTTTTGTTCACATTCTTTTTAAGTTAATGTAAAAATTTTTGTTCATTGAATTATTTTTTATTTTTTATTTTTAATTTGAGAATAAATTGTAGCTGCACTTTATTAAAAGGTTTTCGAGTCTTTCCAGTTGAAAACTTTCCAAAAACTTTAAGATAACTTTTCAGATAATCTATTTCAATTAAGAGTTCTGACTAGAACGTTATGAATTTATATACTTATTCTATATACTTCTGCGCCATGTCAAATTTCTACCCACACAAACTTCAATCATTTTTACAGCCACACTGAGTGCTAAAAGTAACGATTCAGTTGTGTTTTGTGCATTAAAAATTCTGTTTAATGATGCAATTGGAATTTGATTAGCTGGAAAAGTGACTGCAAATCAGAAACACGGCGTTCTATGGCAATCAATGTGTCGAACCGAGAGGGAGAGTGATTGAGAGAGAGTGGGCGAGAGGTGGAGAAGAGAGTGTGTAAACAGTCTTATGTAGTGCTCAATGATGGTACTGATTTTCGTAGAGATTTTTGGCGAGTTGAAGCCGAGTTGATGACCAGGTAAATTGCAACCAATAATAATGAATAATTGAAAATCCAATCAAACACCAAATGAAAACGGAGGCGCATAACGTTGCCATTGGCATTGCTGTATCCATATCCCATATCACACACACAGGCACACACACACACACACACACATACTCACACACAGATGCACACCCCGTTAGGCAGATTTGACAAGGCCGTGTGGACGTTAGCTGCTGCTGGTGTTGATTTTGCCGGCTTTATCGAAGGACATTAGCAAACGGTCGTCGGATTCGGTGAAAATGCAATCAAAAGTGTGGGCCAACAACCAACAGACAACACAGCAACAGCAGCAGCAGCAGGAACAACAGCAACAAAAACAACAACAACAACAACAGGGCCAGAAGCAAACCTGCATAGATGACACCCCAGGGACATGGCCAAAGTCAATGAATGGTAATAGGTGTCGACATGGCGTTGGGGCGTGGCAGGGCAGACTACCAGCCCCTCCCCCCCCCCACCACCAACGTGTGTGTGTATTGCGGCTTTATTGGTGTTGTTCTTGCTGATTGCCACTTTCGGCCACGGATCGAATATGCCCTATGCCTCCCATTTCCTCTCTCTCAGTCAATTCGACTCGACTGCCAAAAACTCATACCAATTTGGCAACTCTGTATTGGCCTGGCCTTTGGTCTTTGGCTGAGCCGGACAGCTTCAGGTTGAGGTTGAGGTTCACAGAGAACATGCATTAATTGCCAGTTAAATTGACTTTGACTGTCGACTTGCTCAACTCTATTCGGTATTCTGTATTCTATATCCTGTTGCCTGTATCCTGTTGACTGTATCCTGTGCATTGATTCCATTTGATAGATGAAACACACAGCTCAGCTCAGCTCAGAAATCCTTACACATGTTATTTTCTTGTAATTCGCTATAGGTTAAAGCAATTACTCACTTAATTTCACAAATTTTATACACTCAATTTCAGGTGTTGAATTTTGGAACTGGAAAATTTAAAGGCTTTTTCTTTGTGGCACACATTTAAATTAATTTAAATTTTCGGAATTTTAAAATTAATCTAAAATTAAAATAAAAAAATTATGAATGAAAAAAAAAATTAATAATAATAATAATAATAATAATAATAATAATAATAATAATAATAATAATAATAATAATAATAATAATAATAATAATAATAATAATAATATTAATAATAATAATAATAATGATAATAAGAATAATAATAATAATAATAATAATAATAATAATATTAATAATATTAATAATATTAATAATAATAATAATAATAATAATAATAATAATAATAATAATAATAATAATAATAATAATAATAATAGTAATAATAATTGTAATAAAACTTATAATTATGTAGTTATATTTTTCATTATTTATTATTTAATAAGAAAGTAACGAGTTTAAAATTTTAATCAATAATTTTAAGTAAAATTAAATTTTTTTTTTTTTTTTAACTAATTTTTATTAATAATTTCAATAAACGTTTAGTATATTTAAACATTCAAAAATTATTTGTTTATTTTCTTTAATTATTATACCATTTTATACGCAGCGTGAATTCGAAATATTTCCCTAAAACTCCACTCGCAATGCCAAATTACTTCCGGCAAATGTTTGTTCATCAATTTGCGTTGTGTTTTTACAATTGGCGAAAGCGAAATATCAATTACGGTGTTTTTTCTCTCTCTCTCCCTGTGTCTCTCTTTTACTCTCATGACATGTCTATTTGTTTTTTGAAAAATATGTTTCATATTTTTATGCGCAAAGCAAACAAATATTGTGTATTGAAAATGCCTGAGGACGATCGACATGACGTTTTTTGTTACCCTCCGTCAAAGTGGCAGCCCTGGTTGCAAGCAACCCTCGCATCGCATCGCGTCGCGTCGTAGCGAAAGCCGCAAAACGCATTGCAAATTGTCGCCTGCGGGCGTGGCAAGACAAAAGTTTGTGTTTGTGTCGCTGATGTGGCAGTAACACACAAACACACACTCATACACACACACACACAATCACACGTGTTTGTGTATTAATTTTTGATATAATTACACGCAAATATGCCGCTAACGTTGAATTTTCGCAAAATTGAGTCAGAATTCCATATGTCCCTGCCTCACTCTTTCTCTCTCTCTCTGCCTCTCCCCTGTGTGTCGAATGTTGTTCAATTAACGTGGTTGAAGTGTTTTTGTTTTTGTTATCTGTTAGCGAGTTGCTGCCCCTTTCGACACGCCCCTAGTCCCATGAAACATGTCCCGCCTTTCAAGCCACGACGGCAGCAAAATGACACCGCAAGCGTTTTACCTTGGCCAATATTGAGTTGAGCTGCATTTGGCTTACAACATGCTGCACAAATATAAACATAAATCAATTAACAATTTTTGGTCGAGTTGGCAAATTCGCTGCCTCTCGCGCTTTTCCCCTCTCTCAGTCTTGTACTAAGTGGCTCTATCTCTTTCACACACTTGCCTGCGGGACATAAATTTAAAATCGACAAATTGCGCCAGCTGTCGACGCTTCAGTTGTCTGGCAAAATTGCATGTTGCCTACTTCTAGGCGCATGCTAAAATTAAGCGTAGTGTGAGCAAGAACATGACAGTACGAATGTGCGTGTGTGTGGTCCTGGATCTGAAGAGAAGAAAAGCCAAGCGATCAAGCCATCAAACAAAACTTTTTATAGCACATAATAATATATTGATTATTTTTTACCTTTAATGAATTGTTAATGCAAAAATAAATAACATACATAGACTAGGTTAGGTTGCAAACAAATGTATATTTGAAACATTTTTGCTTCTACTAAATTAACAGAAAGACCAGAATGAAATGAATAAAGCACAGCTATCAATGTTTTTCTGATTAAATGATAATGAGTCTAAGCTGACCAAGCTGTATCACCATCTCTCTCTCCTTTCCTTTTTCACTCACTTTTAGTCCAAAAACCGTTTCATTTGCTTGTCAATTATTCAGTTGAATAACATTGTGTCCCGTTCGCATATTTTATGTGTGGTCTGTCAATAAAGGCTACAGCAATTATGGACAAAAACAGAGATAGAAAGAGTGTTGTAGAGGGAGAGAGCGTGAACGAGAGAGCATTAGAGATATATGTTAGTAGACAGTTGGGCGATAGAACACACATGGCCACAATGGACCAAAAGCGTAACAAACTCCAACCAAACCAAACTAAACCGGAGTATAGCCAAAACTCAGCTGAACCGAACCGAAGTGAACCGAACAGAATAGAATAGAAGAGAACAGAACAGAGCAGAACAGAAACCGAAAAACTTGTTTCATAAATTTTCTATTCAAAATGTAATTAAACCCTTTCGCTGCTGTTCTTGCTGCCGCTCATCTAATTACAACAAAAAAGGCATCCTGTAGCACCCCAGAAATAAATAGACACACACACGCTCACGCATACACTTGAGCACATCCAAGTCGAGTCCCAGTAACGGGTCGAGGGCTTCGTACTCCCCCCCTGAAAAGTGCCAGGAATGGGGCAATATATACTCGATAATTGCAAACGAAATGGCACCACAACGAACAGAAGCTGTAGAAAAACAACATGAAAATGGGTGGGACGTTGGCAGTAATTCCATAAATATCTTCAAAGTCATTAAATTTCACACATGTTGGCGGCAAAATGCCGAATGCTTTTCATTTTCAAATTATTGTCATTAATTGATTTTTGATTCACAAGTTTAACCCGAGCTATAAATCTGCAAGCTGCATGTGCTCAGTCGTGAAAAGGGGAGGGACGATGTAAGGGGCTGATGGTAAAAGAAAGAAGGTAGGAGAAAGGTAGGAGATACTTTTTTCCCTAACAAATGTTTTAAAAAACAGAAACAAAGCTAACTGGAATGGTAAAAACAGAGATACGCTGTAAGCAAGTATTTTTCTCATAATTTAAGTGCCGGAAGAGGTATTAAAAAATTATGAATAACTTAAATCAATTCTAAATGTTGTATGAAAATAATTTTAATTATTATTTTATTTTAAATAATAAATTGTTAAATTAAGGACAGTAAAAAATATTTGCATTGTTTTTTTGGGAATAAAAACCGGAGTTTATTGAGGAAATAGTTTTTACAAAAAAAGGAACATAATTAATCGGATTAACTTGCTGAATTTAAAGTAGAATTATTGATTAAGTAGCGAAGTAGTCAACAAAATTCCCCCGCCGAACCCGGAAGACCACACACTGCTCGCTTTCAATAAGTACAGGGTGTACAAATAATTAGTGACTCCTCCAAAAATTACAAAAAAACGAAAATTATAATTACATTAAAGGGTTAGACGCCTAGAAAATTGGTGCTTGGGTAACGGGTGGATGGCAATGAAACTGCTAATGGAACAGGGATGAGGTGAAAGTAAAAAGTGGATATGGAACTAGAAGTGGAACTGGAACTAGAGTTGGTTTAATACCAGAGATACTGAAACGGAGTCGGGGGTTGTTTGGTCCTTTCGGATGTCTGTGTACTGCACTTTACGGTTTTTGTGTGATTATTGAGACCATTATTTTTGTTTAATTACGTTACGGGCGTTAATGTGCAGAAACCGACGCAGAAACAGCATCTCATCGTAATGTGCCTGGGTGTACGAGTGTGTACGGGTGTGTATGTGTGTGTGCGCCATGAATTTAACTCCCCAAACTCAACCTGCTCACATTCATTTCATTTTATATTTATATTCAACAACAACAACACCAACAACAACGAAAACAACGCTAAATAAACATTTAAAAAAAAAAAACAATTTTGGAATTTTCAATATATGTTTTTTATTCAAGTCCTTATGGAAGTTTGCTCCCAAGGGTGCTGTGCCAGCTGTTTGCGAGGGTTGACACATGGATTTACTATCACTATCTCAAAAGGTAGAGCAGAGCATTCACTTTACAAATTTACTTCAATGGGAAATTTAATATTTTCCAAAGCTTTTAAAGTGTTGTAACTTATAAATATGTGAACTTATAAATGTGTCACTTATAAATATGTGAAAGTGGTAATATAGTTGGACTATAGCGTTTGGGGTTACTAAATTTACTACAAGCTACCACTACATATCATAACCATTTGAACTGTTAGCAGTTTTGTTTGACTTATTCAATTCAATGTAAGACCATGACAAGATTTAAGCTTCGTCTAAAACCACCGCCTTAGAAAATACTTTGCATGAGAATAAATTCGGAATCTTTTAAAATTGTAGACTTAAAAAGTTTTTTTTTATATTTTGAGATGACTTTTATGCTTAAAATGCTTCGAAAATGTTTCTCAGTCATAATAATATTTTTGCAGACACACACATGTATGAAAGTTTTCAGAAAATTACAAAAATAAATTTAATTTGTGTCAACTTGGTAAGTTTTCAACATATTTCATAAAAATATCTGAGGCCGAGGCTCTGAACAGCAACAGTATATTCGTACTATAGATTTTAACAGATGTCTAAGGTTAAAGCAATACACATAAAACAGCGTTGCTGGTCATAAAGCTAAGCCTATATTTTTTGTCAGATTACTATAGGTTTCAAATAAAAATATGTGTGTATACATACTATATATTTATATACAAATATATTCAGCTCTACTGCCTGGTTTGGCTAGTCTTAAAAAATTTTCATTACACCACTGAAATTTTGCAGCGAGACTTAGTGTGTTGTTAGGTTTTTCTTGTACGCATTCAAATGACATAGGCGCTAATCGTTTGCCAACACTGTATCATCGATAGTTGTCGACAACAGTCATCAACTCTTTTACCCAAACCAAAACTGAGCCACACTCGCAGTCGATATATATTGAAGTCACACACTTTACGTGTTGTATTATCGAGTCCTGATTTTTCACGGAGTGTAACTGATCATAACGTTTAGATAATTAGCATGTGATTTCAAGTTACTCTACATTTTAATACTTATATCCGACAATTGTATAATTTTTCAGTGCTTTATACAGCTGATACTTTAGATTAAGACAAACAAAGAGATAGGTCTAAGTTTAACCTAACACATTTGTGATCCAAATAACTTTGAATGAAATCTAATCCTGGCACACAAAACGTAACGTCCATTTGGCTGATACCTGCTTGGTTTATCTGCTCGGGGGAAAGGGGAAAGTAGAAGGTAATCCCAAAAAGTAGGCAACATATTATTTTCTTTTATTTTTCTGTGACGCTTTTTGGCATTGCACGGCGACAAATTTGTAACACGTTTGCGACACGTTCGCCATGTCGATTTTTCTTAAGCAAAGCGTTTGTCGTTCGCTCAACTCATATATATTTTATAACTGTAGACAAGGATGACAAGCAGTGAGTGGGGAGGGAGAGGAAGAGTGAGAGGGGGATGAGAAATAGAAGTGGGGGATTCTAGCTACGTACTCAATTCCTACTGGGGTGCATACCTGTGCCAGAGTCTTACTGGGTGGTTCAGGCTTGTGCTCCTGTTCCTCTAGCTGGTGGCTAGAGGTGGTGGGAGGTGGTTGGTAAAGATAGCCGTCAGTTGTTGTTGACTCATACGCAAATTTTTACTCATATGCCAGCCTTGTTCCTGTTCCTGTTGTTGCTGTTAATGGTTTGATGGGTTTAAAGTCATGTGGAGGGTGCGTCAAAGTATCGCCTGTCTGCCTTCGAGATACTCGTATACTCGTAAAATCGTATATTTTGCATATGGACGCACGCCTGGGCGGGCAGCACCCACCGAACCACACAAAAAACACAACAACAACAAAAAAAGATGACATAAACTACAGTGGAGTTCACCCGACTGTAAAATACCCCCGCACTACACGCACACACTCTCACTGTAAAGCTGTTATGTTGTAGTACTACCACTGATTTCATAGCTGCCTGCTATGCGCCTGTTTTTAACACTTTTATATAAAATGAGGTGACTAACTTCTGCAATCAATGATTTTCTTGAAACCAACAAATTTTAGCTTCATTATATACCCGATTCAGCCTTGGACTTGTTCTGAACAAACCTTAAACACGCTTGCCACAGGGTATGACGAGCAGCACACCTAACCAAGAGTCGCCCAACCAACCAACTGTATCTTATGGCTTTAATAACTTTAGTGCTGGTACGTGCCATTGATCCTTGATGTGTGTATGTGTATGTGTGTGTGTGCGTGTACTTCTACATGCGTAGATATAGATGAAAGACATATATTTTACATGTATGTGTAAAAGAAAATGATAGAACGTTTTGGCAGGCGTCATGAAAATCTTCAAATTTGATAAAAAAAAAAAAAAAAAAAATCGCATGTGAATTACGATTTGAGAGATTTTGAGAGCTGCGTTTTTAAAATCGTTTACTTCAAAACAGGAAAACTAAATTTTAAAACATTAAAACTATTACAAAATGTGGCATAAGAACACTTAAAATATGTGCTTCGTGCGAGCTGAAGTATTTATTTTAGTCGTTTACTATTTAGGTGAATTTAGGTTTAAGAATTTAAAAAATTTAATTTTTAAAATATTAAAAAGTTTTTTTTTTAATGACTCCAAGGATAGAAATTGTAGCAATAAGGACACTGGCTCTTGTTTATATCAACCATTTCAGGATCTTAAAACTCCATTCAGACATTGTTTTTAAACTGTTATAAATATAAATAAATAAGTGATATTAAAATGTATACTAAACATATCAATAGATTTTTTTATACGCAGTTAAAAAACACTCGGAATTCGGCCTTCTAGACTAGAATATCTAATTACGAAGTATTATGGTTCAAAACAAAAATATTAAATTAATGAAAACATGTTTAATAAAATTAGGTTTTTTAGTTAGAATTCCAATTTGTTTTTTCCCTTAACTTATTAACCTCAAAAATTCCAATTTTTTTCAGACTCTTTCATTAAAAAATAATGTATATTTTGATAACTGATTTATATCTAATTTTTTACACTTTTTTTTTCCAAGATAGCAATTTATTTATGTTTTTTTAACCTAGTTGCTTGTTGAGGTTTACTTCAAATTTAAAATATATTGTTTTTGGCCTCAGTCCCTTTAGACACGAACCGGCCCAATTATCGCCATGTAACCAAAACTTCCGATTACCAATTTTTTTGAGCTCAGCTTAAGCATTTAATTTAATAAAAAATAAAATTTAAAATATTATATATGTATGTACATATGTACACATTTTTGGGCCAATTTTGTTTGCGTGTTTGTTGCTGCTGTAATGCTGCTTTTATTTGCGCACTTTTGATGGCCAATTCGCCTATTTTGGCCCGCTTCCTTAGCCACATTTCTTTTCGACGGATTTCTGCATAAATTTCATTTTCTACTCGACGCTTATTGTTCATTTCTTTTGCATTTTGTATATATTTTTTTTACTTTTTGCTTATTTATTTACGAGCATCGCAGTGCTTATTGTATGTGTGTGTGAGTTGTGGGTGTGTTTCATGGGTGTATTTGTGTGTGTGTTTGTTTGTTATTAATCTTCGTGGGAGTTATTGCTATATTCTCGTTGCTCTTGGAATTATTTGTAAATTTTTTCATTTCGTTCGTTGTTTTGTCTGTTCACCACCCAAAAAAAAGAAGAGCAGCCACAACACCGCACCACCGCATCACCGCACCACCGCAATGATTTGCGTTCATTTGTGTATGAAATTAAAATCACACCCATGAGATGCATTGTAAGTGAGAAATTCAGGGGGGAGACCAAAATGGCAGCTGATGAATACATACCTATATATGCCATACATATAGATAGATGTATATAGTTATATATATACTATATTATTTTTTTCATATTTTTTATTCGTTGCTGTGTTGTTCTGTTTTTTTTTCTGGTTGTTGTTGTGGAAATGGTCAACCCGTGGGCAATGGAATTTCCCGTCCGGCAAACTGTAAATTGAGTTGTTGCCCTTTCGTTGTAGCCAAAATGAAACGATGTTGGCCAAACTTTGGCCGCCGTCTAATTCATTCATGAAAACCGTTGAACTACCTCCACCTCCTGCCTTCCCCTCCACCGTCCACTGCCCCCCCTTACCACACCGCCCCGCCTCTTTTTTTAGAGCCTCCCTGAAGCTTCTGCTTAGCATACAATTGCCACATTAACTTGCCAGCCCCCAAAGATAAATCGCGTTGTGAGCTGCGAAATGTTTGTTGTTGCTGATTTTGTAGCTGCACTTGTAGTTGTTGTTGTTTTTGTTGTTGCAGCAACTATTTCGCACTAAAGCCCGCAGCGCAACAAACACTCACACACAGACACATCGAAAATCGAGGCAAGTTTGGAGGAAATGCTTTTTTGTAAAGTGCATTTGAGGCCGCAAGGCATGCGGCTCACACACACACATACGCACGCATACACACTCACAAACACACCAACACACTCACACAACAAACATCGACTTCTACTCAATTGGCCCAAGCCGAACAATTAAATTAACTACAGATTTATGCTATAAATAATTAACAAAATTTTATAAATGAAAACTTTGAAAACTTCAAAAAAAATTATTATTTTTGTTTATAATTAAAACGAAACTATACTAAGCTAATAAACATTTTTTATAAAATATATACAAAACTAAAGTAAAATAAGTTTAACAAATTATTTGCCAAACAAATTTGACTTTTATTTAAATTAAAATAATAGTTTATAGAAATTGAAATATTTTTTAACACTAAACAAAGGCTAATAAATACACAACTTGGTAAGAAAAAATATATTTTATTTAGTTTGCAACTCAGTTAATTATTGTAAATGTATTTTAGGTTAAAATTAACACAAAATATATTAATAGATAATTTAAAGAAATTTCATTATATTTTTAAAGAACAAATGAAGCAACGAGTTGACATAGATCTTCTGAATGGTAGAGTGGAGTGAAATGGTATGGACTCGAGTTGAGTTGAGTTGAGTGAAGTATAATCGACACTAACAACAATAAGAAAGACATGGAAGTGTAGGGAAGCATTTTTAATGTGTTTGCGCTTTAGCCAAAAGTTGGTGTTGGGCCCATTTTTCTTGGGCTTGTTAGATGCGGCTGCTCTCAAGATTCGAAACACTTTGCCAAAAGGTTTGCTAAGGCAGCCAAGTGCAAGAGCAGAGACAGACGGACGGACGGACGGACGGAGAGACAGACATTCAGACCAGACAACTGCCAACATACAATTCGTTATTGTTGTTGTTGATGTTGTTGTAGTTGTTGTTTATGATACGTCAGTTGTTGCAGTTGTTTGAAGAAGTTGTAAGAAATAGGCTTGCCAACGAGGAGGCCAATGTATTTAATGCTGAAGTTGAGTCTGTTTCTGAGCCTGAGTTTCAGTCTCAGTCTCTGTCTCAGCCTAAAACTGAAGCTGCTGCGGTACTTGTTGCTCTCACTGGGAAGCCGGCAACCAGCAGACAAATGAGCAGCCACCGCATTGAACTACACAGCACAGTGGTGCCAAGCTTAACAGGTTAAGGATGCAGTGTGTTCCAATTTCATTAATATTCAAACAAGTAGCAAACAGCACGCAAAATTAATCTGAAATCTTAAAATAAGAAGCCAAGAAAATGTAGCTAAAAACATAAATATCAAATAGCTTGAAACTCAATTTTAAGCAATAAAACAAGTTATTGCTGTTATTAAAATAATCTAGAGAATTATTAAACAATTTTAAAATTAAAAACAAAAATTTATGTTTGTAATGATTTACTGCAGTTATAGTTAAATAAATATGAAATAAATACCGAAAGCTTAAATAAAAAAAAATATATTATTATATATATATTATATATATTATTATATATATATATATATATATATATATATATATATATATATATGTAAGAAAATATATATATTTTAGAATATTTTTAGAATTTTGTTATTTTGCTTAATTTTGTTTGAAAATAAATAAAATAAAATACACAAAATAAAATATATTTTAAAATAAGGCAGCATATCTCTACTTAAGTTTGGATTGCTGGTACTAGGCTAAAAATTTAAGCTACCAAACGAGAGTATAGTATTTCCCCCACTAGGTAAAACTAAACATAGAACAGTATAGTTTTAAAAATCATATTGGCATGTCAAACAATAGTCCGCCTGCAGATAATTAGAAGATTAATAACTTCAGTAAATGAGTTAAACAATAATTGCAAAAATTATAAAAAATCATTAATGTTTAAAAACAAATTAAATTAATGAAAAAATAATTTTTAAATAATAATATTAAATTGAATTAAAATATTTGCATTCGAGGACACGGTTATGTGGCCACCAAAATGAAGTAGTTAAAAATGTGCTTAAAATTCGTAGGCATAGGCATCTATTACTGGAAATGCATTGACTGTGGCCAGTTAAAATTAAATGAAGGTGAAGAAGAAGGGGAAGAGAAAGACATAGAATAAGAGAAACAAGAAGAGCTTCTCAGTTGAGATTCTCAACTTCT
Organism: Drosophila nigrodunni; assembly: GCA_020829145.1. Lineage (NCBI taxonomy): Eukaryota > Metazoa > Arthropoda > Insecta > Diptera > Drosophilidae > Drosophila > Drosophila nigrodunni. The sequence goes on along the minus strand of JACVCZ010000002.1, from coordinate 3,415,026 downwards.
CTTCACATGCAAATGCAGGAAGTTTCCGTTGCCGTTGCCGTTGCAGGCAGGCCCACTGAACCAACCCGTTGATGAATTAGACACAGCCTCGTGGGCAATGGACAGTATAGTGTTGAACAGTGTACACTGTACAACGTAGTCTTGGACTGTTGGCTGCTGGACTGGCAGACGGGCAGACTAGTGGACAACTTGAAAATGCAACTGCAACTGCATAGCTCATTTTTCGCATGTAGCGAGTGAGAGACAATTCATTTATTAAACTGCACTTAACATCAACACCACATCATCATTAATATTGCCAGTCGTCTTAGCCAGTCTGGGACACATGCAACACACACTGCCAACGTGCAACATGCGGCATGCAGCATGGCCTCTTAAACGATTCAACAAACTGACAACGCGTTGCAGTCAGGAATTTCCCCTCAAAGCCTTTGACAGTCGCTTCTCATGTAGCCATAAATAATGCACCTCTAACCATAGCTTAACTGCAGTTTCTCCAACATTTTCCAATATGTCATAATCAATTGACAATTTTCGATGGCACATTGATGGCTTTCAAGAAAAAGAGGTAAGCGGAAAGTTTCTAGAAAGTTCTAAATGGATATTTCCCTATAGAAATCTTAGACATAACTGTTTAATTTGAAATAAACTCTTAATTTTAATTAAAATAATATTTTTCCAGCGCCCAAATTGTTCTTCCTGAACTTGATCTTGAACTCAGCTCAAATATGTGGATCAATGATCGTGGCTTTCAATTCAAAAAGCTTAAAAAAATAACAAAATTAATGAAAGAAATAAAAAAGTCAAAACTGAAATCAAATCCAAATTCAGATCCAATTCCCGCGCGCCAAATGTCAAGAACTCATGTTCAAATGTCAAACGCAACCGACAAACCGTTAATTAGCAAATCAAAGATATGCCACGCCACAATCAGGCTTGAAGATGAAGCTGGAAATGGAGATGGAGTTGGAGTTGGATTTGGAGTTGGAATCGCAATCGCAGTCGGAGTTGTGGCCACAACCACTGACAGGACGGCAGAAATCCGACAGTTGCGCACATTCGAAAAAGATCAATGAGAATTGTGAAAGAAGCTGAAGAAATACAGCAGACGGCGAGCAATTAAAAGCCCCTCAGGAGAAAGAGACACAAAGAGTGAGACATAGAGAGGCAGAGTGAGAGAGGAAGAGAGAGAGAGAGAACGAATGAGAGAGAAATGCTATGAAGCGGCCAAAACCAAAACGTTTAAAGCGCCCAAAGCACGTCAAGTTGTCAGTGCGGATGGATGTGATCGCACTGGAGGATCACGATGAGACTATGCCTACACTGGAAAAAATACCGCTTGATAAGGGGCTTAACTAAACGATTTCAAAAGCCAGAAAATTGTAAAACATTTTTTAATCTTTATGGGAAAAACGCTAAAATAATTTAAGCTAGAAAACTGAAATATAGAACCAAATTTAAAGGCAGAAAGCGAAACCCACAGCTAAGACTAAAAAATATTGAAATGCAATTAAAAAACTATTTTAAATAAAATTAAATTATTCATTACTGTTTAAGTGGCGGAAACTTTGGAACATTCTTTGAAACAAAAACTGTTTAATAGCAAAAATGTATAAACAATTAAAATTAATTGAAGTGAATTAATATTTAATAATTTTCCTAAATCTGATAAGATTAAAACTGACTTTTATACAGTATAGAAGTAAAAAAAAAACTTTTTACACTTATTAAAAAAATGTTTTCCTTCGAATAAAATATTTTTAAAATATTCTAAAATTGATTTAATAATGTCAAAAAGCATTGCGTGTTTATATAATGTAAATTTATATTATAAATTACTGGTCTTTTAATAATTTAATATTTAAATAGCTTTATTAGTTTCCTTATTTAAATTTTTAGAAATAGAAAAAGTGAATTGGACTCAGTGAGTGCGGCTTTAACTTGAGGCTGATATGATCACATTTTTAGACCCCGAGGGACTTATTAAGATTGTTTTTTGTTAAATTTTAAATAAACATCTTCACACATTGTTTTGAACAGTGTAGCAGAAACACAAGCTGAGAGCAGGAAGATGCGTATGGTACCACGGTGCACAGTGCAGCCCAATTCAGTTGTTGTCAATCATAAGCTCTAGCTTAAAGCTTGCCAAGTATCTCTCAGTACGTGTATCTTCTACTTGTTCCCCCATTCTTGTTGTTGTTGTTGTTGTTGTGTGCATCTAAGCGCTTCTAACGCACTGGCGCAGCTGTCGGATTTGCATTACCGCGTCGACTTGCCTTGAAATTATGTGAAATTGATCAATTTCAACGCTCTGCAATCCACTCCAATCCACTCCACTCAACTCCATCTCTATGCCTATCTCTTTCTCTATCTTTCAATTGCTCTGTCTCTTTTGTCTATCTGTATCTGTATCTGTATCTGCATTTTTTTTTTTTTTTGCTGGTTTCTTGTTCCACCTCTCGAGTCCATGGCAACTGCGTTTAATGTAAAATGTCAATCAAAAATTGCATATATGTTTATACATATACCATATAAGAAATCAAAAGGAAAACACGTTGGGAATTTAATTAGAAATGCGATTGTAGCTTCATCTCTGCCCGAGTTAAGCCTGGGAAAATGTAAAACTTATTGGTCGATTGAAGCCATGAGAACTCTAGTTTCATTTGATAATGCCTAAGCAATGTGGGTAAGACTCTTAAGAAAAGGATTATTTCTTAACAAATATGAAAGTCGATAATTAGGTGAAGTCTGTTCAAATTTCTACAGCCAAAGACAAGTGTGAAGTTCAATCCGTTTTGATTAATTGGGAGACCAGTATTAATAGAAGGAAATATAAGTTTAAGTCAGTCAGATAAGTACTTTACCCAAAATGTTCATATGTAAGAATATCAGTCAGCTTCTGACACACTGATCAAATACAGTGTGTCAGAAGCTGACTGATAATTAAGTTTGTTTGAAGATTTATAGGAAAATAAAAGGAAAAACATTTCAATTCAATAAGAAAATTATTTTTAGTGTATTCAAGTGTATGCTTTAAAGGGTTGCCAAGTATTAAATATATGAGTATTAAAATACTTGCAAAATATAAAATCTTAAAAAAGTTTATCTAGAGGAAAACTCCATATAAATATTAGCTAGATCAGTTACATTATTTACAATAATAATATTTTTGGAATTCAATAAATAAATACTTAAGTTTAAAGATTAAAAATTTAGTCAGTAACAGTTGATTAAACCCCATTCAGTCCCAAAATCCCCAATTCGATTCCCAGTTCTGCAAGTTGTCGCTGAGAGAGCAGTACAGAGAAGTTGTGTGGCAGAGGAAAAACAGTTTTTTTTTATAGAGACATAACTCAAAAAGCAAATGATTTATAAATATGTTTTTTGTGTGCGTGTGTTCAGTTTTGTGGCTTGACATGTGTGTTACCAAAGTTTTAGTGCTCGATTCGCTGGAAAGTGTAAAACAAGGTAACAAGGTAAGCCAAATACAGAAACAAAAGCCAACACCAAAATGCTCAAATGGTGAGAAAATGCTCGGACCATCAAATTATGGCGTTTCTATATTGTTGTTATTGCTGCTCTCTTTTATTTTAGTTAACTCCTTTATTGTTGTTGTTAATTGTGAGTCTTCTTTTTTTTTCGTTTTTATAGCACTTCCAATTTTTCTTTGTTTATTTTTGTAGGGGGAACTGCAAGCGATTTCAAATTAGAAATTCAAGTCCAGGCAGACAGGCGACTTCGGTCGGTAAACTTCAAACGAACCAATTGACAGTCCCACAAAACTGAGAGCGCAGTTTTGTGTATTAATTTGTCAACCGATTTGACAATGCAAAAAAATACAAAAATAAAATTTACCGATAAAAAAAATTAAACTTACGAATTTTAAATACTCTTAACGACTTTTTGCATGATTCTCAGACAATGCACAGAAGTTGAACCACAGTAAATTGTCATTTTTAAACGAAGTATTTAAATTTAATACAAGTTTAGTAACTGAAAAATATTAAAACTAAGAAACAAGAAGTAAGAAAGGCTACAGTCGACAGTCGACTGTAAAAGACACCGAACTCAATCGCATTTTATCAATCAAATATGTAATTTTGTACCGATTTGTCTTATGGATATAGTTCTCCAAGATAAACTTAGTCGGGGTAGTTATATTGGTAGCAAACACATAATGTGTGAATTTGGAGTGGTCGTTTCCAAGCTATGGAGTCATGATGGACTTTGATTCCAAATTTAGTGGCTCCAGCTTTTATAGTCTCGAAGATCCAGGTGTTTATCCGGACGGGCATACCGACAGAGGAACGAACGACTCTGCCGTTTATGCTGATCAAGAATATATAGGAACCGCCTTTTGTTACCTGCTACATCGCTTCACATAAACCTAATAAACCCGTTTACTCTATTTTAGTGTACGGAGTGTAAGAATTATAAGCTTTCTGTGGAATATTGATCCACTGCGAAGAACATAAAAGTATTCACTGAATACCTGAAATAACTAAACTTGACATTCTTTATAAGTAAGAAGAGCAAAGAATTAGAATGTGTGAAAATTATATGAGACTTTTTTAAAATATAATAAATATTAAATAAATATATTTCAAAAATCTTTATGAAAATTACCTAATAAGAAATTCTTTAACATAGCACTGAAATTAGTTTCTATCAAATAAATACAAGGTTGTCTAAAAGCTCTGCAATCACAGGTCTTGCTAATTTTTGGACTAGTCAAAGCATTTGGCAATTAGTACATATACCTATAAATACCTTGACATACTTAGTTGTAGTAATAGATAGACCAAAAAAAGGCAATGATTTAGCCAACTTGTTTGTGTTTTTATTTTTTTCAATGAAGTCCCCTCGTTAATTTGGCTATGAATATTTTACAACTACAAGTACGAGTATGAATGCGAGTGCGAGTGCGAGTGTGAGTATCTATAACATTTATTTCATTTAAGTTTTTATTTTTTAATATGCTTCATTTCTTTGAATTTCATAATTACACGGCTTTGACCGCTCAACGACTCTTTGTCTTCAGTTTCAGTATCTTTTATTTTTTTTGGGTTTTTTAGTCTTGGGGCCATCTTCAGTTATGAGCACTCGTATGTGAGTACAGGAAAATATTTAGTTATGTTGTCTACTCTACACCTCCCCTTCCCCCTTTCCACACCTTCCGCCACTTCTGCCACTCCCCCCTCCGCCTCTTTGACTAGTACTCATGATCCCCGTGCATGCGTGCTAACTGTTTTTGTCGCCATTCTCAGCCATTTACGTGTGTGTGTGTGTCTTTTTTCTTGAATGAAGTGGACAACTTGGTCAGCTTGGCAATGTTGCCAACTGGTTGACTGCCTGTTGACTGGTTTTTTTTTTCTTCTTCACTTTTTTTTTAGCGCTTGGCTTAATTAATTACGAGTATTGTTGTATAATTTGTAGTTGTTCAAGCATAATTCACAAGAAGCTCATGAATGGCTCGCTTTACACATTTCCGGTACAGTTGTGCCCAAAACAGAAAAAATAATAATAATAAAAAAAACTGTTTAGTTGCCAATGGGCCATTGTCCGCCCAGTTAAACGAACACAAAATGGAAGTAAAACAGGTCTTAAAAAGGTGAAGATGAAACTGTTGGACTTGAACATATGCTGTACTTACAATGGAAATTAGAAGATTTCAATTTGTGATTGAACTATCGAGTTTTTAGAGTAAGCTGAACATTAAAAATTAATTTGATATTTTTTATACAAATTTTGCAGATGAAAAGTCAATTGATAACTACATTAGACTACAAAACATGCAGTGATTAATTCAAGATAAAAATTGACTACCTATTTTGTGTACCTGTTTTGTTCAATTGTTTAATTGTTTATTTTTTAAGCGGTAGACAATAATTTTTTAAGTTTTAAATAACCTAAAAATTACCCCATAAGGATGATTATAAAGTTGGATTTTAAAGATTGAATTACTTTGTAACAGGTAGGGATTTTAAACAAATAAATTGCTGTCAATGCAGTCTTTACTTCTTTGAGCTTACCCCGCTTAATTTCATAAAAATAAGTACTCAAAATGATCTAAGCTAACATACACCATTTTAAGCTTACCTTTGAGTCTCTTTTTATTAAAAACTGTTTAATAATAAGAACACATGTATGCCTTGGAGAGTCTATTATTGGCACAAACTTATAAGCTCTGTTTCGTATAGAGAGCTGGGCTAAAAATTGGTACATAATCTATATCAATGTTGCTATGGTTGGGTATGTGTGTGTGTTTGTGTGTATAAAAAGGGCGTTGTGGGCAACGTCAATCAATTGGTTGGCTGGCTGCCTGGACGTTCATTCGTTTGGGCCTGGTTGGCTAAACCTGGCTTCAAGCGAAACCTGTGGCCCAAGCAAAAAATGGCAGCTGACTGACAGACAGATCGAAAATGTTGCCACAGCCACAGCAGCAGCAGCAGCAACAGCAGCAACTGAAATTGTGCCTCGGACTGGTCGAGACGAGACATTCAGACTTGTGACAGGCGGTGGCATGGCACGGCCACGACTTGCAGCCAGCGAAATCGATTGAACTGCCTTCATTAAACAGCTCAGCAGCCGCTCCCCGTACGTCTCTGTGTGTGTACTGCTATCTTTGTCTGGCACAAGCGCCAAAGACTTTAATAACTCCTTTCCTGCCGCCGAACCAAACTCAGATCCCGAGTCAGATCCAAACCCAGAGCCCGATGCAGTCAGAGAAATCTTAAATCGAGATCACGGCTGTTGTTTTGCTGTTGCTGCTGCTGCTGCCGCTGCTTCGATCAGGCAGCAAATGAATGGAATGGACGAGCTACGCTAATTTCCATGTTGGCCACAATTTGACTTCTGTTCGTTGGCCACATTTTGCAAATTTGCGAGCCGTGATTGCGGCCACAGACGAGACGAGACGAGACGAGACGAGACGAGACTCCAGTCGAGACTCAAGACTCGAGACTCGAGCTGCCTGCCACGCAATTTGCAACAACAACAAAAATCAGCTAAAGAATCGAGCAAGACACATCTGCAACAAATTGGAAGCCAATAATCAAATGTCAGTCAGAGTTCTACTCTCGGTCTTTCAGTCTCTGCGTCATTCAGTCATTCGCTCAGTCCGTCAGTCAGTCATTTAGTCAGCTTGGTGTATTCCCGATCCATCCACGTAGTAAATCAGTTTTACCCCCAGTGCCTCATTATTCAAACTTGGCTCACATTGCTCCAGTCTCCACTACATTCCGCTGCTGTCTATCTCGGTTATGATACCCTACCAAAGAGTATATTCACTTACTGGCAAGTTTTGCAAACAGAGTTCATTAAAAGTATGAACTCTTCATAGTTAAATTTACAACAAATTGTTTTAAAATCAAGATTTTGGTCTAAATAAGTTCAGTAAAATAGCTAAAACTGCTTAAAATCACTAAAACCAATTATAATACCAAATACCAGTCTATATATAATTCTAATTTTCAGAGAATTAATTTCAAAGAAAAGCCTTTAAAATATCTATAATATAATAATATAATTTATATTTAAAAAGAAATTTTTACATTACAAAAAAAAAATATGTACCAAATTCAATTAATGTAAAATTAATTTCTAATAGAATCATACAAATCTTTCATCATAATGAAATAGAAACAACAAAATTGTTCATTTTTGAAAATTATTAATGTATAAAAACTTATTTTTGTGAGGTTACAAGTTTTCCTAGGTTTCCTGTTTACTTCTCCTAAACCAACCACAGTTTATATACAGTTCACACATGGGTAAAGGGTATCTTTCCATCAAGCACACTCGGCTAATGTGTTCTTACTTGTTTTCTTTCTCATTTTTTGTTTTGTTTTTGTTTTTTTTTCGGGATTCTTGTGGCGTGTCCGATCTGCATGTCTATTCATTTAAAAGTTTTCGATTTTGATTTCATTTCATTTTGGCATTTGGCATTTTGCCTTCACGCTTTGTAGCTTTTTGACAAGCGGCTTGAATAACACATGGACTGAGAGAGAGAGAGAGAGAGAAAAAGAGAAAAAAGGAGAGATGAGGAAACAGTGTGGGATTGAGGGAGAAGGCCACTCTATGCCAGAGCTCACTGTGGTATTGCTTTTGCCGCTCTGCTCTGTTCTTAATTGTGTCCGATGTCGATCGCTTCTGTTTTTCTCAGTATTGAAATAATTATCAGTACCATGAGAATGTCAGTCAAAAACTCAGCTAAAATCCAATTTGTTTGCAACGCTGCTTCTAGTTCTCATTGATGAATTAAATATTTAATGTGTTGCAGATCACTGCTAAATTCCTACAAGCATTTGTAGGAATAGCAAACGAATTGAAGTTAAATTTGAAGAGAAGTAAAAAGTGAAGAGAATTAAAAAAGATACAGCTCCATATAGTTAAATAAATTTTGAATTCAACAAAATAAAAATAACTTCTCACATCAAATTGTTTAGCAATTACATTTATTTGTAACAAATGTTGAAATTAAAATATTAACATTTATTGTGCATTAATTGAAATACAAATGAGTTTGTATTCCAATTTGCACGTGTTTGTGTCATAAAATACATATTGTTATTTTTTTTTTTTTTTTGGTACGCCTCAAAATGTGTTCTGTGCAGTCGAGTCTGTTGATTGGTTACTCGTTTAGGCATCGCGGTCATCTGTTTTCTTCCCCTTTCCCTTTGCCTTGGTCTTGCTCTTGCCGTTCTCCAGCATTTGGAATGCAGCATCGTCCCCGGACTCAGCCCCCTGCATACACTTCTGGTAACTCTCAAGACTGATCTTCTGCAGACCATGTAGAGCCCGCACTGTTGTAGTAGCCGTATTCAGGCTGGCCAGAAAGTCATCAATAGTCGAGAAACGCATTCCGATGCGACGGGAATTGTTTTCCGGAAGTATTTTTATATCGTCCTCCTGCGTGCTATTCGAGTCCATCCTATTCGATTCACAAACGAACAAATATTTTAATTTCTTTTCCTTTTTTTTTTTTTTTTTTTTTTTTTGTGTGTGTATTTTGAATGTCTGCTGATTGCCAAAGAATTTGACACTAATGTCATAAGTTGTCACTGACACGTTGTAGATGAATCGTGTTTACTACGATTGGAGTCAGAGTTGTCTTAGAAAATTAGTAATTTGTTATCGATTGAACTTTGATTGAACTAAAATACACGAGACTCCGATTATTGGTCTTATAATTTAAGAACACATTATTAATCTATTTAAACCTCAAACAAGAAATCATTCATATAAGTTTTAAATATATATTTAATAAGTTTCAATATTTTTTGGCCACACATACAAAAGCCAAGTTGCTAATTCATACAGTAGCTCAGATTTTAGTCGCAGATAAAAATACTTTAATTTAAGTCTTTATTTGTGACAATGTGAACTCGAGTTTTAAGATCAATGTGCTCACTTCAGTGTGTGCAATAAAAAACTAATTATTTTGCTATATAAAAAACAAATTCAAAGTTCAAATTGAAAAGTTATATTTGTGATGTGTTAAATATTTTTGATTAACTGAGTGTGTTTCTGAAATTGAACCATTAAGTATATCTTATTTAATTTTTAGCTCTTTTTCTTTCTTTTATACAACTGTTATTTTTATTGTAAATAAATTCTTTGCCATTGGCGTGTTGTGAGCCTTTTTTGATTGGTTCCACATAACGCGCGCTTCTCAAATAATTAACAATAAAAAATTTCAAACACATTTTGACACAATTTTAATAGTCAATAAAAGTTGTGGGGAGTGTTAAATGAACAGGAGCGCCGTCAAAAGTGCTCCAAAAGCAACAATAACAACAACATGTAGTCCAAACTTGAACAACTTCGACAAACAACAACAATAACAAACACAAGCAAAATGCTTTAAATTTGTTGCTGTTAATGTGGCCATTGTTCGAGTTTTTTTTCTGTGCTCGTTGTTATTGTTATTGTTGACAAATCGATAAACAGCTCAATTAGCATTTTTGATCTTGAAACGTTCCGCCCAACCCAGTACCCAGTACCCCATTCCCCCACCGCCCCCTTGCCAGACCTTGCCCTTAGTGCAGACAAAGTTGTTTGACTGCCCAAAAACTGTCGGCGCGGGGAATGACTCGAAAAGGGTCGATTGGCGCGGGGTTGACGGGGTGTAAATGGTAATCATAAATCAAAGCATAAAAAATTGAGTTCAATAATAAATTTGTATGCTCTTGTCGTACGCCACACAATTATGCAAAATGAGCTGTCAAACTTGGCAATTGACAGCTCAAAGTTGGAAATTTGAAGTTTCAACTTGGCTGCAATTTGTGACTTTTGGCCAAGTTAGCACTGAACGAATAATGCTGACAGTGGCGGGCGGGGACATGTCTGCTGGAGACAGCACATCAATCGTCGCAGGCAATGAATATCTATATCTATATATATACTTGTCTAGCTCTACCTCACTTTTTCATAATATTCTTAATGTTCTAATTGAGTTATTTTTTGATGCTAACTACAGACTAACTATAAGAGCTAGAAACTTGTAATTTTATAGGCAAACGTGTGTAATATAGGCTATCTTTTGTGCTTAGATTATAGATTTGTTTAGTACTGAGTGTTAAAAATATTTACATAGCTAATATGTAATAACTGTGAGAAATTAAAGAAATTAACTTTTAACCTCATTTAATTATTTTAAAACAAAAATTTAAATAGACTGAATAACATAATAAAACTGAGTAGATTTTTAATAAGTAAAAAATCAAATTAATCTTTAAAACCTATAAACTCCCATTAATTAAAAAACTAAAATCAAAGTAAAGTTTAATAAATTTAATAGAAAATATTTTAAAAGTGACCAAAATTTAAATTTACAGCATAAATTCATTATATTATTATGAGCTACATATAAAAGTAATTATAGAAAATTCAAAAATAATTAAATTGTTTTCTTGTTAATAAGTTTTTTATCACTGTCGGTTATATATAGAACATAAGGCCAAGGGGGCTGAGAGGGGCCGCAGATGGAGGAATCGATTAAGATACTTTTGCTGTACGACTACAAGTCAAAGTTATTTCAATAATTCAATCACGTGTTATCGAATAATTGAATAAGTCATCGTGTCATCGAGCGACACAAATTTAATTTCAATACGCAGAACGTTTAACGTTAAGCGAACGGGACGACAACGTCAAAGACATTGCCGATTTGTGGTTGATAGTGCGAAAGAGAGTCAACTGAGTGAAAGAGAGACAGGGAGAAGGAGAGAGTGAGATAGATGGAGTGGGAATACGTAGACGGAACCAAAGGCAACGTGAGTGATTGTCGCAAAAGCTCAAAGGCGACAACAACTCTTCGAATTGTACTGATTTTTATTTATTTTATGTTTGAACTGAAACGTTTATGGAATTTCAAATTACTGACAAACTGATGGACTGACGATTGAATTGACTGCGCCCCGACTAATAGGGAGACCCCTCTCTCTACCACACCCCCTTCACTATAGAGATACATGTATATATACGGATATATATGGCCCTATGTAGCCCAGTTACTCGCTTATACTCCCTGCTTGCCAATTGCTGTGGGAAAATTGTTGTCGAACTGAATTGGTAAAAAGGCGTGGCAAATTTTTCATTAACATCATGTCCAAATCCAAAACTAACATGTCTAAACACGATCATTGATTGTATCTGTGACTGTGATTGTGATTGGGATTCCGATTTGGACTTGGTTTTGGTTTTCGACTGTGTTTGCGATCGTGAGCGCGTCAATTCGCATTTTAAGTGTGCCCGTATTAAGGGCTACCTTGAACTTCAAATCCAGTTCAATTAACCGATCTTGACATTGATGGCTTTCCCATTTATCACTAATAAATAACTTTACTTATTTGAAACCTTAGCTCACTCTCACTACCGAAATAATTGAAGCAATGTTTCAGCTCGCTTGGAGTCAGTTGTTGTTTTCTGGTGAAATAATAAGAAATGAATATTGTAAAAAACTCTTTAGTTAAAAAATAAAATGTACTGAATATGTTAATAGTTTTTAAAAATGTTTAACACAAATAAGCACTAAGCGTTTTTATATGTATCGAAAATAAAGTGAAAAGCAAACCATTTATTTGTTAAAGTCTGCGGAATTGTGTGTCTAAAAATAATACTTTAAACGCATATAAAAAACTATAAAACAGCCTACTAAATAATTCTGGTATTTATTTTAAATACAAGAAAGAAAGAAAGCTTTGAAAAAGGAAATCAGTGTGAGGATAAATGAACACTTGCTAGTTACCTTTTAATGAACTGTTCAAAATAATTATATAACGAAATTTTGAAACTCGGAAAACACATTTTGTTTTCTCAAAATGTGAAACATATTCGATTTTTTTTATTGAAGTAAATAATATATATACTTTTTAATTTTTCTAAAATAAATTATAAATTATTAGGTCAACTACTTATAAAATTCAAAAAAGTTCTTTCCTTTTTCCTTCATTTATATCTTTCGAACTAATATCATTTTTTGTTTCCACAAATTAAGTTATAAATAAAACGCTAATTTGTTTTTACAAAATTTATTAAATTTTAAATTTGCCACAATTAACAACTCGGCTGAAAACAAGTGCCAATAAAATGCACTGCAGATTTACGATCAATTATCGATCCCTTAATTTTTGCAAAAGATATATCGAGTGCGAGGCAAAAAGCTAAAGTGTCTGCACGTAAACTGGGTCGATAACTGACCTACAGAAAGAATGCAGTAGGAGCTCACTTCTTCCTACTCCTTTCTGCCTACTGTCGCCTCCCAATGTCGCCAATCGAATCGGTCAATCAGGCAGTTAGTCGGTTCAATGATCGGTCCGTGGATTCGATAGATTTTTGACATACTCAGCGCATTGAACCTCAGAGACACTAAGACACCGAGAGTGTATGTGAATTTGGATTTTCTCATTCACACGCTTGCGATCCGTGGGAGAAAAATGCGTGAGTTATTGTTGTTTCTGTTGGTGTTTTTGTTGTAGATTTTGCGGCTTTGTTTTGTGAATGTTTTGTGGCTTTTTGGGGCCAAAATTTGCGCTGATTGGGGCCAGGAACTTAAACAAATCAATACGAAAACGATGCAAATGGCAAAAGGCATGTCAACAATGCTGCCGAGTAATTGGCAGTGTTTGCTCTGAAAGGAGACAATCATCAGGAGCAGGAGTTGCCACTGATGTTGATGATTGCATTACCTACATCTCTCTCTTACTCTGTCTCTGTCTCTATCTCTTTCTCCTTTGTGTCTCTGTGTGTGATTGCGATCGCTACTCTCAGTTGCCGCCAAAGTGCAGCTAAACATCTGGAGCAAGAGGCAAAGACACTGACTCCCAACATCATCACTCTCTTCATGCTCCCAAAAGGCAGGTGATCAGTGATCTTTGCCGACGCGTTGACCAGCATTGAATTGTGCTTGCTTTGATCTGTCACCGCGTAGCACTGCACCACAGCAGCACAGCAGCACTGCACCACAGCACCACAACACCACTGACCCACCACCACCGCCAATCGAATCACGGCAGGCGCGCGCAGCACCAGATAAAATTATTGAAATTACATTGGCAAGACGCCGCAACGTCGATCAGCTGCAAACAGCTGCCAGCTAGAGATGTCACAAGCTAATAATCGATTGCTTAAGCGATAGTTTTTTTGTTGAGCTTTCGAAATGTAAGTTAATATTCAACTACATCTGGGTATATATTTTTAAACATATTTATTTAATAATGGTTTTAAAATGAAAGTATTAAAAGTAGTTTCGGAATTTATTTTATTTTATTGGTTCATCAGCCACGTTGTTTATCAATATCAACGCCGTGTCCTGTTCCCTTTATGGTCTTGAACGATCAGTGTATTTAGTCATCAACTTAAACAAATATCAATGTAAATTTCATAATCATACAATTTCATAATCAAAACTCAAACCATTCTGCTATTTATTAACAACAATAGTAAAATATATTTTTGTTAAATCGATTAATGACCGACAGTTGTTGAAACATTTCATACTTTATTTAATGTTAATTTTTAAACATTTCAAAATAGTTAGTTTAAGTTAAAATTTAATCCCTATAAAACATATATTCTTTCTCTAAATTAATAAATTGTTGTTAGATTGGAAATTAAAAAAATACTTTTTAATTAATACAATATTATGAATTTAATCAATGCTCCATTTATACAAATTTGTTGTCCGTTCTGTGAAACTTCACCAACAACTCAACTTCGATACATTGTGATTTACATCACTACTGCATCACATGAACACATGATCACTTCTTTGGCGATTTCTTTTAAGACCGCGCGACACGATCACCAACACTTTGGTGGAACGAGCACGGCCGAGAATTAAAGATCCGGCAATAATTATCGCTTTTAGTTTCAACTTGGCCTGTCAATGTAATTCCAAAAATGTCGTCAGTGTCGCGTTGTACTTGTGTAGTAGCTCATCAGAGCCAGGCCAGCCAGCTGAGATCAGGCTCAGATCAAAAGTCCAAGCTCCAGTCCCAGTCGCAGTCCCAGGCACAGACCCAGCCAAAACCTGACCCAGAGTTGTGGAATTGTTAAGTCGTCGTCTTGATCGGCATACTGTGATTTTCATTCGATTTCATCGTCTGCCCCCTCTGTCTCTTCTTTCTCCCTCATTCGTCACTTATTCAACGTTTTTAAAATGTAATCATCATTAAAATATTTATGGGATATCTCTCGCTCTAACCAATGACAAAAGAACAGCACCCAATCGAGGCAGTTAGTTGGACAAAACTGTGGACGGCTTGTAATGACCATACATAGCAATTGGTTCTCACGTTTCCAAAGAAAGAAAACGCTGCCAATTTGGCGTCATCGTTGTCACAGTTGGACGACTTGCAGTTGGACCTTAACTCGACTCAAGTGAACTCAACTCGCGTCGAGTCGAGTCGAGTCGAGTCAAGTCGAGTTGAGTTAACTCAATTCACTGCCGAGTTGCATCAGGAATCAAACGAGGAGTTTGTCGCTGTCATTGTCATTGTCACCTGAGTCAGCACATCTAAAATATCTAAACAATTTCAGATTAAATCGATCTTCGTTTTAAATTAAAAGCTTTAAAAGCACATGAAAGCTTTCATGGGCAGCCTAACTTGTTCAATTTAGTTGGGAGCTTAAAGACCAGGTATTTATAATAATCTTATTACACTCTCCAACTTTGTTTACATATTGATGAAAACCCTTGAAGGCTGAAGTAGAAAGCTTTGTGGACTTTACGGTCCAACTTTCAAATAGGGAGCTTTAAAAGTGCATGAAAGCTTTAAGCTAGGTTTTGTTGACTAAAGCCAATTTTAACTCGTACTTACAGTAATTTATTACTTAGTTTTACAGTAATTAAAGTAATTTATTCCTTAGTTTTGAGTTTTAAAATATATGTCGTAGCTTTATAACAGAAATGTTAGGGTGGACTTATGTTAATAACATAAGCATTTAATAATACTAAGTTTAGAACTTAGTAAGTGTTGAGAAACGTTTAATACCTTCGTAAACTAACATGTGGAAAAAGGTGAGGTCCGAGCTAGACGGCTATATGGACTGAGTGTGAAAGCTGAATAGTGGCAGCAAGGACTGTCAAAAATAAGGAAGAAGAAGAAAAAGGGATCACGTGGACGCATTGCGACTCGCTACGCGACTGTAGAGAATAACTTTACAATGGATTAGGAAAACGTTCAGCTTTCTTAAAAATATGTATTTTATATAATATGATCATCACATGATACCCAATTTAGTTTATTTTTCTCAAAGTTCAATTAATGCTTTAAGTTCTTTTAGAGTAGCAGTAATTTTATCATTTATTTTATAATATTTGTATTGCACTTCTTTTTATTTAACAAATAAAATAATAATCCCTATACTATGCGTAATTAAAATCAAACTTTAATTAGAAATAAATCAAACTAAAATTTGATTTACTACTAATCATTCATGTTACATTCATTTGACACAAAGTAACAATCTATTAGCTTTTAAGCTCAATCACCCAAGTGCTGAAACTGATTTTAAAATTTTGGATTTCAGTTTCTTATAATTTTTATAAAATTTTTTTTTCTGTCTTTTTTTTTTTTGTCTTCTGAGACATTGCGAACACACTTCTTCGATTTGTTTGCTCGTCGAAGCGTTTCACTGTCATTGCCAATGCTTGTGTTTTTGTACCCAGTGCAGTGAGTATAATAGATTTGTCAATAGTTTTTTAACTTCTCTAGAAACTTGTTGTTAAAAATATCTTGTGTATCCTTTCCTACTCAGCATCGATATTGCACTAACATAAGTCAAGTATAACTGGTTTTTAAGTCCTTCTCCCATAATTAAAAGCATATTTAGAAATTTTTGAATTTCACTGATGTCTAAATAAAAGCACTTTAAAGGGTTTTTAATAGTCACTCTAGTGAATTAAATTGCTCAAATAAAACGACTAAATTGTCTTCTTAAATAGCTAGTTCTGTACTAACTCTGTATTCCCTCAGAAAAATTATTATTTCATACTAAAAATTAGGTTTGTTTGTATCGATGTTAAGTTTACTATCGAAACTTCGATATTTGCTCGAATGTTCAAGTCGCATTATCAGAAGGCACTGGGTATATGTGAGCCTTTTGAACTTAATTGTATTTTTCTTGCTTGGTTTTTTGTGGGGTCTGATGAGGTCTTTGCATCGAAGTCGTTTGACTGACTTGTCATATGTGGCATATGTAGCTATAAATGTTGCTGTTGTTGCTATAGTTCCTCGAGTTGTTGTTGTTGTTGTTGCTGCTGTGGTGGCAGCTGTTGTCGTTTATCAATTATGACAAATCTTTGCGCATGCGTGGCCAGCAAAAATCGTCGTCAGTCGTCAGTGGTCGTCGTCGGTCGTCAAGTATTGCTCACTCCTCACGCTCTCCTTCTTCCACCCCTCCTACTCTCGCATATGTCAAGCCCCTCCCCCGCCCATCGCAGTCCTAGCAGACAGTACTGCCTGCCTATGCTGTGCCCCGCCCCTTTTGCCTATAACCATTCGCGTTTCATTTTAATTTGTAATTATTTCTTGAGCGTTTTTTGCGCTCGTCTTCGGTTGCTACCAGTACTTTATCTGCCTCCTCTTCTTCTTCACCGTCTTTAGCTACTTCTGCTTTTTTAACTTCTTCCACCGACTTTTGTTCATTATCGTCTTGTATAATTTCAAACGATTCCGTAGTTATTGTAGTTCCTGTCTTTGCATGTTTGCTTTTTTTTCCGAACTTCATTTGCGCTTCGGTTCGGTGACAAATAAATTAAGTAGTCGACTAAACAAAAAAAATATATATACATATATAGATATATACAAAGTTATTTCTATAGTATGTATATACAAAAAAGCTGACTGGTGGCTTTTTGCCATTATTACAACAACAATAACAACAACAACTATATCAACTAGCTGCAATTAAGAGACGGCAACATTGTTGTTGTCCATCATCAGCTCGTTCCACTGTAGTTGTCACTGTGCTTGCTTCTCGGATCTTGAGAACGCCCCTTTTTCTTTAAGATTTATTAAATGTTCGGTGATTGGAAGAACTTGAGCTGAGACGAGACGAGAGAGACCGTGCAAGCGAGGAACTCAGCAATTACTCAAAAGTAGCGTTCAAAAAAGGGTGTTCTTTAAATTATTCACTGATCTGGCAACGCTAATCGCCGCAAAAATTATTTATTAACTCAATTGGTTGGACGATGTGCTTAAATGTTACTGGCTTGAGGTATTTTTTCATTAACTCGATCTTTTTAATTTAATTATAGATTTTTTGCGTATATATTTTGTTAGTTCTGATTGTTTTGATCGATTTCATGAGAGAAAATATATATATTTTATTTATCTGTCTTTAAAGCTGAATGTTTTAAAATTAATTTTTATAGTTTTATTTGAAGCCAATAAAAAATTGAATTTTTCATTTTTTTATATGTTCGAAACATTATGAGTTCTTTAATTAAAGGCAATGAAACAAAAATTGTAATAAATTGCTGATGCATAGCACTTTAGAAATAAATTCTTTTTATTTGAATAATTATTGTTTTTTGACCACTTTTGTTTGGGGCATGACTTTAAACGCCTTCTGATAACTATGTTTAAGCTTAACCATTTTATTTCTACCAATAAGTAATTCCTTTTACTTATTTATTAATGAATAAATTAAATAAATTGACATATTTCACACAAATACTTGAATTAAAGTGCTAAAACTGCGACTAGTTCCCTTTTTCCCTTTTTTTGCAGTGAAGTTGCCATGTAGCCAGAGTGATGCCACATGTGCTGCCCACACGTTGCCACAGACAACCGACACTCAATCAACGTTTGCACTGCCAACTTGAAGCCAAATCAGCTGCTACTGTGCAGCAGCCCAGTCTCTGGCCAAAGCGAGGGTAGAGCAGGGGACCAAGAAGACTGCACTACCGCTGCTCAATGTGGTTGGAAGGTATGATATTTGGTGGTGAGCGGTTGGTAGTTGGCGGTGGTTTACCTCAATGGCTTCGAGGTGCATTTGTCGTTGAATCGTTGATTAATTTGGCATATGACAAATTATGCGTTGGCCAGCAATTAGAACTGAAATCAGCAGAATCACAACAGCAATAGCGACTGCAGCAACAATAGTGGCTTTGACCAGTATACCGTGGTAAAAATGGACCTACTTTTGGACAAAAACTTTCAGATCGGAGCTATACACTTATGTGTAAAAATAAATACGTAATTTTTAAATAATTTAATTGCGCTTTATTTAGAAATTTAAAAACATTGAAGTAAAATAAACTTTAATATATTTATTTGTATTATCTGCTCCCTTACGAAAACGGCAAAAAAAAATTTATTAATTGTTGCCATCAAAAACAAAATCAAAACTTATATATTTAAAAGTTAATTTTCGGAAATCGCAAAAAAAAAAAAATTTTTACTGCAAAAAAGTATGAATTTGGCCCACTGTACTTAGTTCTTTGATTACACTCAATTCTCAGTTGACCAAACTTTCGGACTTGCACATTTAATAAAATGCTCAACAAAACACGTACAAAAGCTTCGATTTCTTAAGCTGAAAATAGAGAGAGATGGAGAGACAGAGAGATGGACAGAGAAAGAGAGAGCGAGAGGGAGAATGAGGTGCGTCAACAGACGACAAGTGGCACTTTGGCGCATTAAGAAAATCTGTACAAGTGTCTTTTTGGCAGGGCAAAGTCAGAGAAGCCCAGGGATGGCAAAAAGAAGCAGGAGGGGTTAACAGACCAGGGACACAGGGAGTCAAAGAGAATTATAACGCCAACGTTGACCGTCAGCCAAATGCAATTTCATTGCACAACGAGGATTATAAATTTTGAGACTCGAACGGCCACGGCCACGTCCTCGTCTTTGTCCTCATCCCCTGTCTCCTGTGCTCCAAGTCCAACGACTGTGGCATGTTTAATCACTTTTCATTTAAGCAGCGGCACAAAAAAAAAACCTGGCTATATGTATATCTGAAAATTTGTCCAGTCATCGGCATTATTTAATGAGTTGCCAACAGGTTGCAGCACAGGCCAAGTCAAGGCAAAGTCAAGCAGAAAATCAGCAGCAGTTGCAGTAACCACAGTGCCTGCTGCTGCTGCTGCTGGTGCTGCTACAGCTACCGCTACGTAAGGCTGCTACCGCTGGTATGGCTGCTGTTGCTGCTGCATCACTTTCTGCAGCAGGAAAGTTGCTGAGTCAGTGCCGCAAACAGAAGCCAACAGCCACAGACGACGCATCAGTCAGAGACCGTCTCGCAGTCAGCTACAGGGTCCATGTCCACGTCTACGTCCATGTCCCTGTCCAGGTTGCAAGTACGGCAGCAACCTACGCCTGTTTAGTGTGCAGCTTCCTTGTGAGTCGACTCTCAGCCCCCCTCTTCAGTCCCCAACACCGCCTCAGTTCCTGCCAGAAGTGTCATGTAAATGCAACTTGTTGGGCGCTGCCATCACCATCGCCAGCGTCGAAGTCGACGTCGCTGCACTTGACATTGCCACAGTCGCTGCCACTGCCAGTGCCACTGTAGTCTCGCAGTGTAATGTCAATTTGACAGACAAACTGTCGACCGTTTGAAGCATATTCAGCTACTGTCTACTGTTGCTTATTCACCGATTATGATTTGTTTGATTGTGTTGCGCTACCAAATGTGGCATATTACTTTTATTTAAGTAGAAAATGATAAACTTTAAAAATTAAAAAAAAATTATAAATAAAATAAAGCACAATTTTAAAGCATACTCTGATTAAACAAAAATTATTTTTAAAATTTAATTTTTATTCCAAAAAAGTCAACAAATGTATCTACACAATTTCAAACTATTTTAAAGGAGTTTTAATTTATTTAAATATATATTGTTTATAATGTATTTGTTTAATTAATGTATATTAATTAATTATATGCAGTTTTTTTTTCTTTTTAAAATGGATACATTTGATAGGTTTAGAATAATTTTTTTTTTTTAATGTAAAGCTCTTTATTTTAAAAAGTGGAAGTTCCTGTCCAATAATTTTGTTTAAACATAAAATACTTTCATATGACAGTTACTTTAATAATATTAAAGGCTTTGTTCCATACTAAGTTCAGTTCTTTAGTTGATTAACCTCATTTTAACCTAAGCTAAATTTTTATTTTATTCCCCATTGTGTGGTTTTTTAATTCTAAAACAAAAATTGATAAAAGCTCTTTCAAATGCACTTTACATTAATGCTGTTGAAATATCAGCCGATATTAATTGCAAAAAGCGTTCTGCTCATTAACAGTCTGGCAACTCAATACTATTAAAGAGTTGGTAAAATGAACAAGTTCTTATATGAGTTTTTCATAAGAAAGAAAAAAGAACAAGATTGAGGCAACAACGCGAGTTTGAAAAAAGAAAAGAATAATACAATCGCAAATATTTAAAAGCAATCTTTTGTGTGTTATTATTTGGGTGTGGAGTCTGGAAATCCTGGAGCAATAAATTCATAAGTGGCGACATTGCTGGATGGTGGAAGCACTTTGGTTTAAGTGAGATCAAGACGCCACTGTTTATCTATAGGTTATGGGCCCAGACCACGCCACTACTGCAGCTAAGTAAACGTTTTATTATATATTTTTTCTATAGATATTAAACATGGAAAAAACAAATAAACGTAATATAAAAACAATTTGATGGCGAAAAGTATGCCATCTGGAAATTTCGCATAAGAGCACTTTTTAAGTGAAATAGACGCATTGAAGGTTATAGACGAAGAAGTAGAGGATACAGAAGAATGGAAGAAAATGGAAAAACGCGCAAAAAAGCGTAATTATTGAGTATTTAAGTGACTCATTTTTGAGTTATGCTAATAGCACAGATTCTGCAAAAGAAATATTGCAGAATTTGGACTCAATATATGAAAGGAAGAGTTTGGCTTCGCAATTATCTACACGCAAGCAATTGCTATCTTTAAAGCTAAAGGGAGATACTCAGTTATTAATTCATTTTGCTTTGTTTGACGATCTCATTGCCGAATTACAAGCGTCTGGCGCCAAAGTCGAAGAAATGGACAAAGTTTCACATTTATTGCTTACTTTGCCATGCTCGTACGATGGAGTAATAACAGCGATTGAAACATTGGCAGAGCAAAATTTAACTTTGGCATTCGTTAAAAACAGACTGTTAGATCATGAAATTAAATTAAAAAATATTAGCAAAGACACTAGTTTAAAGGTAATGCAAGCTGTAAAGAATGATTTTAAGTCTCAATTCTCTAATAATAATATTAAGAAAAACAGTAAATTTGTGAAAAAGAATGGATATAAGACTCAGAAGAAATGTTTTCATTGTGGCAAACTTGGCCATCTAAAAAAGGATTGTTTTGCATTAAAAAAGAGGAAAAGAAAATAATGAAAATGGCAAGCAAGCACAGATGACCAATGCACAGGTTCAGGCAAGTAACCAAGGAATTGCATTTATGTTGAAACGCGCAAACAGTGGACATAATGTTGGATTCTTACTGGACTCTGGTGCGTCTGACCATTTAGCCAACAATGAAAACTTATTTAAAACTATAACTGAACTGGGTGAACCGATAAAAATTTCTGTGGCTAAAAAATGATGTATATATTTATGCAATCAAGAAAGGCACAGTGGAACTGTTCACAAACACAAATGAAAGAATTGAACTTAAGGATGTTTTATATTGCCCCGAAATACCGGAAAATTTGATTTCAGTCAAGAAGATGCAGGAAGCAGGCCTTACAATTGTATTTCATCCAGGAGGTGTATTTGTTAGAAAAGGTAATTTGGAAATAATGAAAGGAAATATATTTGGAAATGTTCCGCTGATTAATTTCTTTTCTAATAAATTGGCTTGTGTTGCTAATGCAAAGAACTTTAGTAGTTATAGTTTGTGGCATGAGAGGCTAGGACATATAAGTAAAGGGAAGTTTTCAGAAATAAAAAGCAAAAAATATGTTTAATGATACCGAAATATTAAATAAAGTCCTACCAGAGGATGAATTGTGTGAAGCATGTGTAAAAGGAAAGCAGACAAGATTGTCTTTTGAAAAGTTTAAGAATAAAGACCATATAAAGCGACCCTTATTTGTTGTTCATTCTGATGTGTGTGGACCAATCACACCATCTACAGTTGATCATAAAAATTATTATGTTGTTTTCATTGACGAATATACGCATTATTGCGTAACATATCTGTTGAGTTATAAGTCAGATGTTTTTGCTGTCTTTCAAGACTATGTAGCCAAAAAGTGAAACGTTATTTAATTTAAAATTGGTTCATTTATATATTGACAATGGCAGAGAGTATTTATCGAATGAAATGAAAGAGTTTTGTATTCAAAAAGGCATAAGTTATCATTTAACTGTTCCACATACTCCGCAACAGAATGGTGTATCCGAAAGGATGATTAGAACTATAACGGAAAAAGCTCGTGCTTTAGTTATAGGGGGGCAAAATCCAGAAATCTTTCTGGGGTGAAGCTGTGCTTACGGCTACATATTTGATTAATAGAAGCCCAACTAATGCATTACGTGAATGCAGAAAAACACCATTTGAAATGTGGCACGATAAAAGCCATGTTTGAAATACTTAAGGGTATTTGGTTCGACAGTATATGTTCTCGATAAAACGAGAAAACGAAAGTTTGATGACAAATCATGGAAAGGTATACTTGTCGGTTATGAACCAAATGGATACAAAGTATGGAATGTGGAGGGCAGAAGGTTTATTACTGCAAGAGATGTTCTGTTTGACGAGTCAAACAGGAACATGACTAGTGCTGTGGTTGTTGAAAACAACATGGATTACCACGAACAAGTGGAAAACATTGAACCGGATATTGAAGACTCTAATCTTATGGAGTGTGAAAAGGTTCAGGAGAAATCTGATACTATAATATCAGAAGTACAGCCTAGTGAAGTGGAAAGTGCCGATCCTGAAATGTCAGGTGTTTTATCTGAAAATAATGAAAGAAACTCTGAAGAAAGTGTTCGAAAAAAGCGATAGACTAAAAGAAAAGCCTAAATTGTCATATAGAGATATGATTAAAAATTGTGTAATGCATGCAGAAACTTATATAAATACTGTCCCAACTTCGTTTGATGAAATTAACAGTAGAAGTGATAAGGTACAATGGAAAGAGGCTATCAATGATGAACTTAATTCTCATAAAGTGAACAAAACTTGGTCACTAGTTGATATGCCTGAAAATAAGAATATTGTAGATTGTAAATGGATTTTTACAATAAAACAAAATGAATTTGGTAAACCTGTGAAATATAAAGCAAGACTTGTAGCGCGTGGATTTACGCAGGAGTATTTAATCGACTATGATGAAACATTTGCTCCAGTGGCTAGAATTTCAAGTTTTAGACTAATAATGTCCTTTCAAACCAATATAGCTTGAGAGTACATCATATGGATGTGAAAACTGCCTTTTTGAATGGCAACTTAAAGGAGGAAATATATATGAAAGTTCCTCAGGGGCTGCAGTGTAAAAGCAGCCAAGTATGTAAATTGAATAAAGCAATTTATGGTCTCAAGCAGGCGGCTAGATGTTGGTTTGATGTTTTTGAAAAGGCCTTAAAAGATACTGGTTTTAAAAATTCACCAGTTGATAGATGTATATATATTCTTGATAGAAATGATATTTTAAAAAATATATATGTGTTGTTTTTTATGTAGATGATCTGGTTATATGTACAGAAAATATTCATACAATGAACAAATTTAAAGCATATCTTATGAGTAAATTCCAAATGACTGACTTGATGGAAATAAAGTATTTCATAGGTATTAAGATTGACAGAAGAGATAATCAAATGGAACTTAGTCAATCAGCTTACATAAAAAATATTCTACTGAAATTCAATATGGTCGATTGTAATCCTGTCAAATCTCCACTTCCAGCTAAACTAAATTTTGAGTTATTGAACTCAGATGAAAAGGATGATAGTCCTTGCCAGAGTTTAATTGGATGTCTTATGTATGTCATGCTATGCACAAGACCAGATCTGAGTATATCTGTGAATTTGCTAAGTCGATATAGTCAAAAGAATAATAAAGAGCTTTGGCTTTGTTTAAAAAGAGTATTAAGATATTTAAAAGGAACTATCGACATTAAATTAACATTCACAAAAAACGAAAAGTATGACGACCTTTTTGTTGGATTTGTAGACTCAGATTGGGGTGGAAGTCAATTAGACAGGAAAAGTACTACAGGGTATTTGTTCAAAATGTTTGAAACAAATCTAGTTTGCTGGAGTACTAGAAAACAAAATTCAGTGGCAGCATCATCAACAGAAGCCGAATACATGGCACTCTTTGAAGCTGTTAGAGAAGCTTTGTGGTTAAAATCTTTGTTAGAAAGTTTGAACATAAAACTAGATCAGCTAATAAAATCTTTTGAGGACAATCAGGGTTGTATTAGTATAGCTAATAATCCCTCTTGCCACAAACGCTCTAAACATATAGATATAAAGTATCATTTTTCCTGTGAACAAGTTGAAAATAAACTAATAAAGATTGAGTATATTTCCACAGATCACCAACTTGCGGATATCCTGACAAAACCGTTGCCAGCACCACGTTTTGAACAGCTTAGACGAAAGCTGGGTCTAAGCGACTGACGGACATCAATGTCTCAATTTACCATCATATAATTAATTCTGAATTTAACTAAATTAATTTTTTTAAAGTTCCTTATGAATTTAATTTTTGCTTAAGAATATTGTTATTTGAAAACATATTTAATTTGTTAAACAACTCCATTTGAATATTGTTAATTTATAATTTTTCTTACATTATGTATTATGTTTAATTTTTGATCTAATTGGGTTTTACTGGGTTTCCCCAATTCATGCAACGAATGTTGGATCAAGTGCACTCCCAGAGAAAAACTCGAATTGTAGCTTCAATTATAAATAAAATATTTTTATTTTAAAATATGAGCACAGCGCTTTTGAGGAGGTGTGTTGAAATATCAGCCGATATTAATTGCAAAAAGCGTTCTGCTCATTAACAGTCTGGCAACTCAATACTATTAAAGAGTTGGTAAAAATGAACAAGTTCTTATATGAGTTTTTCATAAGAAAGAAAAGAACAAGATTGAGGCAACAACGCGAGTTTGAAAAAGAAAAGAATAATACAATCGCAAATATTTAAAAAGCAATCTTTTGTGTGTTATTATTTGGGTGTGGAGTCTGGAAATCCTGGAGCAATAAATTCATAAGTGGCGACATTGCTGGATGGTGGAAGCACTTTGGTTTAAGTGAGATCAAGACGCCACTGTTTATCTATAAATGCCAACTGAAAGCTTTGAGCTGAAGACTGTAGGAGACTGAAGATTGAATGAGAAGAGTGCAGCAGATCGGTGAAGAATATGAGAATTGGAGAATTGGACGCTGGAGGCTGTTTTGGGTAAAGGCAACTCAGCTACTTCAGCTTGAGGCGCAGACAAAGTGCTACTTCACATGCTTAGAGCCAAGCAGATTACACACACAGATGAGATACAGATACAGCTACAAATACAGACACATCATGTATCTGAGTGAGCAGTGTATGTGTGTGTGTGTTTGTGTGTGTATGGCGTTGGCATCTACAGCATTCAATAAAGAATTTTTGCGATTTTTATCTCTTGCCGCGTCACCCGAACTCAAATACACAGTAAAAATATTTTAATAATACCTAAATTCCAAATTGTATTTTTAAATGAATTTTTTATTAATGTAGTTTCAGTTGCAAAATAAAGAACTAAATGTTAACTAAAATTTATCAATCTAAATCAATCTGTTGAATATAATACAACTCTATATTAAAAACATTTTATCAACAGTTAAAGCAAATAGTTCTAAGGTTGCAAATACGGAATTTCAAAAGATTGTTCTTTTTATTTAATGTAGGAATTATATGAAAATTACTTCCAATCTTTAGTAAATATTAAATTAAAATATTTCATTAAAAAAAAATTAAAATGCAAGTAATTGATGATTATAAATTAAGTTTGCTAATCAAGAAATAAGAAATTTTTTCTTGAGCAAGTAACGTAAAAAAATATATCAGGTATTTTTTTCATTAAATCCCAACTAAGTTATGGATTTTTTAGCTATTTTTAGATTAACCAAAGTCACATAAATTTAGTATATTTTCAGGCTCGGAATAATCCAATTATTTTCAGTGTAGGCATACGTAAGAACAGCCGTTCCGCCACTTTGGGCCAAGCGATGTTGGTGCTCATTTAGCCCCTTTGCTTAATACTCATAATTGATTAAAAAGAAAATTTCCATGGCATTTATGCGTACCACGCCACTCATACACACAATGTCGACTTGTTGACAGCCCCAAGAAGTCTCACAGCGATACCAAGCAAGACAGAGACGGGCTGAGAGCGATCGAAAGAGAGAGAGAGAGAGAGAGAGGGAGGGAAGGATGGAAACGGAGTCTGTTTGCTGAAGTTTGTTCTTTGGAAGTAGTTGTCGAAATGTTTTTATTTGTTATCGATTAATCGCTTGAATCAACAGCCGGCAGTCAAGTTGTACAGTGGCAGTTGTCAGTCTCGCTGTCTCCCTCTCGTTGTCTCTGTCTCACGCCAAGTGTATCTGCAAGATACGCATTCACAATCTGTGTGTAGTTATTTGTATCTGTATCTGTATCTTTTGCATGGGCTGGCAAAGCGCTTCTCCTTGCCACGAAATGTTGCTGTGTAATTGTTTTGAAGTTTGACTCAAAGATTGGTAGCAAACAGCAGGCCAACTGCCTGTCAGCCAGTTTAAGACTCCCTTCTCTCTCTCTCTCATTCTTTCTCTTTCTCTCTTTGTCTCTGTCCTTCTTTAACTATCTGCTGCTCTGTGCTGAGCTGCCCTCAGATTTGCGCGCCTGTCAAATGCTGATTGATCGATTGTTTGCACACGTTTTTATGAGCTTTCTTCTCGAGCGCATTTATTGAGTATTTTATTAATTTTAACTGATCGATGGGCCAACTTCCCCCTGCACCTTCCCTCTTCCCTTTACCATTTTAACCCCTTGCTGGCTACTCTTTAATTTTCCATGGACCTGCTGTAATTCGATAACTTTCGATATGATTTTGGCGATTAATGTGCGGGCGTCAAAATTTCGAGTTTCGAACTGAAAGCGTTTCGAATGTGACAGATTAAGAGCTTTGGCTGAGTGACTGATTAAGGCCATAAAAGTTAATTTCGATTTCATTTCGCTTAAAGTTTAACCCTTAACCCAGTTTTATTTGTAATTTAATAAATAAAACAAATAGCTTTGGTTTAGATAAAACTTTAACTGAAGGAACAAGAAAATGAGAATTAAGTTACAACATATTTGCACTTCTGTTTAGTCTTGAGCTTTTTTAACTGTATTAAAATTACTTAACTCTGTCAACTACTAAAATATGTTTCATTACTGGTCATGAAAATCTTTGTAAAGCTCTTGTAGAATTTATCAGTACTGCTGAAAGCTGCTAAAAGCTGCTTTAAGCACTTTGTACCTCATACCATGTAGCCCACTGCTAATTCCGCTAAAAGATCAATCTGTTGCTTACCATCTAGTTTTTGGTAGCACTGATACCCATACCAAATTCCACTTCCAGGTAATCTGTTTTAATATTAATCTATGTTTAATGACTCTCGACTTCCTAAACTAACAGCCACTTAGTCTATGAGGGATTTCAGCTTTAAAGAGTGGTCCAGTGAGGTTTGGGGGTAGGGATATGACGGTTCTAAGGGTCTTCTGCGAA
Source organism: Drosophila nigrodunni (assembly GCA_020829145.1). Classification (NCBI taxonomy): domain Eukaryota; kingdom Metazoa; phylum Arthropoda; class Insecta; order Diptera; family Drosophilidae; genus Drosophila; species Drosophila nigrodunni. The sequence continues at coordinate 3,386,805 of JACVCZ010000002.1, read as the reverse complement.
CTGATTGATTTCGATTGCGGGTCTCTTCTACGAAGTTTGGCTACCAGTTGGCACTATTTGTAAGTCGACCCACTTGTCTCACGTGTCGATGGGCGCACAGATAAATCAACTACCCAGTACAGCACAGTGGGGCAAAGTCGTAAGAAAATTAAATAAATTATGTACAAAAATAAAATAGAAATATTAAAATAAAATTAAAAATGCATTAACAGTTTGAGAAGCTGAATCGGTTTTGTATTTTGTATGCAGGATTTTTGATACTCGCACCACTGTAAGATGTTGTGGCGACAATGTCGCACCCGAAACGCTACAAAAACGCGGAAAAAATGTATTAAATACAAATTTCCTGGTAATAAAACAGAGAAAATGTGCGAAGAGGGGCTAGAGGGGCTGGAGGGGCTATAGGACGGGGCAGGGGAGTCCAGAAGTGGCTGACAAATAAAGAAATAAATCTTTACACCCGAAAAAAGGGCTAAGTGGGCATGGGGAGGGGTTTTGGCCTCAGAGATCTTACACCGAGAGTGACTAACTGCTCTGTCCATCGACAACCGAAGGCGACGTTGCCTTTTTTAATACACATGCCTCGTTTTATTGTTATTTTTGTGTATTTCTTGTATCAGCGTGTAAATCACACAAGCACACACATGTAGAGACAAGCACACACACGCAGCTACACAGCGAGAAAGAGATGAAATACTAAACTGAACTCTGGCTCAAAACTCGACAGAATTTTTATTGGAAATCTGTACGTAGAAGTAGTCATCATCATCATTATCATTATCACGATTATCACTGACTTCATCATCATCACCATCACCAGCATCATTATTAAGATGATCTTAAACAGCAGCCGCTGTTCCTTGGATTTTGTTCAGTTTTTCAGTTTTTTTATATTTTTTGTTTTTTGATATTTTTGGTTTGTTTCTCTCGTTTCTGTTTCAGATGCATATCTCAGTTGAACGCGATGGCAATAAAAATATATATGAGCTGTTGATGACTGCATATAAAAATAATTCGAAACAGGCACAAGAGTGTTCAGTGAAACAACAACAATAATAAAGAAACCCTTGGCGATATGTATGTGTGTATATGGATACAGCATATAAACATATTTATCTATATAATGCTGCATATGCAACATCATCCTGACAGGCGCCAAGGAGATTGGCATTGTGCTCAGATCTTGACTTGAGAGTGGAAAATGAAATAGATATTAATGAGGAGTATATAAATGCAACAACATATACATATATAGTAGATAACACCAAAGAATTCCATTAACTAGATTTGCAATAACATTTTAAATTAACACTTTGTTTAAAATTAATAAAGTATTAAAGCTTATGAAAGTAATAAATCACGTAATAAAAGAGTTCAAGAATTTAAAAATATATAAATTATTTATGATTTGGAATGTTAAAATCAAAGCTAAATTCAAATGGTTTAAAGACTAGTCAACATATCAATTTAAAGGACTAGTTAAAAAAAATTATCCGGCTTAAGTGTTTATATAGAATAATAAAATATAAATATACACGAATTTTGAAAGCAATTTTTATGTGTTTATTTGCAGTATTAGCTTTTCCCTAAGCATACATAAATATGCTTAATTTCGCAGGACAGCTCAATATAACTCGGAAGAAATCTGTGTAAAATATTTACCCTTACTATCCAACTAAAATAAAATAAAAACAAGAAAAAACGGTTATCTTCGGCTCGCCGAAGATTAAATACCCTTGCAGCTTAGTTTTTTTAACCAATTATTTCTATGGTAGTTATATGATATAGTAGTCCGATTTGAAATTTGGTCAACAGATAGGAGACAATGAGAAATACATTCTGTGTGAATTTCGTTGAAATCGGTCAATAGACACCGAAAATGTTCATACTAAGCATTTTCAACCGATTGTTCCTATGGGAGCTATATGATATAGTGGTCCGATCTGGCCGATTTTTACATATGAACTGCGTGCAGAGAGAATACAGACATGTACCAAATTTCATTAAGATAGCTTTAAAACTGAGAGACTAGTTCGCATAGAAACAGACGGGCAGACAGACAGACAGACGGACAGACAGACGGACATGGCTATATCGACTCGGCTGTTGATGCTGATCGAGAATATATATACTTTATGTGGTCGGAAACGCTTCCTTCATTGCGTTACAAACTTCGTGACAAAAACAATATACCCTCTGCAAGGGTATAATAATATTTTGAGAAAAAAGTCAAGAAATGTCAGCTCAAATGCAATGATTACTCAACTTTTGATTAACATAAATAAACAAAAGTTTTTTAAATATTAATTTGTTTTTTATTTTCAAATTCTGTTATAAATATTTGTATTAAGAAGGCTTCAAGTACCGTAAATAAAGTCCGACAAATCAATTGAATAATAAATATTACTCGATAATGTTAAGAAAACACACGACTAATTATTTGTAAATAAATTCGAATTTTTTCTTCCTACTCCATGTAGCTTTAAATTTATATTTTACACTCACTGGTTTTGCATTTGTGTCGCTGAAATTAGCTTAGATCTATGAGATACAAAGATATAGTATATCAACAGGCTTAACTAAGTGAAATCTATCAAAGAGTTAACAAAGCTCGCACAGAATTTAATACCAACTAAACGATCTAGGCCTTGGCTATCAATTGACAGACACACGAGTTGTTAAAGGCTTAAACGAGGGTGGGCAGAAGGGCGTGGATGGGACGAATGGCGGGGGAGGGGGAAACCCGATGTAGAATGCATTTAATTGCTATAATTTTTCAATTGTAACAAAAGACATCAGCAAACGGCATTCAGACAATGCAACAAATCACACAAAAGGCAAATGCGAATCCGAATCCGAATCTGAATCTGAATCCGTATCCAAAATCTGAATGCGAATGTGATTGTGATTGTGAATGTGCAGGCGAATGCAACGAGCCATTCAGCCAGGTGAATAAATGTCTGTCTTTGTGTGTGCATCTGTGTGTGTGTGTATGTGTGTGTGTGGAGAGATTTCCTGAAATCAAATCTAGCAAATCAGACCAAAAACCAAACTCAAACTCAGACTCGAACCAATGCTTAAACTGATGACTGTCTGTCCCACTGTCTTTCTGTCTAACTTAAAACTAATGCTTTACATTAGGTATACACTAAAGAGAAAGGGGAGTGGCAGGTGGCAGCTGGGCGGTACAGGCGACGGAGCGTGCCAAAAAGCGACGACAAACGAAAAACTTAGAAAAGACTGAGTGAATCGACAGCGCGACTTGTAGTGACTTGTCTCAACGCGTCTCAACGCGACTCGGCATTGAACAGAAGCCAAAGTCGTATCTTAACCGAAACTTTAAGTTAAAGATACAGATACGCATCGAGATACAGATAATAGATACAGCCACAACGCTAAAGAAACAAGTGCTAAACATACACTGCAAATAAATTGAAAGAATAATTCAATAAAATCCTTAATGAAATATAGTAATTGAAAATGTTTTAAAAAATATATTTATTTATCAAAAGACAACCAAAAAAGTGGAGTGATTTTTTTTGGCTAAATAGGTTTTAGTACTACAAAATGTTTATTTTTGGAAAATGTACCCATTTCAAACTGATTTTTTAACAAAAATATAATTCATCAATAATTTAAACTTTTTTTTTTTTTTTTTTAAAACATTGAAAAAAGTTTCCAAGCTTAAGAAACACTTAAAATTTATACAAGACTGATCGTTTTTTCATTTAATATATAAATTAATAAATTAGTTATTAATCATAAACTTGAATTATAAAATACTGTGTCGCGCATTGCTCTCAGTGTATTAATAAATGGGCCAACCTTGGTCTGCCTTTGCTTGGGGTGTACAATTACCTTAACGCATCGACAATTATACGAATGGTTGGTCGCCCCACAAAAGGGCCTGCGTTGTGGCAACACTGGGCGGTGGGCGGTGGGGGGTGTGGCAACCACTGGTGGCATGTGTGGCAAGCATTGGAGCAACTACTACTTATATGCACAAATATATATACATATATATATGATATATATGTATGACCAACCTCCCTTTCGTCGGCCCAACAGATCGTATGGGGAATCAGGTGCGATATGCGATATGCGATACGCAGTAAGTTGGGCGCTTCAGACAATTTCGACACGACACGTTGCGACTGGGCGCCCAAGAAGATTGTCAGTCGCTCAATCGTTCAAGCTGTCAATACAACAACTCAGAACAAAAACAGTGGAGCAAAGAAATAAACATGAGCGAATCAAAGGCAGAAAAGAAAATATAAACACACGAATACACAAAACGCCCCAGAAAACACTTTAGCCTGGACAAGTGTGTGTCTGTGTGTGTGTGTGTGTGTGTGTGTGTGTGTGTGTGTGTGTGTGTGTGTTAGTGCTTGTGTGGCTTGGGCTATTTGGGGGGCGTTCTGAAGGTATTGACACCGCCAATAATGACTACAACAATGACGACGTTGGCAACGCGAACGCATCTTCTTATTGCCTTTGCGGTTTTAATTGTGTGCGCACAGTGGGCAAATTGTGATCAAAAGTACACAGAAGTTAGCAACTACTGTATTTAATGAAGAGCAACTTTAGTTAAAAAAATATTACATATAAAAAGTATTTAACTATCTAAGTTTATTCATAGCAAAAATACCTAATACGTAAAATTAAAATTTAAGCTAAAATGAGCTTTAAATAAAATTATATTGTCATTTAATATTCTTATTCCTGTAGCTATATTGAGGAATATTTGAATATTTCCTATCTTCGGCTTGAAAACTCCAAGTTAATTACTGAGTGTTAATTGTAATAAAACTATTTTAACACTTTTGTGCGAACCAAGTGTTTAATTTTAAAAAATTTGAAATCTTCACTTAGCACAATTATTCTTTTGAAATGTTAATACTGTATTTATTTATAATTGGATTTATTCTTCATGACAACACTGCAATTGGGTTTCCATTAGGTTTAAAATAAATATATATTTTTTAAAATTTTCTTAAATATGGTCATGGAATAGGCAGACTTGTGCCACTGTACGCGATTTATTGGCGAATGCAATGATTGAAGCGGCCTGCCGGCGTTCTTAGCGGGGCTTCACTTTCTGCTCTCGCGTAACTATCGGCGCTCAGACAACAAGCTGTGCGTGTGTGTGTGTCTGAGTGTGTGTGTGTGTGTGTAGATTGGACTTAATTGTATTGAAAAGTTTTGCAAACCCAAAAAAGCAGAGTTACTGTTAGAGATACAAGATACAATAGTTCAAAATGGGAGAACTATGGTTAAGGGCATATGTGTGTGGGCGGGGCCAAGAGGCGTGTGTAGAGTTGTGTGTGTGCGCAAAGGATGCAGGCTCTATTTACTTTTTAATTGGCAAAATTAATGCAATGCAATGAAATGAAGCCCATTAAGGTCGTTGATTGCTTGGTAGCGGCGAAGGACGGAGGGGGCAACTCAGTGGTGGGGGGGGGAGGGGAGTTGGGATTTCTGCAAGGAAAGACGCTACTTAAAAGTGAGGCACAGTGGCTCAGTTTTCTGCTGGCAAACACATGCACAAACATGCATGTACATGTATGAGTGCCCATGCCAATGAGCTTATGTTGATATAGCACTCAGCTTTTGTTGTTGTTATTTCTCTGTAATTCTTAGAAATTCAATTTCCAACTTAAAACCGCCGCCAACCGATGCTCACTCTTTCACTCTCTCTCCCACTCTCTCTCTCGCTCTCTCACTCTCACTTTGCTTTTCCATCTTCAGTCTCCTGCCGTTTGGAGCTCTACAAGTGATTAAGCGAAAACAACAACAAAAACAACTCCAGTGAACTAAAGCACATGCAAAAAAATTAAACTATTTTTAACACACCGAAGGTTGGATACCCTGTAATATTTCTATAGATGGTTGTACTTCGTTTAGTACCAGTTACTGCAGAGTTTAGAACTTTTTACAAAACGAACACACTTTTTACATTAAAATCTTCTTTCATCCTTCAGTTTGTTAGACAACTAAATTATATAGTGATGCGGTTGGTTCGATCTTAACATATAAACTACATAGTTAAATTAGAGGGGCACAAAACAAGTTTACATGTAGAGGGCTTAGAATCATACTACCATTTCTGTGTAGACACGACTTTTTATATGATCTCTATAACCGCCTTACAAACGTCGTGACCAAACTGAAATACCCTTTTCTAGGGTATAACAAAATAACCATACATTGCTTGGCGGCTTCACAGTTTTGATCCGTTCGCATAATAATGATGATCATGAAGAGACAACGATGGCATTGGCATTGCGTCTACCCCGTCTGCGTGCCCGCCCCGAACGTTTCAACCTCCCACTCCACAGCTACTACAACCCTTCTAAGGGGGGCTTCCCCGATCCCTCTTACGACGCCCCTGAGCGTCTTATGTACCCCCGTCAGTCAGACAACTCAGTCACACATATTGAAATAATTATTATCTGCATTTTGAGATCAACACGCCAAACGAAGCCGAACCAACGAAGGAGAGAAAGAGAGAGAGAGAGGGATTGAGCGAGTGGGAGTGAGCGGGAGCAAAGAGGGGAACTCATCGCCGATTTCGACGATGCCGATGCGAAGTCAACTTCAAATTGAAGGCCATAAAAAATCAACGCATATTGCACACTGTCAAAGGCAGAGCGCAGAGAGAGAAGAAGGCAAGGAAGAAGAGGTGGAGTGGTGGAGAGAGAGAGGGAGAGCAGAAACTAATCACAATGTAGAGCTCATTAGCAGCGCAGGTCCAAGTTACCAGGTGCCCCCAAAATATAGTCCTGCAGTTAGGCGTAAAGAAAAGGGAAGTGCTAATCCTTTGACAAAGGCTTGTGACTCCCTTCATGAAAAAAAATGGAATACTTGAGAGATTTCGCGCATTTCGGCACACGCAATAAAAAGGCGAAGAAAGCTGCAAAAAAAAATGGGGGAACAACAAAAACAGCAACAATGCTGATGTTGATAATTTTGAGTTGAGCTAAAGCAGATTTTTCGAACCTCTGCTGAATAATGCCCACAGGATTTGCAATTCCCCCGCGCGCGTCTGAAAGACAACAATCGAGTCAGTGAAGACCCCGCCGCGCCCTCTGTCCCCACTACGCCACTGTCACCGTGTAATGCGACGTGTTTGCCTCAATTCGAGCATATGAAAACGGTTTATTTTGCTCGATTAAGTCGCTCGCTTTTGAAATGCGAGTGCAATGCAAAAAAAAGGAGAACGACAAGAAAGAAGAAGCTGAGATAAAGCCCAACCCAACCCAAATAAATATATATATATATATTGTGCTATATAGAGGTATATATACTCTGTGCGGGGGCGACGTTTGTCGCACAGGAAACTGGCGAGCGACAGGAAGCAATAAAAATCCAAATTGGATGCCAACTATTGAAAATCGTTTGCCTGCCAATCCAGACGGTAGCGAACGAGGGTAAAAACGTTGAGACGAAGGCGGAAGGCGTGGCACAGGAGACTGACAATGACAATAGATTAACGATTTAAGCTGCTCCAAAGATGTTTAAGCAAAAAGATCCAAAGGAACGGAGCTAAGTAGCTGCCCACAAAAGGAAGTACGAAGAGTTAAGAGCTCAAATGCCAAAAAGTGGTTCAGACTTAATATTGAGTAAGTGGAGGAGTAATCGAAATAAAGGAAAATGCGGTTAAGGTTTAAAGAGAAATGCGTTAGATTAGGATACTGCAGTAAGAAGAAATGGTGTGACAATCTTACAACAATAATTAAAAGTAAATAATTAGTGAAAATATAAATTCAAGCATTTGTGAATTATATATACTTTTACATCCTACAGATTTTTCTACCTTTACAAAAACATTATTTTAGAATTGTTTAAAGGTATTTTATATACTTTTTATCAAAGCTGTCATAAAATTTCAATTGAAATAAATTTTGTCTTTCATGTTTTCTTCGATTTAACCAACAAATTCGCTACCTTTTTGTCGACCTTCCAAGGTTTAAACTGTGCTAAAACAGCAATAGAATATTTTGTGCTGCACGATGATCAGTAAGTCAGCTAGAACAAACTCATTTCGGTCCTTAGAATTACTAAAAAATATATTTATAAAATTCACATTTAGGCAAATCATTTTTAGCCATAAACCCTTAAAAAATTTATATATTAAATACCAAAAAATATTTAGAAAAAATTAATAAGAATATACATTAAAGAAAAAGTGTTATTTAATTACATAAATAATGAATTAATTTAAATATTTAACTACTAAAACTGAAAAATAAAATTATTTCTTAAGGTAAGCATCATTCATAAATAATACATTTGTTTTTGGTTCAGGTTATTTATTTAATACATTAAATATACATATACATACAGATCTCTTATTTATCCAATACATTAAAAATGTTATCTTCTTAATTTTTTCCTTTTTAAAAATATTTTGTAATGTCAAAATTTTTGTGAGAAACTATGAAAACCTTTCCTTATGGCACTCACGGCGTTTTGGCCTTGTCGGACGAATGACTGATTCCAAAATTCGATAAGTGTCGAAAGAAAGCCGTAAAAGTCAGGGGCTTGCCGTATAACGAGCGTAACAAGTCATAAAACTTTCACCGATAAACCGATAAACATCAATGACTGCAACATTGCAGTTCACTGAATGGACCAAAAATCGAAGAAGTTCACAAAATGGCAATTAACAGGCAGACCTGTACAGGTAGCACTCATACAATCGGACAGTAGCTGAAGCCCATAGTTTTATGATCATGTCGTAAACCCAAAACCCAAAGGTTTCAATTACACCCGGAGGCACTACGACCCATCACTCTCTCTCTCTCTCACTCTCTTAATGAATCTATCTCTCTCTTGTGGCTCAGATAGCATCTATGTGCGGGATGTTGGCAACAGAAGCCGTCAGAAATGCATAAAATGCACATAAATCGATGTTTTATGTCCGGACTTTCAAAATCTTTATGACTTTATTAGTTGTCATTCGAAATATGGGAAGAAATTCAAGTACACGTAACATTTAGAATTAAGATCGTTAAGAACAAAATGTAGTTAATCCAATGAAAGATATTGATCGTGTGATTACTTTATTTCAAGGTAAGTCAAAGAGGTGAATTATATCTACACCTGAATTGGAATGGGCGTGTCTGTCTGTCATTTTGTCTAAAAAATTGTTTAACTAAAATGTACTTGTATACAGCAATACTACTGCTATTAGGATAAAATTTTAGTTATTTTTTTAACGTAAATATTTTTGTCTTTTTATCGTCATTTTTAATTCCTTTAAAATAAAAATAGAATAGACTTTAAGAATATTATCATAATTAACTTTAGAGTAAATTTACTCAGAGTGATAAAATGTTTTTAATTCAAAAACCAAGCGTTACCAAAATTTATGAGATTGGTCGAAATTATTTCTTCTCATTAAAAGCGAGCAATTTATTTGTTATCCGTATCAAAACTGTTTATCTTATTAAAGATTTTATTACTAAGAAAGCTTTAATAAATAAAAACAATTAAATTTTGCTATTTACCTATTTTAAACATAAAAAATATTTCTAAAATTCTCAAACTTGTTCCAGAAAAAAATATGAATTAAAAAATAATTTCTCAGAAAATAAAAATGAAAAGCATAAGAACAACTTAATTTTGTCTATAAAAAGGAATTTTGTTATTTTGCTACAAAATTGTAGCCCGTCAAATGAATTATAATAAAGAGTAGAATCTCTTGGTATTTAGCAAACTGAAATGTAATTAAATTTGTTCGCTTTGTGTTACTCTTCGATTTTGTGGCATGCAAGTGGGCCTGCAAAAGCGTGACGCCCACACAGATAGACAGCAGGAGAGATCGAAGGAGCGAGAGCAGAGGGTTGGGTAGAAAGGAGGGAGGGAGGTAGGGAGCAAGAAAGAGAGACAAATGCAAAGAAGTGAGATGCGACTAACGCCCCAACCAAGGCGACAATATTTATAACTCTGTGGCGCGTCTCAATTCATTTGGCTCTGTAAGATTATGGAAGTGGAGGGTAAAGGGGTGAGGGTGAAGAAGGGGTGTAGAGTGGGGGAAGGGGGCACTGAGCACCGAGTACTCTGCCTCACAGTCTCGTATCTTTGTCGTTGCCTGAGTGTCTGCCACCTACGTAAGCGTATAATTCGTTTAGCGTCAGCAGCAGCAACAACAACAGCAACAACAACAACATCTTCGACAACAACAGCAACAACACAGAACTTAATCAGTCACTTTAACACCAAGCAAAGTTGGCAAACTTGCCACAGTTGCCACTTACAACGCACTGCGATCTACAGTTGTTGTTGTTGTTGCTGCTGCTGCTGCCAGTTGGGAATGCGTGAGCGTTTGCCGCACAAAACTGGATACGTTGATCGCCGCCTGGCGCTGCCTGTCATGGTCGATATTGCGTTGACACCAAATTTGCATTAAAATGCAATTCGCTCAGCAACAACAACTGTGTGTGCGCATGTGTGTGTGTGTGTGTGTTTGTAAATCGTAATGCATCTTTAGTGTCTATTGAGTGGTGCATTAGTCATATATATACAAGCATACACTGATCAAAACACATTAAAGAAAATTCCAAAAGATTTATATATTTATAAGAAAATAACTATAAACTTTTATTAAATAAAGCAACAAATTGCAAATTTCAGCATTCGCAATTATCAATTTTATTTTAAGTTAAAAGCAGTTGAAAATACTTTAAAAACAATTACTTGTGTTAAAGTAAATAAAAAGCTAAATTTAAAAATTAATTGAGAACATTGGGGACATGATCACAAATCATTTAAAAATATAAAAATGTATGTGATTGTAAATATGTATATAATGAAATGGGAGTTAATTAAGTTTAGCAGAAATGTTTACTAAGACTGGAAAAAATTGAAGACATGTATTTGAGTCAAACTGCGTTTCTGTAACAATAAGTTTGAGACATATTAAGTTTGATTATTTTTTAGACATTTCAGTACTTTTCGAATTATTGCAATTTTAAAGTGAGTTTATAAATATGACCGGGAGCGTATTAAATACAGTGTCAACATCCTTTGGCCAATTTTCATTATATAAAACGATCATAAAACTCAAGGTAAGTAAAAATTGTGATTTAAATTGAAAATTAGATATGTTTGTACTTAGTAATTTTTTCGTACATTTTTATGAGAAACTAAAATATAATAAATTGTTATTAAGATCAAGATGAATAATTAAGGCATCTTCTGAACTTGAAAAGCTGATCTGGTATAATATAATAATTAATTACTAAATTTTTACAATATAAATACATTTTTTTTCAGTGTACCTATTCGCAGTGAGTGCGGTCCTTGCTTAATGCGGTCGTAATTTAAGAGTTCAATATTTTTGTGATTTAAGAGGAGACGTACCGTTATTTCGTGTTTTTTTTTTGTCTTTTTTGTTGGCTTGTCACAGTGTACGGCAGACACAACGGTGCAATAATACGAGCAACAAAAAGAAGTATCAATTAAAGCGCAGAAAATAGAAACGAAAGCACTCAAAAAGCACTTTGATCTTGCCAACTTTACGATCAGTTGAAGATCTTTCACTTTCTTTTGGCGGTGCTACCGTTGGTACAGTAAATACTGCTTCTGCTGCACTTGATGGTGCTGCACTTGGCTCAGGTCAGAGCAGACAACATCGTCTCGGGCATTCCAATTAAAAATAGTTTTGACACGTCTCCGAGTTGCGACAATTTTCTTGATGCCGCCTGAAGCAATAAATTAATTACAAAATTGCCAACGTCGTACGCGAAAACAAAAAAAACAAAAAGCAAAAAAAAAATGAAAACTGAAGAGGGAAAAACTGTTCGAAAATCTGTTTGTGCGGAAAGGCAAAAAAATGTTTATGGCCATGGCTAAAAATCAAATGTGTCTGTTCCCTTCAGCCTACTTGGCACATGTGGGCGTGGACCCACTAAAGACACCCTTTTTTTTTTTTCTTTGTCTCTCGCACTTCTCTAACGCCAACTCTCTGTGTGGGCGTCTGATTTGACAACAACAAGAACAACAACAAAATTGAATTCTCTGCAAAGTATATGCAGAGATAGTTGCCAGCCTTTCTCTCCCTCTCTCCCGCTGTCTCTCTTTTTCCCTCTACATATCTCCAGCTGGAGCTACCTGCTGCTCTTGATCTTCGCGCAACTCTTCAACACTAGACAAAGCCCAGAGTCTAGTGTTTGCTTGCCTGTTGTTTGTAGACAGCCTTAGCTGCAGCCTTAACCTCAGTCTTCAACCAACCTTCACCTTAGTCTACAATCCACAGTCTACAGTTTAACAGTCTTCAGACTTCAGTCTTCAGTCTTCCATCTTCAGGCTCTACGCCCCCGGTTTGCAAAAAAAGAAGAAACTTTCAATTATTCACACATCATCGGGCACAAGACAGATTCTGGTTATTGAAGCAGCAGTTTCTCACCAGCAAGCATCAGAAGAACAAGAAGAAAACGATGCAGAAGAATGTATCTTACAGTACGTGTATATTTACGTACGTATATATATTTATTCGTATTGTTTCGTTCATGTCAAATTATTGACCCGCGCCAGGCACTTTGAAATGTTTATGCCTTTTCATGACTGAGATGAGCAATTGATAAATCCAACTGGAAATTATGAATATGCAAACAAGTCACAAGGTGAGAGAGGACAGGAGTGGAGAGAGGCAGAGGGAGTGAGTGAGAGAGACAGACAGCAACAACCGGCAGCTGAGAGCCAAACAGGCAAAGCGTCACCACCCGCTGCTTTTTAGGCCTGGTCAGTAGCAGGCACTGCACGAGAACATCGTTTATGCGTGGCCAATATCATGAAATTGTTATTATTCATAATTTAGCAGATAACTTGGCAGTTTTCTGAGCAACTATTCAAGTGTCTTCTAAAATTCCATTTTTAGTTCCTGTTTGAAGCTATTGGAAAGACTAACAAATATTTATGACAACTGCTATTGATGAGCGAGTTGTCTACAAAATACCCTGCACTTATTTTAAATTTTGTTTAGTCTCACGAGTCATCTGAACTAACAAGTAGGGACACGTATAAACGTGTGTAATCGCTGTGTTGTTCCCAAAGCCCAAACTGATCATCGTCATCATCATAAAGCACAACATTTTGTTGTGTGAAGCATCCAACTGTGTTGCATGCCCCAACCAATTGTGCTCCTTTATCAGGAACAAGCGATCAATACAGCAGCAATCAATATGGTCAATAAAGTTCGGTCCACCACCACCACCACCGCCAACTGCATCTGCTGACTCGCTAGGGAGTCGACGGATGGAGTCGAATGTTGGATGCAAGATGCTGGATGTTGGATTTGGCTGAGAAGATCCCTGCGTGCCTCTGGCTCGATACAAGGCGACGTGATGTACACTGTTGAAACCCAAGAAGCCTCAACTCACAGTTCACAGCTTGCTCGAAGCGTTATGGTGAATAGAGGTGGTGGCGGAAAGGAGGCGGCGTTTGGGAGGAGGGAACAGATTGGACAGGAGAAAAGACAGCGGACAGCGGTCGTCACTGGCTCATGTTGTCACTGTTGTTGTCGCTTGATCGCAAATTTGCCATGGCAAGCTTGACAACTTGCAACAAGCTTGAGGCTGCCACAGTGGCAGGAGCAGAAGGGCCAAGGGGTGGAAAGGCGAGAGCCAGGGGCAGGGACTCGATGCCGGCACCTTAAAATAATGTTACAAACTTTTTGGCATGTAGCCAAGTACGGGAATCCAAGATCAGGCCCTGTACACTGCACAAAAAAGAAGCATAGTTTTGCCTTACTTTTAAGACAACCCTAGACGAAAAGAGCTCAAAATATTTCAATAAACTTTATTTTCATTAAGTAAATAAAGAATGACTTAATTTTGACAAAGTTTATTAAGTAAAATACACAGTTAATTTAAAAGAATAGATTAACTTAACTTGTAAACTTTTAGAAGAGAACTGCAAATGAAAAATATTCAAAAACATAGCTTAACCCTCAATTACTTGAAAAGAATTTAATAAATCTAACTACTTTATTTAGTAATTATTAATTTTATTATTTTACTCTTAGGTACCAAAAATTGATATTTATATTATTTTTGTCAGTGTAATCGTTTCAATTCGCCTGCCAACGATGCGACTTAACTTGACTCGACTCGACGCGACTCAACTCGGTTCGAGTCCATGCCACACTCCACACTCTGCTCCACTCCACACTACAGTCCACACTCCACTCCACACACCACTCCACACTCCACAGTGCACTTCACAGTGACTGCAGTCAACAACAACAAATTGGAGATCACGGTTTTCATGTACTACATGCAAATTCATTGCTACTGTTGCTGCTGCTCTCTGCCCAGTGGCAACCATTGAGCTCGAACGACGGCTTTGGACAACCCGAACTCTCGACTCCCAACTCCCGACTCCCAACTCCTGACTTCCAATTCCCGACTCTCGACTTGAGCTCAAAGCTTTAGAGTCTCCGTTTGGCTACTGTGTGTATCTGTATCTGTATCTGACTCTGTATCCATAACCATAAAGCCTTAACTGCAGACGGACGGACGAGCGCAGCTAAAATAAACAATCCACAACAACAACAACAACTAGCTGGTCTGGACTACACTAGACTACAGTACACAGCAATACACTACACTACACTCTCGTCTTAAGCAACCGAATCCCACAAAAAAAACCGAAAACAACGCCGAAACTTGAAGTCATTCACAAAAGCAGCAAACAAGCTGATACCCTACACCAATATAACTAAGCATATTCGACTTGTCTATTGATCAGTTGTCATCTGCATATTTTCATTTGATCTATGCACATTTTCACTTAGTTAGCTATAAAATTGATCTTATTTGCGCTTAAAATAAATAAATAAACACTAATAAAGCTGATCTGCCCTGAAAGATGTTCATCTTAAATCTACAACTTTCAAACTTTGATAAATTTCTTTCTTCATAGCAGATCTCTATTAAAAAAATAACTTTTTCAACCCTTTTAACTATTACAAACTGTAAAATGATTTTACTCAAAGTGAATGTGATCTTTCGTAAACTTTGCAGCTTATTATAAACACATGATAAAAATGAATTCCACAAGGATTAACAAATCTGAAAGCGAAATTGATCTTAAGTAATTGGAATATGCATTTTATAAACATTTAGAGTTATATAGAATATTTAGATTAAAGTGCATTTCTATTTATTCGCTTGGAGTAATAAGAGTTTGAATGAAATTGATCGTGGAATTTTTCAAGCGATCTTTAACTAAGCAATATTGACTTGTCTATTGATCAGTTGTCAGCTGCATATTTTAATTTTACCCCTGCAGAATTAGACTTAGTTAGCTTTAAAACCGATCTTGAACTGATCTTGAAGAAATATTTCGGGTTTCCTCATATAACACTCACTTAAGCGATCTGCAGTAAAGGTCGAATGATCTGGACATATTTCTAAAGCTGATCTGCCTTGAAAGATGTGCCTTATAAGCTATTTGTAGTATGTTTGTTAATCAAATGTTTATTGTCAACTACTTAAAAATTGATCGATCACATGATAGTACCACAATTTTCATACGTTGATCAGTTTCTTCCCGCATAGCGGATCACCACTGAAACGTAAACTTTATCAGTTTGTTCCCCATTTATTTATCACACGCTGTGAAATGATTTGACTCAAAGTGAATGTGATCTTTCGTAAACTTTTCAGCTTATTATAAACACATGATAAATGCGGATTCCATAAAGATTAAAAAAACTGAAAGCGAAATTGATCTAAAGTAATTGGAATATGCATTTTATAAACATTTAGAGTTATGTAGAATATTTAGATTAAAGTGCATTTCTATTTATTCGTTTGGAGTAATAAGAGTTTTAATGAAATTGATCGTGGAATTTTTCAAGCAATCTTTAAACAAGACTCAAATAGACCTAGAAAAAAAACTAATTTAAATGTTTCTTCTAGAGAAAAAAGATTTCTATTTATTTTCGTACGAAATCCATGGACTCGAGAGTATTTGATGTACCGCTTGGCTTTATGCAAAACAGCTGAACTGTTTGATCAGCTTGTCCAACTATCGAGTATTCGTCGCCTTTTTGGGCGCCCTAATGGCAACCATTTAGCCACTGACGACAGGAAACCACCAACACCGCCTACCTCCCCACCGTACCTCGCACCACACCTGCTCTACACACAGGTAGCTGGACACGGTCTCGCACGTGGCTAGAAATGCTGACAGGGAACAAGGAACAAGGCAAATAGACTGAGCCTAGGATTGGATCGTCTTAGGTTTTTGCTTTTGGGTTTTGTGTTTTGTTTTTGCATTTGTTAAACGACTCTGAGTTCGGCTCTATTACAGCATCATGAGGTACTAATAGACAAGCACTCACACACACACACACACACACACACACACACACACACACACACACGATGCCTTTGTCATTTCTGGCGCCACTCAGTGGGCGTAGAATCCGATGTCCCAGCGGAAAGCCGAGTCTTAAAAAAAACTTCAACTGAACGAACACATGATACTTTTATTTATAATATATACATACATATATAGCGCAAACAGTGAATTTATGCAGATTGTAAAGAAATTAGTATAAGCCTATAAAAAGCATTCGTCGACTGAATAAAACCCTGTATCTATTCTGTAGCAATCACATCTCAAATGTATTAGATAGTTAATTATAGTTAGATCTCAAATGGCAAACTAATTTGCCTTATAAAATCTGCACCTGATGGTTGCTTCCACTAAATAACTAGAGAGAATGTTATAGTCGCCTCGCGACTTTAGGATACCCGTAAACAGTTTCAATATGTTATTAACAATGGAGTATGATAATAATTAGTGCAATCGTTTAGTTTATAAATAAGATAGCTTGGCAAACTCAGAACATTTTCATACAAATTTATGTTTAGAGCATATTTTCGACCGATCGTCCCTATGGGAGCTATACGATTTAGTAGTCAAATATGGATTAAACTTAGTCAGTATGTTTATATTATTGGCGAATGTATTCTGTGTGAGTTTGATTGTCAAAAAACAAAAACAACTTGTACTGCTTGTCTATTTAATCTATTATTTGCGAGGTCGCACCTTTCTAGCTTTCATAGTCTCTGGTATCCTTTTGTTCATATAGACGGACGGACGAACGGGTGGACGGACGGACGGACATGGCTATATCGACTCTTCTATTGATGCTGATTAAGAATTTATATACACTCCTCCTTCTCCCTTTTACTTTCCATCGATTGCAGTATAAACTTTCACTCTATGAGTAACGGCTATAAAAATTAATTTCATAGTTCAATTATTTCAAGTAAAAGTTTGTTTTGCCGACAGAATTTGCGGAGCTAAAGAAAACATCAAAGTTCGATCAACAATTTGTATACCATTTTTTAAGGCACGGGCTCTTCAAATAATCAAAAATTAAAGCTCTTGGCTTACCTATAAAATATCAATTTCACTAATTGCTCAAAAAGCAAACTATATTGAACATATTTCTAAGTTAAGTAGAGGCTTCTCTGGTATAAACAGATATCTTCCCTTAATTTTTATCATTGACTGACATTGATTTGTTTGATGATTTTGGCATCGAATATCAGTTGTCAACAAAAAACTGCACAGTGGAAAAAGTTTAATCAGTCAGTGAGTATGAAATTCGTTTAAATTCGTTCTTAAGTTTATTTCCATTCTAACTAATTAGTCACTTAAGTGTTTCATTTAAATATTGTCTTACGACTGTGGTTTCTGGAATAAACTAACTCACCTGACAGTTAGTTTAAACAGTGTGCTCTGCACAGATCTAATTTCACAGACACTTTTCTTTTTTGTAGTCAATCACATTAAAGTCACACTTAAAGCCCGGATCGAACCATTCAAAGCTGGAGATCATTGAGCACTGTGCTAACTTCGGTAGAAACAGCCATAAAGTTGGCGAGCTGCGATCGATTGGCAGCAAGTTTGCATAAATAAAATCGATATTTATGGGAAATATAAATGACTAAAAATTCAGCGATTAAAAAATACTACACGCAAAGAAAGTATTTTATTGTTATCATAATTTATTAGTCGAATATCTTTATTCAGTTGATTTAATAATTAAATTATAAAAGTCTTTTTTAGTTTTGAGTGAAGACAGAAAAAAGGGTATTTAATAAATAAATAATTATAAGCTTGTAATTGGTAAAATTAAAACATTTTTAAAATACATTATTTAAAAAATTGTTTATTTATTATAAATAATTTTCAATAGCATTTAATTCTTTTTACCAATTATTACAATCAACTTTCTGAAGTACATATATTGAAATAAATATATTAAAAATAATTGCTAACGCACATGAATTTATTAGATTCGCTGACGTCACAAAATGCTGCTTCGCAATCTCTTTTCAGCAGAGCATGCGATTAATTGTGTTAATTCACTGGCAATTGTCAACTGATAAAGTTGTGTAAAATAAAATTAATAACAAATCAAAAGAGCAGTGGATTGATGAACTTTGCATTATCCAACTGAATCAAATCGGTGAGTAGTGAGAAGAGCAGAAGGAATGTCAACCTAAAATCTTCAAGTGGCAAGAGAAGCACACAATTTGTTGGCCATCAGTTAGCTTCATGTAGGCCATAAATTCGAGAAGTTGACCAATTGTCCGGCTACCATGTTGGTCCGGCTCCGGAAACGTTGCTCGAGATATTTAAAAAAAAAGATACATTTCCTGTGGGTCATCGCCTTGTTTCAGGTAGCACTCACCACACACAGAATTGGCTTTAAAAATTATTTATATATTTCTCTACTCTCTTTGCTTTTATTATTATTTTTATAATTTTTTTTTTAAAACTTTTTTTTTTGGCTGTTAGAAAAATCAAACAATTAACCTCGAACTTGCGCCTTGTTGCTGCTGTTGCTTCTGTTTGTGTTGTTTTTGTTGTAGCTGCGGAGTTGCTTACAACATGTTTGAGACATAAAAATTTCCAATTAATTTTTGTTTTTGGTTTTCGGTTTTAGTGGCAACCGACTGCGGCTACAAACTTCCATGAAACGCCAACAAGAGCCAAACAAAATACAGTATAAACCAAATAAAAAGCAAACCAAAAACATCAGCAGAGAGCGAGAGGGGGGAGAGATGAGAGAAGGAGAAAAAATTGTCACAGCCGCCGTTTACAAATAATTTTTGTTTCTTTCGGCTCTTTGGGGTTTTCAATGGAAACGAAACACATAAAACATGGCCAACAAGCCGGCCAAGTGCCCGCCGCACACAAAAATACAATAAAAATCTACAAACACACACACACACACACACACGCATACATATCAAATGTTAGGCAGACCCCCGATAACAAAACCCTTCCACTACCCCTTCCGTCCTCCTTCGATTCTGGCTACTCTTCAAACGGGAGCAATTAAAAATTGCTACGTCCATTCGTTCATTTGATTCATCATTTTATTGTTCCTCTTCTTCTTCATGTTGTTGTTGTTGTTGTTGGAACACTTGACTTGTCGTTGGTTTTTTACCTTTAACCTCATTTGATCTTCTTGCAGACACCGCAATGAGCAATCAACTGCCCCTAATAACCTTTACACCTGGCACTGCAGATACTTCCGATCAGAACGGACAACTAGATCTTATCAACTGAAGTTTGTGGTGAAGAAAGCATATTGAGAAATGATTTAAAATTTAATCGGAATTGTTTTAAAAATAAGACTTTAAAATTAGAGCAGATAAATCCAAAGCTGGTGCTGAAAATTAATCCGTATTTCATTTATAACCAATTCAGGCAATAATTATAATTTAATATTTATATAAAACTAAAACCAACTCCTTAATGTCAAAAAAAGTTAATCTGTTTAATTAAAATAAATTCACAGCTAAAATAGTAAAAACTGCTACAACAAATCCTTAATACATTCTACTTATAGTATTTATATTATTAATATTGTTTTATAGAAACTATCTCAACTTATTGAAAAATTAATCAAATTTATGTAATATAATTTTTATTGAAATATATAAGTATAAGCCGTAAAACTTAATAGGAAAACTTCCCCAAACTGTTAACAATATTATTTATATTTAATATATAGAAAAAAGAGTATAGATCTTCTTAGTAGCATCATATACTAATCGGACTTTTGACTTCCATATAATTAAATTAATTTTTCCTAAAGCATAAATCATTTATGCTCAGTTGCTCAACTTTTAACTTGGGCACAAATATTTATGTACCCACGATTATGCCAAATTCTTAAAGTTATAAATAATTTACACAAAACTCAAAAACTATTTAATTTACTGCTAAATTAAGTACTTCCGAACAGATTCGATTGGAACAGATCTTAAGCCCCATCAAGAGGGTTTTTCATCAGAAATGATTTCAAGAAGTTTCAAGAGATTAATAATTTGGTAATAAGCAACTGTAATTTTGTGTATATTACTACTGTGTGCTATCGAGGGTCACATGTGTGCTCAAGTTGATTCCCCACACTCCCCCTGCCAACATTTTTATGCCCCCGTCATAGTTCCCCCTCTGACCGCTAGAGTTTGTGTGTCTGGCTCATCAAGCTGATGATAAAAGTTCATTAGCGACGCTTCACTGCTTCAACAGGGAGAGGTAGAGGAAGAGGGAGAGACAAAGAGAGAGAGGGAGAGGGAATAAAAGAGACGGATGAGTTGAGTTTTGCGAGGGTTGGTTGGTCAGTTTGGTCGCCTGCTTGTTTTTATTGCTAATAAATATTGGGATCATAAATTCATAATTAATATTTGTGGTTGAAGTGATGACGCCGAAGCTTCACTGTACTACCGCATGCCACACACAGCTGTTTGCGCAGGTTGCACACAGAGCCAGACACACACACACACATACACGTACGTGTGCATTATATAATTTAAGCAAATATTTTAATTGTCTTTCTTCTTCTTCTTTTTTTTCCAGGGAATATTGTCAGTGTTATTGCCATTTTCATTTTCATGACTACAGGCACGCCCACCTGCGCCTCCCACCTGCTGCTACTGCTGCTGCGTCTACTGCGGCTGGGCGACACATGAGCTGAAATCCTTTGGACCATTTGACGCTTTCTATGATCAAATTTTATCGCTTGGAAATTTTTCAATTTTCCGACTGAGAAAGAGACGGAGAAAAAGGGAGACAGAGGCAGCGACAGAGACAGCGACAGCGACAGAGCCAGAGACTTCTGTGATGATAATAATGATGATGACGATGATGATGAGGCTATGACTGAAACGGAGCTCGAGGTTGTTGCTCAACTGCAACACTGCATTCCACGTCACATATTCAGCAAGTTGTCTTACACGTTGTCCTGTACAGTGCTACTTGACTTAAAAAAAGAAATGGAAAAAAAAAGAGAAATTGATGCCCCTTATTAAGGATAACAACCCGCAACAGGACAAACAAGTTTCAGTGCGAACCCTCATTGCCTTTCATGGCGTACTATAAAAAAAGGACATGTTCCACTTGAAAAATAACAATTTCATTCAATTTTTCATCATTTGCTACCAGAAATGGCAAATCAAAAAGCTATAAAAACCAACAGTGTCGTCAGAGAGGGAGGTGGCTTGGACTAGGGGGGGCGTTGAGTACCCCCCTAAAAGGACCTGTAAGGACACTTCTTAAGCGGTTTGAGGGCGGGTTTCGCTTCTTAACATTTCTTTCTTTTTTTTTGGACGCCTGCTTTAAAATTGAAATGACACTGGCAAACACCACCACCCCCCGCCCCATTCCACTAACAACACATCCTGGAACCCAAGAGTGCGAGAGAGCCAGTACTACAACTGTGTGTGATTGAGTTCTCGGCCAGGAGTTTTCGGCAATTTCCAAATCCTGCACGCAAAATTTATGTTGCATAAAATTTTTCAATGAATTTTATACCAGGAATTTGACTTGGTTTTAACATTTGTGCTGCGTCTTTTGTCCGCTCGTCCGCCCCACATCTCTTCACCCCCTGCCACGCCCTCTGCTTGGCTATGTCTTTCAATTTTTAAATGACTTTCGTCTACGCACGTGGCATATGGAGCGTAAAGCATTTCCCTTTCCATTCTCATTCGCATTGGGATTGGAATCGGGATTGAGCTGGGCGATTGTAGGAATCCCAGGCTCAAACACTTGCACTACAGTGAACACCCGACCACAGCAACCACCGAAAGTCAGCCGTATCGAAATCTTAGCCACACAGGTCATTCGCTATTGGGATTTCACAATTTCTTATTTGAGGTTTGTCCTTGGACTTGCTTAGTTTTCAATTTCAATTCGGATTTCGATATGGATTTCGATTTGAGTTCTCTTTGGACTTACCAAACGGCGCTTGTAGCTTCAACTTGCTTAGAGCTTAGTTTTTATAATAAAAGCAAATTATATTCAGGTTATTTGGCTATAATGTTATTTTTTTTATTTAACGAATTTTCTGATCATAACATTGTTTAAAAGATGATCCCATTTTAACTACAACTCGATTAATTATTTTTAAATTCGAATTTGTTCACTTATTAACTGAATAAACTGGAACAAATGGTTTAATTTTAATTTAATTCGTTTGTATTAATTGCATAGAAATGTTTCTTAAAAGATGTGAATTTAATACTTTATGTCTTAAATTGCTTGAACAAACTTTTTTTCTTCAAAGTTTGCAAATGAAATTGTTTAAGTTTAAACTTTATTTTAAAATAAGTTTCTATGTGAACACCAAAGGAACTATATTTTAAAAGCGATAAAGTATGTTTTAAAATATATATTTTTTTTTAAATATATTATTTGCATTCTTTAGCCTTCGTTTGAAGTGAAGTAATGCCGAAGTATGTTTTTGTGTAATATACTTAATAATATATTTTAAATGTATTATTTATCAAGTAATAAAATAAATTATAAATATATATTAAATGTGTTATTTATCAGGTAATAAATTAAATTATAACACACACATATAATTGAGTACTCTTAAAAACTCATTCTTTTTTAGTTCAAGTTAAGAATTTTCCAATCTACTCGAATCATTAATTTGAACGTTTGATTAATTTTGTATCTCATAATTTTTATATTCAAGCGATTCAAGCTGCAAATGAAGTGTGAAACTTGCCGCAATGATGCACTCTCGAAGCCCACGCCATGCCCATGTTGCAAGTTTTAAGTTGCAAGTTGCAAGCATAAACATGCAACATTGATGATCATTTGCTAAATGCACGTCTCGCGCGAGTGGCAAACGCAGTGGAAACGGCTGCAAAGGAAGCTGCAACTGAGAACTGGGAACTTGGAACTGAGAACTCTGCGGACTGGACATGAAAATGCAAAATCTAAACACTTGATTGTTGTCAATAAACAGCATGAGGCGATTCACGACACCGGCATCGACTTCAGCTTGGTCACAAGGGGCATGGGGCGGTCATGGGCGTAAGGGGATAAGTCGGCGCTAAGACACGACGCAATCCATGTTCATTTGGCTAAAGGGACGCTACGGAGAGCGGAAAATACTTTTGCCTACAATTATTGCATTTTGCTGTTAAACAATGCGAAGGTGTTGCAATGTTGCACAGGTAATGGTAATGGTAATGGTTATGGTACTGCTTACCCACCTGTCCCCTACCCCTACACCATCGCACCCCTCCTCCCTCTCCACCTCTCTGGGGGCATGTAACAAATTTGTCGCTGTCTGTCGCTGTTTAGCTGCGGCCAGCGAGGTGTGAACAACAGACTCCTCTAAATTTAGATGAAGCTACAGGGCAACCGGGCAGGGCCAGTGGCAACAACCAGTACACAGAGAGAAAATTCTTGCTCACAAATTAATTAATTAATTAATTATTCATATAAAAAACACTTTTCGTTGACAAGCAAAAGTAAGCAAAAAACCTTCTAAAATGTCTGCTTTAAATTCTTAATTTTTAGACATAAATTTCTGCTTTCTTAGACATAAATGATGGTAAAATTTGTATAAATATATTTCAAATTTATTGTATTACATTAATCTGCACAATTTTTAAAGTAATTTTTAGCGAAAAACTGAAAAATTTAAAGTAAAAGCATTTAAATCGGTTTTTTGCTTGACATAAAAATAATTCAAGTCTACAATTCTTAATTTTTAAATCAAAATTTTTACTTAATATTAATTTAAATATTTAAAATATATCAAATATTTTTAAAATATAATTGAATTTAAATTTTTTGTGTCTAGTTGACAATTTTTTCTGTGCACAACGAGATGCATTCGGTATAAAATAAATCAAAATTTGGAAGGGACCACCAGCGTCAGCTAAACAACAACAAAGCAGATAGGTGTAAAGAGAGGGGAAGAGTGGGAATCAGAGAGAAGGAAGAAGCGAGACTGCAACTAGAATTGGAAACTGAATCGAAGTCGAAATTGGAATCAAAATCGGTGGATGCAACCTGCTGCGCATTTGGACTTGTGGTAATTTGATGAGTCTGGATTTCTTGAGTTCTTTAGTATAAGAATTGTTGAGCTCGTTACTCATTTGTTAGGCTACTACATCATGTGGCATGCCACATAATGTGGCATTGTTTAAATTCTCTGTGTGTTTCATGGGTTCAACACATCGATATCAAATCGATTTGAGCTCAGATTTCTTACTAATTTGTTGGGTTTGTATTGTAATAGCTGTGCTTAGTTCGAATCAAACAGGTAAAGGATCTCATTAGACAGAGAAAGCACTATAATTAAAAAGTAAGCGAGAGAGACGGTGAGAGTGCGTTGAAAAGTGAAAGTGCCGCTTAGTTTACAGTTGTTTGACAGCGTTAACAAAGCAAGCAGCGAAATGAAAAGGCAAACGGAAAACTCAGGAAAATGCCATAGAAAGGTCAAGGAAAAACACTGTGGAAAAAGGCCAAGAACAAGGGTAGGAGTAGGTGCAGGAGTAGGGTCAGGAGAAAGGCGGTTCAGTAACCAAAACGTTGTTTTTTGACTTATTACCAGCGATTTGTCAACATTGGACATGGCCTAAAACATCTGAAATAAAAAAGAATACTCACATTGAGCCTATCTATCGTATCTATAGGAATTCTATGAAAATAATCTGAGAATCATCTAACAATTCCACTAATAACTGCCAGTTCTGAACATGCACGTGATCTAACTCCCTTCATCAACTCACTCCCTCTTCCTTCCCACTTCTTTCCCACTCTTTTTTCTCTCTTTTACTCTCATTTAGTTATTTGTATATTTTGTGGCATTGAAAGTTATTATTTGTTGCATGTTTTTGGGGCTCAGTTGATATTAATCAATTGCCATTGATAAAAGCGTTTGTTGGGAGAATAGTCATCTAATTAATCGTTAAGTGCGGTACGCAGATCAAGAAAAAGTTCAATAACTTTCAAAGGTAGGTAGTTTCTGAGTAGTAACATTTTTGAAACCATTTATAGCCAAAATATATAGTAATATAAGGAAGATACAACGTAAACTGTTCACTTCATTAAAAAAATGTCTAACTATATAACTTAAATAAATAACGTTATTCGCAGTAATTTATTTAAACTAATTGCAACAAATTATTGACTTGAATGTTTGCACTCCTAAGCTTTATAATCCTAGTTCAGGGTACAAAAAAATTGCTTACTTGAAGAGATGAAGGATTTTTAGCAGATTTTGTTAATAACTCGTCATATTTGAATTTTTTTTGTAAATTTAGAAATAGAAATTCAATGTATTAAATGTGATTGCTCCAGAATTATTACAAGATCATTAGAACTTGAAATTATATAATTTATTTTATCAATTGACATTTTTTATATTTTTAGCTCTTAAGATTAACACAACTAAAAATACCATACCATATCATACCATTTAATATTTTTGTAGGCATTATGCCTACGGAAAGTTCTTAAACTGAATACTTTAAATATAACTTTATTTTCCTAGTTGGTACTTAAACTTTTAATATCAGCGAATTACTTAAGGAACTCCAGTTCCTAATATAATGCTCAAATAATTCTTCTACAATTTTTCATTAGTGATTCCTAAATAATTCCTCATAAATATTTATTGCGACAGTATACAATTTGTATAATTTCTAAACTCTCTCAATAAATACATTATTAAGTTTATTTAAAAATTAATTCGATTTAATTTACGATACTTTGGGGTGTTCCCAGTTTCGATATCGACTTGGCGCCTCCAACATTTAACAAATGTATATACATATCTGTACTATATATCTCAATATATATGTAAATGTGCGTGTGTATTTTTTTTTTTGACGTTTTCTTGGGACTTTATGTGCTTGGATCTTGTTTTGAGGGCGGGGACTTTCTCTGCTGCTTACTCATTTTATTGCCGTGGGCCAAATAAACAAATTACTTGCCGCGTTTTGTTTGATTTCTTTTGAACGGGCCCCGAAATATTTACCACAGCCTCAATAAATTTAGCAGGGTCTGCATTGAGCGGCGTCCATTGAAATATTGAAACATTGGAAGACAACAAAAAAGTACAAGAGACAATTGTACAATCGAGCGCAACCGACAGTCGCATACCCGGGGCGAGTTTACAATACAACTTTAAATTTTTTAAAATGTTTGACTAGTTAAAAATTGATATTAAAATGGCAATAAGTGTTGTTTTTAAAAAGAATTTCTTAATTGAATTTGGTTCGCTTTAAACCATTTAGAGAACTCGTCTCAACCCGCAATTATATTTTCCTTATTAAGTTTATAAATTTATTGCAGTGTTGTTATTTCATTTACCCACTGAGTAGTTAAAGGAATTATTTTCTGTACACTAGTACACTAGATTTACTTTAGCTTTATAAAAAGCTTTTCAAACAAAATAAAAGTACTGAAACTATATGTGTCTAGTTGATATATTTCGTTCCACTTTTCTGCCCTTTACTTGCACTAGATAAACACATAACACCCGTTGTACAGGGTATACAAACGCAGTGCAGTGCAGCGCGCGCGTCTTGTTTAGACAACAATTTTCATTGTTGACTTTACTTGTTATGTTAATGAGAGGCCCCGACCAACAGATCGGAGCGACCGCCTTGTCTGGATCTGGATCTGTATGTGGATCTGGATCTGGATACCGAAGCGATCATTTTGCTGCGGGTGGAACATTGGTGGGTTGCGTGAGGGGTGAGGAGGGTGCGTGGTAGAAAGAGACAGATAGAGCACTTTGTGTGACGCGTGGCGGACGCGACTGTTGACATTTTGTTTGACATTATTGACACACGAGTCAAGCAGTCAACGACAATTCAATCATTCGTTCACTCAGTCATTCGCTCAGTCATTCATTCGCTCCTTCAGCCATTCACTCAATCATTGTAACGAGACAATCAACATGTTGGCGCAACGCGATGTTGGCTCACCGTGGCATAGCAATCAGCTTTTGATTGCCAACGCGTAGCCAATTAGCTTTATGCATTTCACGATCCACATTAATTTTCATAATTTTTCACACGAAACCCTGGCGATATCGCGATATAAGTAAAATATTCAATAAGATTATGACACTCGCTGGCGAGCACTGTAATGCTCGGCTATTGTATACCCTGTTTATTTAATATTTCCGGGCATTTTTCTGTTGTTACACTTGTTTGTAAACAATATTTGTTTGCAGCTCATTTTTAATTATAAATCGACAACCGCTGTTGATGGACTAACAAATACCCTGTTTCATTGAAATTTTTAGCTGCGATAGTAATGAATAAAGAATTGTAATGAACGGCTAAGGTTATCCTGTGTTTAATTACTGCACAGTTTTAATAAATGTTTAAAATCAACTGTTGATCGACTAACAAGTACCCTGTTTTATAGAATACTGAATATAATTGTTAACAGTTAAAGTTAAACAATCAAGTAACTTGTACTTTTTTACTTTTTAGTTAAAATTAGATAGGTAAATTGAAAAAATTAGACAGCTTTTAAACCACAATATACCCCTTATAGGTATACTTTAATAAGTACAGGGTATTACATAGAAAGGCGGCTTAGGTCTCTTGTGATTCTTTTGGGCCGCAGCTTATCTGCAATTTGGCAATCGTAACAGTTTTGACAAATCACACATACACGTACACACACACACACACACACACACACACACACTGTTCGAAAGAGACACCGCTATTTTAGAGGTGATTTGCTAGTGATTGTGATGATAAAGTGTTGGAGGTGTGAAGCGAGGGGCAATGGGACAGAGCGGGGAGTGTGGAGAACAGTGGAGAAGAGAGAGAAGAGGACTGCTGAGAGGGGAAGGGGGAATGGGTACCTGCCAGGGCTCGTTGTCGGCAGCTTTGAGCTTTATTTTGATTTCAATCTAAAACACACAAATCGTTCATTCTGCTGCTGCCGCAGCCGCAGCGACTGCGCAGTCATCGGCGACAGCGCACAGTGGTGCAAAGTTAAGCGCTTTTGTGATGCCGCCCACGGTGCGCTACACTCCCCCTCTTCCGTCCCGCCTCCCGCCTTCCCTTCTTTGCACTTCTGACGAACTGGTGGCAGGACCCAGCCCTTGCCATTGAATGACATTTTTATGATGCTGACGCGCGTTGCTCAACACGAGCCGCGAGCAGCAACAACAACAACAACAACAGCAACTGCAGCGTGGAGCGTGTTTTGCATGCATAAATAGTAGAAAGACTGAGGCAGAAGAGGCGAAAGAGTGCATGAACTGAGCTTACCTTGTTAGACCCTGTACATATAAAAATGCACAAAAGGCGTCGCACTTAAGCTTTAAAGAAGAATTCATTATTTTTTAAGTCAGATATTTTAAAACAATTAATTACTCTACTTGCAAAGTTTATAAATAAATTAAGTGAAATCCATTAAAAAATAAATATTATTTTTAAAATTATTGAAATCTAACTATAATTTAATCGTTTAAAAAAATTTTAATTTTTTAATTTTTGTACTCCTTTTTATTAACAAAAAAAAATAAAAACAATTTAAACTATTTTATAAACAATTTTTTTTTTATTTTTTTAAATAAAATAACTCAAACTGTTAAAAAAAAACGGATCCATTACAAAACTAATATCTAACTAATATAATGATTCAAGTTACTAATATTAAGTTAACTAAATAATAAACATTAATTTTTTTTAAGCGAGTCTTCTACAGCCTATCAGACTCGACTGTAGACTTTGTCGCTAGTTGTCTTAAGTCTGTAGGGCGAAGGGAATAACTAGTTGATTGAGTTGACAGATTTGCTGAGCCTTTGGCAAGAAAATACTTTACGAATTTACAAAGAGCAACAAATAAAAAAAAATAATAATAATTTTTATGTCTATGCAACTTAATTGGTTGTCAGAAATGGTTGAGAGATAAGCGCGAATTTAAATTGGAATTGGAACTGAAACTTGAACTGCAGCTGGAACCACTGTGTGACAGCAGAATATAAATAAATAAAATGTATAAAAAATATTATTTGCCTTTTTACAGACTCTGGTGTCCACTAGTAGAAGTGGAGTAAAAGTTTGTTTAACTTTAGAAAGGAACTAGTTTATTTTTTGTTTAGATTTGCTTTAGATGATTGTAATCGCTGTCTTTGGCGTTAAAAATTGATTTGTCACATGAATTTGAATTCGAAGTGGCCCATTGAACTGTCCACAGATTTGCCATAGTCAAATCAATCAAAGGCCAAAACCTTTTTCTGATGAACCCATCCACGGTCTTGCCCTAGGCAAATCAAATCGCGAATCCAATGCAAAAGTAAGAGCACATTAGGCCTTTTAACATGACTACAAAATACCCGTTTATGTAAGTTTTGAAAAAAATTTAACTTTTATTTAAACGATTAAGAAGATTTTACATTTGAAAGATAATATAATAGATATTATAGTCAACAATAATACAAAATATTTTTATTCTTAAAAAAAAAATATAGAAAGTCTTATAAGGAAATTAAAGTTTCTGATATGTTTTGAGTTTACTTTTTACATTCGACTGCCCTTTATCTCTCTTTGTCTTTATTTTTATACTTTTCCAGGTGAACTCCAATGCCTACTGCTAAACATTTAGCAACGCTTCAGGTATACCCTGTCTCTCTGAGTAACGGGTAGAAGGAAGATACTTTGCCTCATAAAGCAAACAGAACTGCGATCATGTCACGTACATGGAATTGGGCTGGCTTTAACTTTGACTCTGGCTATGACAGAGCTAAGGTTCAACTTGTTCCACGTCCCAGATGTTTTTCATCGAGACATCAAGTCATCGAGTCATCGACATCGTCATCAGCATTGACTTCGGCATCGACAGTTCGACATTTCGACAGCTCGACATCGGCGAACGTTTACTAGAACGAATTTTGTTAATTTTTATTGTGATTTCCTAGAACCAAATGAACAGCAACAACAACAACAACAACAAAAACTGCAACCAGGTAAGTCACGAAAAAGTGTCGGCGGACACGCGCCTCTAAAAAAGCCAACGAACGTTTCAATCGAATCGAAATGCAAATTATGCAACGCCGCGACGTTCTTCTCTCTCGGGGTCTTCCCGGTACACTGGGAAAAACGATTAATGGTGTGGAGCATACAGTTATTTAAAATCAGGAGTGATACCACTCCTTGATTTCAAGAACATCTTAAACTAGACCAGGTTTTTAATAGAAGACTCAAAAGTTTTAAAATTTTTTCAAGCCAACAAAATTAAAATATAATTAAAGCCAAAAAAAATTTGTTACCCTTTTTTGAGTAAATAAATCAAAACAAAAATATTTTAACAATTGTTTCTTGAATTTAGTGTCTTTATTTAAAATTATAAAATGAGCCAATTAAAAAATTAAACAGAAAGGTATGTAAATAAATGTTTTTGATTACTTCAAACTTAATTAAAAAGCAGCATATTTTTTTTACTTAAAACTTACGTTAAATATTTTTTTTAATAAGAAAACAAAATTCTCAAATTTATTAAATTTTTTCTTAAAGCTTTTTTGTAGTTGTCCTTTTCTTTTCGACAGTTTTGAAATAGTCTATTTTCAAACCCGTTCTTTTTCATTAGTGTACATAACCAGGGATGCCATATAGCCAAGTCGCACGAGGGATGACTGAGGCACGTGGAGACCGAAGGGGGGGAGACTTATTTCTTTAGAGACCAATTCCGATTCGGTCCTGTTCTGTGTCCGTTTGTCTTGTGTCAGTTCTGTTGTTGAACTGCTCTCAGTCCGCAGTTAAAGTTAATTTTTAACGACGCAAAATTTGTGCATTCAGGCGCTACAAATTGTTTATTGTAGGCCCCATGGCCCCGAAATTCCCTTAGACCCCGCCGACGACCACAACGATGAGGACGGCGACAACAAAACTAAGCGACGACTCATTTCCAAATAAAATTGGTTGTGGTCAGTCCTCAAGTTTTGAGTGCATTGCTTTTGGGAGCATTCAATCACGTGACTGACAGTGACAGTGAATGTGAATGTGAATGTGACTGTGACACTAACTGTGACTGTGACTCGCATTTGTCCAGGTTTCATTCGTTGTGCAGTTTACAGTTACACGCCTCGGCTTCAATTTGAATCCAAAGATAATCGCTAAGTAAATTTTCTTCCCACTCAAATTCTAACAAATTATCAAGGAATTTATAAATCATGGGATTAAATTTAAAAATATTAAAAGTAGGGATGGGGATGTTTTTGTTTGTTTTATTTGAAGTGAGAAAATATAAGTGTTTAATCTGTTTAAAGTGTTGTTTAGACCTTAAATATTAACCTCAAAATCATTTTGAAAACAGTTTCTTAACAAAGCCCAATTATCTACTCGAATGTTATTTGTTACTTTTGTAATAAACTTACGAGTTTCGAAACCCTTTTTCTAGTGCTCTCAATATATTTTCTAGTATTTTCCTCTTTTTCTCTCTCTACCTTGCCCTCCCCTCCTTGCTTCTATTTAGCTACTTTAGGTTCTTTCCCCATCAAGGCTTCTCTTTCTCAGTTGATGACACATTCCCTGCCTCTTTCGTTTCATCTCTCTCTTTCTCTCTTCTCTTCAGCTGATACATCTTATTCCACACATATTTTTGATCTCCAACACATCAAGCATATTGTTATCAAAGCTTAGCTAATCACAAAACAGTTTGTTAGTTTTGTATTTCTATTTCCCCTTTTCCTCTTTCTCCTACCCCTTCTTCATCTCTTTCTCTTTCTCATGCTGTCGCTAATGCGTTTAAATCAATTTGCAAGATCACAAAGCACCGCTTACAAAATTAAGTACTCCGATTGAAGTTCCGGTTTTGTTACCTTTTTTTTTTATTTTTTGGCCAAGGTCAACAAACTGTTTATGTCAAAAACGTTCAACGAAAAATCGAAAATTGAATACAATAAAAAACAAAAAACACTGAAATTGAAATTGAAACTGACATGAAATCTCAATCCGATCGACACTTACACACACACACATATACGTATATGAGTATGGGGGTATTCAGTTTGTGCATTTTTAGGTGGTCCCAACGCACAATTTGTCGAAATTAATTGAGTTATCGGCTAATAAGCCATTGGGCCTAAAAGACGCGTTGCCATCATTAATAATGCTCAAGGCGATTGCTTTGCGCTTTGCTTGACTTTATTCAGACCCTGTACATAAACCACAAGAGAGTCGTCTATAAAGTTTGTCAAAAAGTCGAATAAAGATTTAATCGACGCTATATATGTTTAAAAGTATATATTTTCTGAATCAGCTTCAGAAGTCCAATCGAATCTAAGATTCTATGCCACTTAGCGTCTTTAAATTTGCTATAAAAATCAGTACAGTGGATCGGTTAGCTAAAGAAAAGATTATTTAGGTGTTTCATGAGATATCTTAACTATGTTAAACTACTTATTCATACAACTGGAATGATTAAGACCATTAAAACAAAATTTTTAAGCATCGCACAACTATATTATATAGCTGCTATATAAGCAAATGTATTCAAGTTGGCAATTGATAAAAATGAATATTTTTATCGCGCTTAAACTTGGCTTAGCGCGTGTCCCGGGTCTTTCACAGTCTTGCCGCTTTATGAGTAGCCATTTCTAATAGTTGCCCCTTTTTTACTAGTTGCCCTTGCTGGGTCTTTCACAGTTGTGCCGATTTATGAGTAGCCTTTTCTAATAGTTGCCCTTGCTGGGTCTTTCACAGTTGTGCCGATTTATGAGTAGCCTTTTCTAATAGTTGCCCTTGCTGGGTCTTTCACAGTTGTGCCGATTTATGAGTAGCCTTTTCTAATAGTTGCCCTTGCTGGGTCTTTCACAGTTGTGCCGATTTATGAGTAGCCTTTTCTACTAGTTGCACTTGTTGGGTCTTTCACAGTCTTGCCGATTTATGAGTAGCCTTTTCTACTAGTTGCTCTTTTGATTTTTGCCACCACAAAAATAGCGCTGCTACATTGGGGGAGTCTCAGTCTGGCGTGGCCATTGGAATCTGTAGTGGCATCGGCATCGGAATTGAAATTGGGATCGCATTGAACAGATCAATTATCGTCTGTGCTGGCGACGAGGCATATGGCATGGAGTAGAGGCATAAGGCATGAGGCATGCCCCATGTGGATGCTGTTGCCATTGGGGCGCATAATCAGTGAGGCAGCTATATAATTTCATGTGTGTTGGTTTTTCTTCTTCTCCTTATTTTTTGGGATAAATCACGCAGAGGTTGAGGCTCGAAGAAACTGGAGGTACGGCAGCAATAATCTATCACCTGTCAGCACCTGTCATTCAAGCGTCGCAGTTGCGATTGGCAGCCCAACAGGCGAACATGCAACTGCCACACTATGGAGTGTGTGTGTGTGTGTGTGTGTGTGTGTGTGTGAGCTGGTACGGCTTCCTTTGGCTGTGCAACCGGACGGGGCAGCCAGCGAGGCGTCTCTGCTACATCTGAGTTGGCTCGTAGCTGCCTCAAGTGTCAGTTTGACATCATTAATCATGCGATTAGTTAAGTGGGTGTTCGCTTTAGGCCCCCTCACTTCCCCTTACCGCTCTGTCTTACTCCTCCTCCTCTCTCACTCTCTCTCTCTCTTTCTCCCTGTCTTTTGCTACTTATGTAAAATCAGTTCCGAGCTGTTTAATTTGACGTCTGAACGCATGATTGCATTTTCAATTTGACAACTACACAGCACGCATCTCTACCTCTCCCTCTCTCTCTCTTTCACACCTGTCTCCCTCTCTGTCTTACCTCCTGCCGTGCTGGCCATGGCTTTGGATACTTCCATCGGTGTTACAACTTTTGCTGCTGTGCCTGTCAAAATAATCACACGTTCAATTAGCATGACGACAAGCTCATCAATTTGTTTGAACAGCATCCAAAAGAAGACAGTCCCCTCCTCCACATCTCCCCTATTCTCCACCTAAGTGCAGGTAATTCGAAAACATTGGAATGCCAAAAATCTTCCTACAAACTTGACTATTAGCTCACAGCACAATTAGTCAATATGTTCATGCACAATTAGCTTACTAATTTCTACAAAAAATTAAGTGATTAATAAACTAATAAAACAAGCATAGCATATAATAAATAACTTAACATTAAATTTTTAAATGCACTTTAAATTATGGAAACTAGTGTATGATGGGTGCTCTCAAAGTTGGTATACTTATGGTTTTTGTTATAATGTAAATAATGTTCAATGATATTTAGTTAAAAGTTGATTTAATGAACAGGAAGCTGAAGAATTCAATAGCTCAGAGTGCTAAGCTTCCAACCTACCACAATAAAAACTTATCATGCTGTGATGAGTTTGAATCTGAATATGGACCTAAACCCCATCATCTCTCTCCCGTGTCACTTTTAGTTGTAACTCTAATTTTGGCAATATTTATGAATTCGAGACACACAGCAATGTCAAGTATATTATAAAAAGAATCTTTCACTTCAGTAAAAGTTGATACACTAGAAAAGACATTTTGTAAATTATAAAAAAAATCAAAAATAAATGATCAGTTCAGAAAATAGTTAACGTAATGAAACTTAAGTATTGATCATTTCTTATCAGAATTAGCAGTAAGAATGTATATTTTAATTTACTAGTTTTAGTAATTAATATACCTTTATGATTTTACAAAAATCTAACTTGTTCTATAAACCCAATTTTACAAAAGTTATTTAAATCAAATTAAAATCAAACAAATATGGAATATCCGAATTTGTTACAGATAACAGATCCTAAACTTTATTTAGGACTTTACAAAAGAAATAATTTCTGTTTTTAACCTCCTCCCACTGTCCAAGAATCGTCCCTTCCTCATTACTTGCCCATGTCGAAGGCAAACCATTGAGTATATTGAAGCAAGTGTCTTTGGGAGGAAAAGAACATAGAACATGCCTATATCACACTTCCATCTGCTGTCACTTTCATGCCGGCTCGTCATCCATTCATACCCTCAAAATACCCTGTCTCCTCCTCTTCGCCACACTGCGGTGCCGCATGCAACATAGACCATGGAGCATGGAGCATGGAGCTGGCACATTCGGTGGCGAGCAAGTCGCACATCAATTTTGCGCATCGTCATCTAACGTGTGGACCACCATCCAAGCTGAAGCAACACCTACAACGACACCTCACAGACAGGAGGAGACCCGGAGCTCAGCTAGACACGCCAGGAATTGAGGTTGAACTGAGGGAAAAATTGAGGAGTAATCGAGGAGAAGGCGCGTTGTGGCGGAAAGTTGTTGCAAGGCTGCGGTCCGGGTATCAAGTGTGTAATTAATGTTTTATTAATACAAGCGACAAGCGATCGCTGCCAGTACTACACTTAAAAAAAAGCAAGCCGTTACTAAAGTACACTATAAAAAATAAAAACAATTCTTTAAGTTACAAATTTTATTTTAATAATTTTGGAACTAAATTGGAAAAGAAAAAGACTGCTTAACTTAGTTCTTAACTTTTGAAGCTTTGTGCTCAAAATTATTTAAATTTTCTTATTTGCTTTGCTAAAAATATGTTCGTATTTTAATTGGATATTTTGTTTTTAACACAGCTCGGACAAGCAAAGATCTTAGTTTATATTTTGTCTAAGTATAAAATATCAACTGTTATGTAAACAACGCCTTTAGCTACAGTTTGTATGTTTAATAAACAAATTTAAATACAAAAAGTTTTACCTACTTTAAACTAACATTTTAGTCAACTAAAACTTAGTTATTTATGAAACATACATTTATGTGGAAGATAAAACAATGTTTAGTAAGCACTCTTTGTTTTCAGTGTAAATAAAGGTAAGAGGTGTGTCTTGAGGAGGAAAAGAAGAAAGAGAAAGAGCGGGCAGTCGGCCTTTACACAGCGGGAAGTTGAAGCTCAGGTAACGACATTCGCATAGTGAAGATGAACAGCAGTCGAATTGCAATCGATGCAACAGCGGCAAAAGCAGCAGCCGCAGCAGCAACAGCCACAATGATGCATATGGACAAAGCCCATAAAATATGTGACCAGTTGGGTGAGAGAGTGAGAGAGAGTAAGAGATATAGAGAGAAAGAAGGACAGAGAGTGGTAGAGCTACGCTCAGTTTCGTGCGCTTAAATGAATTACCAGATTAATGGACAGCATAAATCACATTATCGCTTCGACTTGTGGCCCCAAAACACACGCACAGCGCATTTAGAAGCCGATGGAGCACAGACTGTTCGAAGTCACTGTTTAAGGCGGCCTTTGTGGGCGGCCGGCCGGTTGTACTGTCTTTTTGTGGTGTCTGTTGCACAGTTAATGATGCCTCGCTTGGTTAGCTTTGGTAAGAATTTATTGAACCATTGCCTAAAAGTCCAGCTAAAGGCTGATTCACTCAATACAGGGCAGATAGAGAGAGCAGGTGGAAGTGAGAGGGAGATGGAATGAGATGCGATCGGTACAAAGACAAATCACACCTTCTGCATTTGTTGAACAAAATAAATCTCGTAATGAGTTACGATAAGACGACGATTTCGACAGCTAAACAAATCACCTGCAATTGATCTTGTGTACGCAAATCGCAACAGGGGTAACAGGACGGAAGATCAGCAGCTGGGCGAAGGGAGGCGTGGCTGTAAGGGGTAAAGGAAGTGAGAAGACTTTTGTGCATAATGCGCTTTAAGAGGAATGCCTGCAATTTCGAATACTGGAGCAAAAAGGAGACCAGTTCAGTTCGGACCTGGCCGCAGCAGAACAGACCGGACCAGATCGGACTGTAGATCGTTTGTTTGGGCCCGGAGTGGTGTGGACAATCAACAACCAAACATGACATTTATTGACTGCATTGCTTGAAAGTATAAATTACGAATACGAATAACGACGACGACGACGACGATCGCAAGCGATCGCAAACGATCGTGCCGGTGAGTGAGATATGGTCAAAGAGTTTGGATCGACACTTACACCGCAGGACATTGGCCCACTACCTCTCACCTATGCCACATCCTCTCTTCTTCGCTCACTCTGCCCTTTTCTTCCTCACTCTTTTCTCTAGACAGGTAGCCCGAAAAGGGCCAGAGACCAACCACCGCGTTGGCCAGATCGCTTGGATTACCAATGACTACACCGAAAGAAATGCAGAAATCTATACAAAACTCATATCACTATTCTCCTTAGTTTAAGCAGTGATTAACTGTCTCTCAAGTCTTAATTTCTTATTAAAATATTTTCTTAATTCATATATACCATTTAATACACTTGATTTTTGGCAGTGTACTATATAGAAAAGGGAAAAGAAATAAGCATATAGAGTGGATTGTGATAATGATCATGGCAGTCTATATAGACGCTCCAAGTGCTGCCAAATGACATTTGTCTCTTCACACACACAGACACGCACAGACAGGCAGAGACACGCACACGCATGCATACACACGCACACGATCGTTTGACGACCACTTGCTGTGTTTTTATGCCTGGCAAAATCAAAACCAGTGGCTAAATTGCAATAATAAGCCACCTTTATAAATCGACCAGAGAATGACCGCAACAACAACACCAACACCAACAGCTCCGATCCAATGGCTCTTTTTACGCCAAGTATATGCGACTATTTGTCTATTGCAAAGCTCGCGGGTGGGAAAGGGGCTGGGGGGACTTCGCTGAATTATTCGTTTGTCTGCGATGCGAGAAACGCCCTCAGTAGGTGGGCGATGGCAACAGCAGCAGTCGACTACCGATGGCCACACTCCGATCGAGTACTGCCACATGATGGACCACAGCGCGGAGTTGCGGGCAGCACAGGGCGCCCAAAGTGGGGCGCTTAATGTTAAAACATTAAAAAATACATGAGGTATTCATTTAATAATAAAAAATATCGACCTTATTTAGTCACAACAAATGCTAAAAAATTAAGAAACTCAATTACGTATGGCACATACAACAAAAGCTGAATTTAAATCTTTCTTAAAACTATTTATCCTTAATAAATTAACTGTGTCTTAAAAGACAAACAATACAAAGTATGAGTACTCTCTTAAATATATTTTTTTTAACTTTGCCCCAGAGCATGGCGCCTTAGTTGACTGATCCGCTCCTGGCTGGATCAGTAGACGTTGCGCTCGCACTATAAATTTTTGACAGTTTGAAAAAATAGCGATTCATTGTGACCCCTATTGTGTGCCGTGTGGCAGCCACTGTCGCTGATCAGTGATCATAGAGTAGCCCAAGCGGGACTGGGCATGAGGACTCCACACTGGAGACAGTAGACTGAGGACCTGAACGGAGTTGTGTAACACGAGCCAACGAGAGGCGCTGCTTTCATACTTATAATAGGCACTTCTGGTGGGCTTCTCAGGGCCACGACGGCGACTTTGTTGACTCCCTTTTATTTTCATATTATTTTTGGTTAAAATTGTGTGTTCTCTTTTGTTGTTGTTGTTGTTTTTCGTTGTGGTTTTGTTGTTGTTCAATAGAATTGTTGGCGAAGAATTATGCTTTATTGATGATGATAATGATGTCCTTGTGACCAGAGCTTCGCGTGTAAGCATGAAAAATTCTCGGAATGCAGCGCGGGCCACATCGTGCCACTTGCCACATGCCACATGCAACAGCTACTTGCCTCATGTGAGTATGTGTGTGTGTGTCGCATAATAAAAATGCCATAAGTCAATATCAGAAATATCCCCTCGACTCTCTCGCTCTCGTACAGTTCACTATGGAATAAAACTGGAAGAATACGAATTAAGTTTTAATAAGCAATTAATTTACAAAATGATTTACTTAGTCATGGTAATCACAACCCAAGACATACTGTTTAAAAAATAATAACTGAGTCTTAAGACTCAAAATGATTATTGAAGAAATATAATTTTTATTTATTTTAATATTTCTTTATAGAACTTTAGTGCGAAAGAAACCAAATTAATTTATAATAATATGCGATTTTGGGGCTATTTAAAAATACAATTATATAAATTTCACACTACTAAAATCATTTGCGTACATTCAAATTTAAATTAAAGATCTTAAAAGTGATCTTTAGGCATTGAAATGTTTCCAGCATAAAATAACTGTCATAAACTTAGAGTTGTGTCCGAAAACCAGACAGTTTTATCCACTGTGTGCGGTTGGCAACTCCGGCTCGCGACACTTGCTTAATGAGTGAAGTTGCAAGTGGCAAGACGCACTCTCCTAAAGGGTCAACACGATCGGTTCGAATATGCAGCTGCAGAACAATGATAATGTGCCAATGCAGACACTTCATTTTGATATCATCAATTAATGCAGACGAGTCTGTTGGCCAGGGGGTGGTGGAGGGAGATGCTGTTGGTGAAGGGGGTGAGGAAATTCGACTGATCGACGCAT
The DNA here is from genome assembly GCA_020829145.1 of Drosophila nigrodunni. NCBI lineage: Eukaryota > Metazoa > Arthropoda > Insecta > Diptera > Drosophilidae > Drosophila > Drosophila nigrodunni. The sequence continues at coordinate 3,347,172 of JACVCZ010000002.1, read as the reverse complement.
GAATTACGAGCCAGTGTGCAAGTGTGTGTGTGTGTATTATTGTATTTGCTCAGCAGTTAGTTTTAATTGAATGTGACATTTCAATAAATTGATGTCTGATCTCTTCCTCTGTCTGCCTGACTCTGTCTCTGTCTTCCCTACTCTCCTTGCTCATTAGTGTGATATGGTATCCAGTGCTGCCAACAAGCGTTTACAAAAAGGCTAAATAGAAAGAGTTTCAATTTAATATAATACAACAATTATTTAAAATAAATATTAATATTGATTAGTACTAAAAGTTTTAAATATAAAACAAAAATAATTTAAAATAAATATTAATATTGATTAATATTAAATGTTTTGAACAGGATTCGCTTACAAATTTAATTTAATTTTTTTTATATAATATTTTCTTAAACTTTGGGATTTATGAAGTTAGTTTTAGGTAAATATGTGTGCTTTAAAAATTCTATTTTACAAAGTTGTGTATTTCTTTAAACAAATTTTCAAATCCGTCCGCAAAAGGCCAATGTGACACCACTGATGGCATCTCGTGCCGTTTACTCCGCTCAAACTTTCATCTCCGTTTCCATCTATCTGGCATCCGCTTTGGGTGTTAATATTATCAACGGCAGCTCATCAGCATCTCAACTTTGCTTCGCTTCGTTTTCAATTATCGTTTTTGCCTCTTCTCTGCACTCAGCTTCCCTGCTCTCCCTCTCTCTCTCTCTCTGTCTCACTCTTATCGTTTGCTTCGCTTTTGTTTTTCTTGTCGCTGTCAATGAATGGCGCTGATCATCGCTGATCGTATGGCAAAAGAGCGTGTGAATATGAATATAAATTCGTTTATGAATATGCTCGTGTGTGTTTCTGTGTGTGTGAGTGTGTGAGTGTTTCAATTGCAGAGAGACCAACAACATTTAAGTTAATTGAAAGTGCTGGAGTTTTTTTTTTTTATTTTTCTTCATATTTTTTGCCATCATTTTAATTTCCTTTACAAGTCAAGTGGATGCATGTTAAACATTTCCAATGATCATCGGTCGATCACTTGAGCATAAAGTCAGCATAGATCATTTGGATCACAGCTGGTCTGTAGAGCGGAGTCATCGGGGGATGGGTTGGATTTGTGTTCATTTATAGCACCATTTTAATACCAATTTCAATTAAAGTATCTGCAATTTGATGCGGCATATTGATCATTTACAATCTGTCAGCATTGTGAATGTGGGAAAGTGTGAAAAACATTCACCAGAGCATAATTAAATTCATCTAGAAATTATTATCACTATGAAATTATGCATATAAAGAAATTTAAATATATATAAGTTAGTAATGGTAGATAAATAGTTGATCATTTTAAACACACATACGTTTTTAATTACTTGTATAAATTTGTATCTCTAAAGGAAAAGGTAACTAGTCTAAAATTACCAAAATAATCTAAATGTAGAACCAAAAAATTAATTTGTAAGTTCTCAAAATGTTTGATGACCATTTTAACCTTTCTATATAAAATTACATTTTGTATATTATTGTTGAATTTATACATTTCGTTTCTTTAAATTAAATTCTTCACCAAAGCACAGAATATTTTTCTCGACAAAGAACAAACATAATTTATAAGTTATTCTTAAGGGAATTATTAATTATTATACATATATATATATATGTATGTTGACTTAATATTATAAATCTTTTTCTAATTTATAAAAAAGGGGAGCAATTTATGGTCAAATTAGAAACTGTTGCTGATTTAATGCTCTTTAACAAATTTTTTACTGACCAAAGACAAAATTCTACAATGCTTAATTACAAGCAAATGAGTTAACATTTTTTCGGTGATCTTAAGACACATCTTTGTACTAACATAAAGGTTCAAATTATGAATTTTCTCTTTTTTTCGTCGACTGCTCTAAACTGTAACCGGTAATTGCATTGGTAGAGTTCATTGCCGGCGTTAGCCCAAAAATAGTACGACAATTGAGTTTGTTTTTGGGATTGGGAATGGGATCGGAAAGGGATCGAATTTGGGAGACGAGCAGCTATCAAGGTGGTCCAAGCTGGTACCGGGTGCATTGTGGTCGTGTTGGCTGCAATTTTTATGATTTTTGTACATTTTTATACGTATGTTTATTTGTTGCCCTACTCTGTCCAAATCGGACTGTGTGAGAGAGGGAGACAACGAATGGGCTTAGATAGTGTAGCAGACAGAGAGCGAAAGAGAGAGAGAGAGAGAGGGCCATCATTAACCCATTAAACTTCCGATTTGCCGACAGCGATAAACGATGCCCGACGGCGTCGTCTTCAAATTCATGTTGTTGTTGTTGTTGCTGTGTTTGTTCTTTAGTTTTTTGTGTTAGAGTTTTTTTTTTGTTATTTTTTAATGACATATCGTAAAGATTTGTTAAAAGTCGGCGCACAAATCTTTGAAATGCGCTACGCTTCCTGCGTCCATGGGCTAATTTTGTTGATGCGTGAAAATGTAACGACACCAAATAGAGACTGTGGGGGGAAGAGAGAGAAGAAGAGTAGAATAGAGACAGAGAGCAGATCATAAAAGATTATTTTCATGTAATTGAATTGAAGCTTTGAGCCCACCCAAAAAGCCAATGTAAATTGACCAAATAATTTCGCTATAAATTATGGCCAGCAAAATGCGAAAAGCCTCAAAATATTGAAACGTGTTCGAATTGAAAGCAATGTTATTGTGGTTTCTTCTGCTTCTGCTTCTTCTTTTAAGCCCACCTAAGAGCTTGGCTTGGCTTGGCCTGGCTAACCGCAAAACGTATAATGCAGTTGCCACAATTCCGCAATGCAAACAAAGCTAATCAATTTTTTCCTTTTTTTTTCTGTTAATGTTCTTTCTTTTTTTCTGTTATGGCCACGATTTTTGCAGCATTTTGCATCATTTTGCGGCATTTTTGCTCGCGTTTTTGATTGAAAATTGTAAATAAATTGTATAAACGTCATCTCAACTGGTTCATTGCATTATTGCTGATGGTGGTCCAAACTCCCAGTTCCAGTTGCCAACTTCCAATCGGGACTGGCACAGTGTTGTCAGAATTTGATGAGCCAAAATAGCTAGAAGTGAAAACAAAAGCTAGCAAAACAACTGAAAAATAGCAATAGTTATTTTAAGTGGACTTTGTATAAATAATAATTTAATAAAAAAAAGTTTTAAGCGAAAAGTTACTGAGTTACGGTGAAAATCAAGTAATTCATGTTCTTTAAGGGATTTAAATAATATAAAATAATTATAATAAGTTTCAAAAATAGCCAACTTTTATTCGAATTTCAGAAATTTGACTAAATCTGGCTTTAAAACTGCTAAAATTACAACACTGAGCAGGAATTTTCTGGACAATTGAGTAATTTGTAAGAGACGACGCATAATTGTGGCACGTTCGCATTTAATGTTGCATCTAAGGTGGGGCTTACTGTCAGTCTTCTTCTTCTCTCCCTATGTCTGTCTCTGTCTCTTTTTCTCGCTCTCTCTCTCTCCCTTGCTCTTTCTAGATCTGCACCATTTCGGTAGCTGGTCCGTAAAAAACCACAGAACATCGTGATATTATTATTATATTTACTTATGTCTGATGCTCCATTTTAGCAATTTTCTTTATGATTTGCTCCTCATTCTTCGGCTCCTCTTCTTCTTTTCAACTTAGCCAGCCCCAGTGTTGTACTTTATAATGATGGCTACTGGTCTTGGGTGTTGGCCAAGTGTTTAGTTCAAAGATCGTTACACTTTTGCTGCTTTTGCTAACTTAATTATTTGGCCAGTTGTTGGTCCAGATGTTTTTATTAGAAAACTTTTGCACATTTGCGAGAATTTTTTAGTTTTCTTCTTCAACATCTTCTTCGGCGCTCTAACTGCGGAAAGGTGAAATGTTGTTGGCCATATTAATTGTTTAGGGAAAGCTGGATTCAATGTTTTTCACCTATGAACTACAAGTTTCTCCCGTATTGATGCTCAGAATTTTGCATGTCAAAGTTTTCCAAGCGAAAATTTCTAAAGCTCAGTAATATATGCGATTGTTTATAAATTTCTTTTTAGTACATTACTAAAGAAAGATTTCATTTAATTATTAAAAAGTTGAACTCAGGGTTCAATTTTAATTAAATTAATTCATTTAATTTACAACATACTATACAAAATAAAAAGTTATTGGATGAAAGTCGTTTAATTTTTTCATAATATAATATATAAATATTTTTTTTTTTATATTATTAAATCTTCAAATTTAAAAGTAAACATAACTCCATTTATATTAATAAAGTACCTATAGAGTATAGGACTAACTATAGAGTTCTATATCATTCCCCTAAAACTTCCCACCGATTTAAATCTCTGACTTGAATCTAAACTGTTATGCTCGACCAAACTGAAACAACCCTTTATGTAAACATTAATGTTAAACTTGTACTTTCATATATCAAGTGTACTATATCTGATAGCGATCTGGCAGCACTATCTCTGACCGAAAGGGCGCCATTGAGAGCAAGTTTTATGTGATTTTTTACACAAAAGTTGTTTGCGATTCGATCGAATGATCGTTCGCTGGGTACAACCCCAAAACCTGAATGAGAATTAAATTAAAATGCTTTGGAAATGCTACAAATGGAAAATGGAAATGGAAATGAAAATGGCAATGAAAAATAGTAAATAGAAAATGCTAGCAGACAGTTAACGCTGACAACGATGACGATGGCGATCAAAATGATGTTGATGATCATGACGATGACGAGAAAGGTGGCAGCTATAAAGGAAACAGAGTCGCATGCGAAAACAAAAGACATCGTCGCGATCATCATTATCATCAGTAGCTGAAGCGGGAATTTTAGGCATGAGCTATAGATGCACTGAGCAAAAATATAGCCCTAAAACGTTAGCAGGAAGTGTTTGAATTTGGCTTGAGTTTATAAGTGAAAATTTGAATTAAAACCTGTTTATTATTTTTTTAAGGACATAAAATAATCTGTATATTTATTTTAAATTTAACTAAATTTGTAAACACTTGCTGAAGCTATCAATATAATCCTATCATCATCTTAATAATTATTATAATATTTCAAATTTTAAACAATAAAATACCCATGATGTCAACAATTAAATACATCTCTTTTAAAATAGTGTTCCAAGTGATGAAGAAAATAAACTAAAAATAATTTTTTTTATGCATTTTATGCATAATTTAAATAGTTATAAAATTTGAAAGTATTTATATTTTATAATAAAATAAAAAATGGAACAACAATTATTTTCCATGCTAATTTCAATAATAATTTTATTCCTAACTTAATTTTACACTTTGCAGTAAAAAATCTGCTTAGAATTATTACAGTCAGGACTACTTAATTTTGTTCAGTGTATATTTAAGAGGTATCTACAGGTCTCTAGAGAGTTTTGGTTTGGCTTTTGCTGCTGTCTGTGGAGTCAAGTGTGTTAAGGTCTTTTTGCAGAGCTTCAGTAGTTCCCTCATTTGATGTTGTCTATTGTGTGGGATCTGGGACCTTCCCCTATACACCTCTCTTCGCACACACACATACACATGCACATACACACACTTACACACATGCTGCTATCTCTTTTTGGCGTTGATAGCTTGTATGTAACAGGAGACATGCTCTACTGAACATGAGGTTCGATTAAATGTTAATGTTGGTTAACTTTGGGGTTTTTCTTTGGCTTGTTTTTATTGTCTGTTAGTCTGTCCGACTGTCTGATAGTCCCTCTGTCTTCCTCTCTCCTCTGTCCTCTGTTTCTGTCCTATAGCTGTGCAGTTTTCAACGTGTGAGTGTGCATCTATTTAACTACCCAAAACTTGTCTGCGTTCACACATAAAAATCGCATACATATCGGTAGTTGTAGTGCGACAAAGACGGGTAGATGTGTGGAAGTGAAATGAGTAGAGAAGTGAAGGTGGGGGGATCTTGGGGTTTGCTGCTTGGTTGGTTGACGCGCTCAAACGTAATGGACGACGCTTCTAGCAGCGAGTCTAAACTTGGCTCCTCTAAATACGATCAAGTCGCTGAATAAAAAAAATGTTCGTTGCGTAGCACAATCTTATTTAGTGCTGTCTCTTTTTAACACCCACACATATGCACACACACACACACACACAAACACACACTTAATCAGATACACACACATGCGCATGCGTGAATGCTTCTGTTTAGGTTTTTTGGCTGCGCTTTTGTGGGACTTGCCTTTAAGTCGAGTTCCAACCACACTGTGGAAAAAAGATCTGAAAAATCTGGACTTAAATCTCTACCAAACTTCAGAAGAACATTGTTTAGGTCCAAAGTATTTAAGCCACACATCGAAGAACCGTTAAAATTACAATCTAAAATATTTGCATGACTAAAAAAAATTGGTGTTTACTTTTCCATTTAAGCACTAAGTGTTTTTAATTCTACCGTTTATTTTTTAACATAAAAATATATTATAAAATTTTATTTAAAACATTTTAGTTTAAGAAATAAATATTTAATTTTTTTTCTTTACATAATTCATTCCAAAATAACCATTTTAAGCTGCCACTTCAGCTCTTACAAACTCTAAAATTTTTTAGAAATCAAAACCAGGTCAACATCCTTAATTGCTTATCCGAGTTATAAATACTTGATAGAACTGCTTAGTTAATTAAGCTATGTAAATAACTTTAATAGTTATAAAATTAAATTATGAAAGCTAGAAAAATATTGTTTACTTTTTTCTGGTAAGTATTGTCACTTAATTTTCAACTTTTAGTTAAAAGATTCTTATCAAATATGAACTTGAAAATTCAGATCTTAAATTTAAAATATTATATACACATTTTTAATTAATCAGTCATTTTTTAAATTAGGAAAACAACACTTAATTCTAACTTTTAAATTAGATTTCATTATAATTTATTTTTTACTGTTTCGATTCTTAGACTATTTTATCGAAATTATTAGAAAACTTTTGGCTCACATTTCTTACGGTGTACTAACTACCAGTCTAGCAGGTGTTTTTGGGCGCTCGTCTCGTTTTTCAACTCAAAGTCAAGTCATTGTTGTTGTTGTTATTGTTGTTTTTGTTGTTTGTCTTTTGCACTTCACTTCACTTGAATTTTTGCATCGCATGGATGCTTCCTCACCACGCTCAGAGCCAGAGCCAGAGCTAGAGTCGAAGTCAGAGTCAGAGCTCAGCTCAGAGCTCAGAGCTCAGGCTCAGTTCAAGTTGGTTTGCTTTGGCATTATTTATTTATTTTTATTTTTTGTTGTTGCTTTTTTCTGTATTTTTGTAGGGGAGATTGGATCGTAAATTTCTTTAGGCCTCCTCCGCTACGTCTTATTGTTAGTGTTGCCTATTAAAGTGCGATTTGTTTAATGATTTTCTACAACTTTGCTGCATAAATTTTTCATTTGGAAATTACCTACATGCGAGACGCTCGAAACCGAGCGAACTGGCTTCAGTTCAGTTGAGTTTTAGGAGTTTTGGAAATGCGCATGAAAATTAAGTGTTTTATTATGCAAAAAATCATTCGTTGGCAACACTAAAATAACAACAACAAAATTTAAAATTAAAAAAAAAAATTAAATTAAAACAAATACAAATGCAAATACAACAAAATAAATATATAGTATGGCCAATGCGCAGATTGCGCTTTGAAACCTCAGCGTAACCGCCACGCCCCTCCGCCCCACCGCCCCTACCGGAGTTGCTTCCTTCCCTCGGCTGTAACCTTCCTGTGTAACTCCACCTCGCTCTCCCCCTCCTCAACTCTATTTTTTACGCCGTTTGCTTTTTGTTTGAACTTTGGTGCGCTTTGAATTCCGTTTGGTGGTTTGCTTTAGTTACTCAGTTAGCTGCTAATATTAGTAGCTTTAATTAATGGTCCACTTGTCTGTCCTATAGCAGTGTGTGTGTGTGTGTGTGTGTTGAGCAATGAACTGATTTGCATTTTGTTAACTTCCAACTGAGTCATGTGAAAATAAACGAATTGAGACAAAGCGCCATTGCCAATTGCTGAGAATTTTAGTTTTGATTATTTCATTAAATTTCTACTTTTATAAAAAAAGTTTTCTTAATCCTACTTTCACCTGAATTAGGCACACACCAAAGCAAATTAAATAATAAATAAATGAAAAAAAATCATTAATAATACTGTGCATGTGTCCTGCTACTCAGATAATAATTATTTTGCACCAACAAAATGGTCGCTAATTGATTAAACAACAATCAGAGTTAAAAGTGTTGAACAAAAAATGTCTAGTAAAGATTTAAGAAAATATAATAAAATTTAATTTAAATTAAATTTATAAAATAAATCTAAGGCACAATTCTTAAGAAATTTAGGGCATTATACAAACAAAATTAAACATTTATGAAATTCACATAGTCCATAGTCCACTTTCAGACTTTCAGCGAAACAGAAAATACCCTGTAAGAGGCAAGTATATAAAAATAAATGTATGCAAAAATTCATTTCTTTTTAAATAACTTATGTCATAATAAGTTCAACAAAAGCGTTATTTAAAAGCAGTTCATAAGAATTTGACATTACTCACTCGTTTTAATAATTACAGGGTATGTGCTGACCTAATTATTTAACATTAGAAAATGCCTGCAAACTGGAGCTAAGAAAAAATTCAAACCAAGCTAAACAAACTCACAGGTAATCTTGTGTGGTTTTATAAAAGGAACGGGAATCTATGCATAATCTGAACAATCAGTCAATGCCCCAATTGAAGTGCTAAGACAGAGAAACCACTACAGAGTGTGTGAGAAAGAGGAGGAGAGTGACAGGGAGATAGAAAGAGGTAAAACTGCACCGATTGCCGTTATTTACCACACACATTACACGATGTGAGCAAACCAAACAACGCCAATCTATAAACCCCGAAGACGACGACATTGTGGACGATATATGGCGCTTGCCACGAGAGGTGGCAACTGTGTGGCAGCAGCAGCAGCACTCATAGAGAGCCAACAACTAATAATTCAAATTGTAACACATGCGACGAGCCTAAGCTCCAGAAGGAACAAAAAGAACGAGAAAGAGAACAGAACTCCACTTTAAATAAGATACGGATACACTGAAAAAAAGAAAACTTCATTTATAAGGTAAGCATCTTAAAAATTGAAGTCGAAAACGCATAAACTCGAAATACATTTTAATTATTTAAATTTTTTAAAGATTTTTTTAATACAACCTGAATTTCTATAATTATAAAAAGCTCATAATGGTCAAACAAAACATAAGAAACACTACTAAACCAATTTAATTTGCCACAAAGAGACATTTGCTTAAATATTAATAATGTGAATAATCTAATATTATATATTTTTAATACTAGATTCTAAAATAAATTAAGAAACACGCAATTATTAAAGTATAAAATATAATTTAAGAATATTCCATTTTTACGTCTCTTAATGGGTAGAGTTATTTACAAAAAGACTTTAAAGTCATGTATTTATTGTGTTTGAGAATAGAAATTTGAAAAATTAATTCTTGTTACTTTTAAAGTGTGAATAGAAACTTAAATTTCTAAATTAAATGTCTAATTTTATACATTTAATTGGATAGCATTTTTTCAAGTTGTAAAAAGAAATTAAATTATATTAAATATTAAATTAAAAGGTATATGACCATATATTCTATAAACAAATAGAAAAATAATTAAAAAATACAAAACAGTCTGTTTAGATATAACTACTTAAATAATAATACATAATCTCTTTTATTATAAAGACTCGTTTCTTATTAAAAAATATTCTTAACTGCCTCGAAAAAGTATACGACTTTAGCCATAGTTTTTATTTTGTAAGTGTACGGCTGAAGTTCAGGTGGAAGTTACTTAGAGCAGCGGGTCGAGGAATGAGTGGAGACCACTTCTAAGACCTCAACAAGCGGCCGTCATCATTTTTTGCTACTGATTTATGCCCAAAGGCATAATGACTGGAAGCAATGGAGTATGCATTACATACGTAGTACAAGTGGGGATTGGGTTGTTTGGTTGTTGGGTTATCCGGGTACTGCAGACTGGGAAAACTACAAAATATAGAATACGGAATTGGCTATACACTGAGACATTGGCCCCATAGCATATCGTGAACGTGAATGTGAACGGCGATTCGCGTGATAGAACAATGTAAAAATTATGAACGTGTAAAATATGGGCAAAAGTTTTCTACTTCTTTTACTCCACCCATAATTAATATGCATTGGCGAGATAGAGAGAGAGAGAAAGAGATGGAGAGGGAGGCGTGGCAAAATCTATGGCAATACCTGACAGTGTAAAAGAAATAATTGATAAAGCGAAGCGAGCCATCGACCCAATGTATTGCCTTCATTTTAACAGACTGATACCACCACTAACTCGAATATTATACGAACTGAGGGTATTACCCAGCTATACTAGATTAAATTATGATTTAGCTATAAAAGAGCTATGGCTAGCACTTGATTTGCCTCAGTGGTTCGCTCTAATGGCCACTTAAGCCGCCATCAATGGGTTATAAATATTCAGCAAGAACTTGATTTAAAGTTTAGCTTCAACAAAGGAGGATGTGTGCTTAAAGTTTGGAAAAATATAAAGCTAGGCGTAAAAAATCTTAAAATAATTAAAATAAAATATTTTTAAATTCTTAACAAATTTTTAAAAGTTATTTATTTAAAAATTCAAATAATTTTAAAGGTGTAAGTTCGTTTATTTTAGCAGGAATTAAAAATTAGGTGAGTTGACTATAAAAGACACTGTACTGGTATTTATTTTCTGAGAGTTTTGAAGTTTCTCTGTATTTCAAAAAGTATATGAATAATTTGCCAGAAATTTAATTTAATTTGGCGCAAATTTGCTTACAATATTTGCTTGTTGCTGCTGATCAAAACTAACATTAATATACATTATGGTGTTGAAAGGCCCTTGCCCCTGTCACCCTACATATTTTTAATTACAGGGCCTAACAAATTTAAATACTGAAAAGATTCATGTACATAAACTGACGAAATCGCCTTTACTTCTACCACAGACACTGCTCATATGTTTATTAATATATACCTACACTTGTGAATTTGTACCTACCTCTTTAGCATAACTCTTCTCAGTCTGACTCTCTTTTTCACTCTTTCTCAGGTTATACCCCCATCCAGGCCCAAATCCAAAGACCAGCCAGCTAAAGAAATTCGAGCAAAAAGCAGAGACAACCAATGGAAAGCAACTTCCGAAACGCGGCCAGAACAATGGGTCATAGATCAAGTTTTAATGACGACTCCAACAACGTTGTACCGTACAATGAACTTTCAATACAAGTTCCAAAACCGCTCCCAGCACCACCACTATCAACATACGACAAAATATTTTCACAATTTTTGTTAACAATATTCTTTTTTTAAATGCTTTTCCAACTTAGTTTTTTTTTTTGGGTATTTTATTTTATGCTTTCTCAAAGCGTTAGTCAATTTTGATATACAAACTTCACATTTTGCGTGAAGTTTTTAAATAATACTCCACCTTTTCGAGTATATGCCAGAGTATATATGTAAATGTATTTTATTTGTTTAATAATTTGATGTTGTTGGTGCTGCTTTTATGACGGCGCGTCTTTTGATTGGTTCAACTTGAGAGTTTTTTTTAACGAGCTCTGATTTTGTCTTATTGTTGTTGCTGGCACGTTTATCGCCAGTGCGATCAGGGTAGAGTGGGGGAGGGGAGGTAACATCGTCAGTTGGCTATACTTTTTTTATGGCTTCTATATAATAATTCACCTATACGTTGACGCAAGGCAATTAGCTTGCCTAGTTGCCACAGCTAGATTCACAGAAGCGTCCAAAGTCAACTACAGTGCGTGGTCGCAGTTTGTGTACGCCGCCTTAAAATCGCACACACAGAGACACCAAAAATTAAAAAAAAAAAAAAAAAAATATATAAGACAAGCCGAAAACAAGCGAGCACTCAAAAGAAGAACAACGATGACACAACGTGACTCAGATGTTTAGCTCAAGATTAGCGTACTTCCAGAGACTTGCACAGCGAGAAAGAGACAGACAACGAGAGAGAGAGAGAGAGAGTGTGCAAGTCATATATCATCTGTTGGGGCAGGATGGCTCAACAAGATGGCGATGGTGGCATCTTTGGCCAAAACATAATTCTCTAAGGATCAGACTTGACTTTGGCTCAGATCGAGCTACCGATAAAACTGCCCAGCAAAAACATACTAATGAAGATCTTTGGGGCCTGGGAAAGTTTTTCAAAGCTTACAAAAGTGCACTGATAAAAAAAAAACCTAAAGAAAACTACACTTTCCTAGAAAAACATGGTCTAAAGGGGAAAAATCAAATTTTAAGTTATTAGGTTGATAAAGTTTGAAAAAAATAATGAAAATAAAATTTAAAATAATTCACTTAGATACTATTTTTTGCATTCCTTGTTATATATGCAGATTAACTATTATATAAGAAATTACATATAATATATGATGATTTTGTAATATCTCCAGTAGAGCTCTGTTTGTCCATACTTATTACTAATATCTGCTTGATTGTTCTCATGCTAAATACAATTATTAATAGAAAACATCATAGAATTTTGTTTAAAGCCAATATTTTGTCTTTAAATGCTTTAAAATCATTTAATATTCTTAGATAAACAGTGCAAATATAAATATATTTTAAGTATGATTTTAACTGATTTTTTAAAATTCGATTATTTATTCATTAAATTAATCTGTTAGTTATGGAAATAATTGAATCAGTAATTTCAAGCAGTTTCTATTGAAGTGAAGTGTTTTCTCATCAAGTTAAACTCATGCCGACTAAACTGTTTCCCAGATGTTTCAAAAGTCAGCTAAGTTATTGTAGCTTCAAGAGATTTAAAGTGTTATTTATTAGGTATTTTTGTTAACTGGAGTAAAGGGATTACCACAAATAAGAGTTCAATATCCAATGCTCCGCCTAAGCATACTAAAATTACTACTTTAAGCATTTCAAACACAAAGTTATTAGAAGCTGGTCTGCTTTTTAGTAGTGTAGCGGTACGTAATGAAAATAAAAGATGCATATCATGAATGACCACTTGGGAAATGTCTCGCTCTATCTCTTTTAGTGTCTCCCGGTCCCAGTCCCAGTCCCAGTCTCTGTCGATGTCTCTGTCTGTGGTGAAACAGCTGCTTGTATGACTTTATTCGCTAGACCATCATCATTTAAATTTGAAACGATCGATCGATTGACCCTCACATAACTTCCTAATTACATGACACGACCGCAGTGGCAAACAGGAAGGGGGAAGGGCCAAAGTAGGACCAGGGACAGGGACAGGGGCAGAGGCATGAGTAGGGGTAGGAGGTACGGCCAAGTAAGAGGGCTAACATCACTGTGGCAGGTCAGGAATCGCACCTGTAGCTGCTGATCGCGCGCGAGCCGTTTACAGCGGCTCAAATTTAGTTTTTGGCGGGGGAGACCGAGGGAGTGTAAGGTGCGATGCGGTGCGGTGAGGTACGTTAACGGTGACGGCTCTCAACAGTGGCACAACCGTTGCTTAGCGTTGCTTCAGTGGCATTTTAATTGAAATTGTTGTATTTTCTTTTTGGCATTTGTTGCGCTTGATTGATTTAGAGCAGAGAAACGATCGGGAAGGAAACCCGCACTAAATGCGACCCAAAAAAACAACACGAGAAAAGTCAAACCAACCACCAGATAGTGGTGCACATTGTAGTGCTAGTTGCGGTACACCTGCCTGCCCGCTGGCTGTCTCCGACTCCGTCACCGTCACCATCTCCTTCTCCTTCGCCGACTTGAACTTCGACGTCGCCTTCAACTCCTTGGAAATATAACTGACAGTCGCGTAATGAAATTCCAAGCGGCGTGCGGCATGCAACAGCAATGCGATCAGTTTGCCCTCAACCACCCTTCTGGCCCAATAGCTGACCCTGACCCTCAACCCCTCACCCTCATTCTCATCCTCTCACGCTAACGCTCATTCTCCCGTTCAAGTTCCCAAGTTTTTAGTTCACCGTTCTCACTTCTCAGTTCTCAGCTCCCTGTTGCTCTTTTTAGTACGATCTTGTCCGTTGATCTTTTTGGTGCATTGGCTAAGTTAATTGGTTGTAAAACAATTTTTCGAATTAAATATAAAAATGTTTCATTGGAAAAAATATTGCAGACACAATTAACATTTACATTATAGACTGCGGTTGCCAGTTTCAATATGCGGGCATAGAAAGAGAAAGAGAGAGAGGGAGAGAGAGAGCAAGTTGGCATGAGTCTATGAAATGAGCGGAAAACTTTAGCGGAAATATGACTTTGCCGTATTTACATTTAAAAGTTACAAAATTAATCAAATGTTTTAAGTCATTCAAACTTTATTTCCAGCCATCAATTTTCACTAAAATTTGTTCGAATTTACAGCATATTCAGAATTTCATTTAATGTTTTTGAAAATAGTTTTTGGAGTGCACATAATTTATTTTAGTTCCTCAATTATATGAAAATTTTGATGAAACACAATTTTTATTTTAATAAAGAATTTATTTTATTTTTTGTCTTTTTCTTGAAGAAATACTTAAATATTAAAAAATTGGTTAAACTGTAGAATATGAATAAATACACATGATTTTATCTAATATAAGTAATTTAAAACTTTAATTTTTTTAAATTATTTTAATAGAGTAGAGCTTTAATACCAAATACGGGAAGTATTCCAGCTTAGACGGCATTCATCCATCCATTTCTCTGCCGACAATTAACTTGTTTCGATATTGACAGCGTCATCGTCATCGTCATCGCCATCGAATTCGTCACATCGCTAATGTGTGAGATGCAATGTACCGCAACTGACAACTGACTTGAAAAAAAACAAAAAAATAAACTAAAAATTATAACAAAGGCAGAAATAAAAACAAAAACAGAAAAAACAACATGGAATTCAACACCAAATACCCAACCAGCCGGACAATTGAATTGTTTTGGCTATACACATACACGTACTGGTACACCCACCTCCGTACCCCCTGCCACCTCTAGCTCCCCTTTACCGATAAGCATAGTCATACCCGTACCCGATTTAAGCACCCGCAAGACCATTCAACCATACACTGTCCGGTAGTCCGGTCGCTCGGTTAGTGCGGCCAACAAAATGCAAATTGAATGAAATGCTAATGGAAATGAGTGTGTGAGTGTGCGAGTGTGTGTGTGTACCCATGTGTGTGTGTGAGTACATTGAGTGCAGGCTGCGCACAGACGCGCGACCCGCGCAAATAAAGACAATGAAGGCAACTTTTATTGGTTCCATTCGATGATCAGGCGCTAAGGGCTACCAACACACACAGCTTGTAGGATGGTGTAAAGTCGAGTTAACCGACTCGAAAAGTCCCTGTACTTGTACTTCTAAAAGCCTTGCATATCAATTTCTGTTTGCTCCGATCAAAAAACCTAAATCTGATCTGTCGACTCATCTGACGCTGCTAATCAGGTGTACTCACTGCACTGTATATAGTTAATACCCACCTTATCGACCCTGTACTTTTCTTGACTACGCGGTCTCACAAGTATATGGTTTTGCCCCTACCACCCAACCCACAACCTTTGCGTCCGGTGCACTCTGCTCCGCTCCGGTTAGGTTTGGATCGGTTTTGTCTTGTCTCATTTGCTGTCTGTTTTGCGGCGTACTTAGTGACACCATTAACAATCCATCTCCCTCTCTGTCTCTATCTCTCCCCCTTTCCGTCTCTCTTTTACACATTCACATCCGGCGTGCGCGCATGCGCAGATGTCGACAGACGGAGACAGAGAGCGAGACAGTTCGTTGGTCCCTGCGAGGGCGCAGCAGTTGAGGGAGAACCGACTTCTTCACAGTTTGATTGATTCTGTTTCAATGTAGCGCCTTTCTCTTGCCGCAACTCGTTTTATTGTTAGCCGCTTGAATTTTTATTGCAATCGGTGTGAAATTTCACACCGCAATGCTTAAATGATTTCGGCCTCCCTTCAAAAGTCAATTTTATTCCTCCTTTTTTCTTTGTATTTTGTTTTTTTTTTTGGCTCGCGAATGAATCGAGCAACTGCAACTAAAGTGCATGGGAATAGTCCACGGCTAATGGTCCAAATAATAGGCACAGTAAAGTTTTATTTTAGACTTTTTCAGTAGCCAAAATCAGCTATAAAATCAAGCAGACTTTGCATAGAGAAGAAAATTATTTCCTTGTGAATTTTTGCTTTATTTTCTCCTCTAACAGAGAATTAGCCTAGCAGTACCTAAGGCAAAATGAAGCTCACCTTTTGAATACTGCAGGGGATTTTTGGTTATTACTAGAAAATTTAGTTATAGATTTTTAAAGCTTATTTTAAATAATTCCAAAAATTAATAGCAAAGGAAATGAATTGTTTCTTTTATTACTTAGGCGAACAGCTAAGTATTGTTTTTACAAAGAAATCCCACGGGATACCGTAGTCAAAAGGGTGACAAGCTAGAGACGGTGGCCAACAGAACACCTGTAGAAATTGTCTTACCCCAAAACGATATGCTAAGACAATGTGAAAATACAGTTCATATGAAATAAATTCTTAAATTATCTCCAGCCAACTTAAGTCTACAGGACCCCAATCTAACGATTGTTCTCAACCAAAAGAGTGTTGAAGAACTATAATTATAATGGTTGAAGAGTTCTATTGAAGAATTTATAATTGCTAATTGTAAAATTCAAAATATTTTAGTAGTCTTAAATCTGGAAATTCATAGGCTCATATACAGTAAATCCTTAAGGCTCATAAGCCCATGAAAATCTTTTGCTTGACTGGGTGCACATTCTTCGCGATTCTCCGCAACGCAAGAGTGTTTCAACCCACGATTACCTTCATGAAATAAGCAAAACTCATTACTTTATAATTTATTGTGGTATCTACGAAAATGAAGTGGTACAGAAGTCGGTTGCGGACGTATCGCTAGACTAAACCGATTGAGATTGCACAATGAAAAGTAGGATTTTTTAATAATAATTGATCGTTGGAGTCATTGCCATTACCTAAGGCTCCATTTGGCTAGTTTAACGCCACATAATGCTACGTGTTTGCCGTGGACTACGTGGTGAGTCCTTGTTCATGAACGCCAAGGTCAGATGACGCTTTGCAGGCGTTAGGCCCGAGCGTGAGGTAACCTTCAAGCCAGCAATGCTGCCCAGGCTGCTGTCGACCACTACGCGATGACGGCGACGACGTAATTTCAACTTAAGCTTCGGTTTGCGTACGGGTGAATGTGATCGTGAACGGGATGGAGAATGGGGAAGGGACTGGGAATGATGTTCCTTTGTTTCTTTGCCATGGAACACGGGCTTGGCCAATTCCTCAAGTCGTGCACTCAGTTTGAATATGCGTCTGCCACGTCGTGAGTGGTTGCTCAGTGATCGTTTGACCCTGTAGCTGAGCAAACTGTCCGCCTCCAAGCGTTCCGGATCATCGATAGCCTCCTCGCGTTCCAAGTGCTTCACCAGACGTGCCTGGGAATGTTTCTGTTTGATTTTCACCGCATTGTTGTGATTGTAATTTCGATTTTTGGTATTTGTCCTGGGCTTCATTATTACCCTGTACTTGGACTTGCTGCCCTGTAGGGTATTCGCACGCTGTGTAGCACCGGCAGCACCTTGACACTGATATGAATTGCGCCGGGTCACAGTGGATCGCTTTTTATTGTTGGTCATTTGCGGTTTGCTTAGTAAACCGCCAGCCCTGAGACGCTTTTTCTGATCCTGCCAGGGCTGCTCGAGCGACTTTTTCCCCACAATCCGACTCTTTGACTTGGGCAACTGTTTAAAGATCTTTTTCGGTTTCATCACGAGCTTCTTTTTGCTTACCGATGCGACTAGACCCGCAGATTTCGTATCGGGAGATTCCAGATTCGATTCTGGTTTCGTCTTCGATCTCAACTGTTGTCCAATCGGTCGTTTTGCTAGCACCGGTTTGCGTTTAACATCCGATGTGAACAGTATCTTCTTGTGACTACTGCCAGTGTTGGTTAACTTCGGTTTTTGGGAAGTGATCAGTTTGCTAGTGGACTTGTTGTTGCTGGGACTGATTCTCGATGATCGTGATGACTGTGGCTGCTGTGGTGTTTGTGCTCTACGCTTAACGATTTGTTGCCTGCTCTTTATCGGCTTTAGCTTTGCTTTGGAAACTTTTGGATTGATCTCTTGGCTATGGCCGTGCTTGGATTGCACGTGATGTTGGTCAATGGTGACACCAGGGAGACTTCTATTCGGCTTAGTTGGACTCATCGCCATGTTGCATATGAAGGAACGTGAACGTGAACGTGATCCCGAACGAGATAGTGGCATTTGTGATTTGGATGTTGAGCATTTTACACGCTTTTGTTCGATCATTTTATCGAATGCCTCCTTGGAGTGTGTTATCTGTTCGGTCATATCAATACGTTCTGGCTTCACATAGAACATATGACCATTATAGTCACCAACATCGCCCTCACCGTGTCTCTCCGATATCACACGGGCCACAACACGTTTCATTTCGGTTCGATTTAAATTCAATTGGTTTGCCAAGTTCTTGACCAAAGCCTTCAAAGCCCCTCCAGTTCCGCCCATTTGTGAGGAGCTCCATATTTCAGTGTTCATCGCTTTTGCTGTTGTTAATTTTGTCATTTAATCTGCGCGATACTCCGACACGTGTCTGAAAACAAAAAAAAAAATTCTGTATTAAAAGTTTTACGAATTTACTTTCTAGTCCAAAATATACAAATTGAAGTAATTTAAATCTGAGTTTTGGGTGTGACATAAAAAACTGTAATATATGTGGGAGTTCATTTGTTCCACATAAAACGAACCCAAACTCTTTGAACATCTAATGGAATAATAATAAATTCAGAGACTACTTATTGAGAGAGGAAAGAGTTTGAGTTTTGAGTAGAAGTACGAGTAAAAATGTTGGTATTTTTTAAGTAAACTAACTTTTATTAACTTTAAAGTCGGTGGAAAACATTAAAATAAATAAATAAAATATGTATAAAAATATATACTTCAGACGTCTGTTTAAACTATTCAAATACATTATAAAAATTTAAAAAAAAAAAATTGTTTCGATATAGAGTTGAAAAGTTTAAAAAATTGTATTGTCTATTTTAAAAGAATATTTTATCTGCTCACAAATTTAATTTGTGAACCAAAATTTGTATTAAAATAAATATATTATGAAACTATTTTGAATGTCATAATTTTTTTCTTAATTTTTCCGTCTCCCAAAAATACGTGTTTTAAAAAAGAAAACTATAAACAGTTTTTCCTTAATTTTAAACCTTTTTTCTTTTATGTTGTTATATATGTAGTAATATCTTCACTAAGTTTAACGAAATTTTCATAGCATTTTTGTAATCCTCCGATTACTACATTTTCTTACAGCCTTTAGTTGAATGTTCAGTTTTCTAAACATTTATTATTGTAGTTAATTATAAATATTACTTTATATAGGTGTATAGCTATTTTTTTTCCTCCATGTCTAAGTGATGTTTGAGGAAGTTTTTAAGTTCGGAAGAATAATGCTTTAAATAAATTTATATGTCTTATAAAATAGTTATTTTAACTGCTGATTTCCTATTTTCCTTTGCACTTTGCATATAAATTTGTTTATTTAATGTGGTAAGTGTTTCAATTTTTGTTTGCATTCTAGTCATAATTTTATTTACCTAACCAATTGATATTATTACATTCAAATGTATATTGAAATATATATTTAATTTTAATTTTCATCAAATGGAAATTATTTTGCTTTGATGGATTTTAATTTATTAAATGACAGCAGATGGACTGATGTAACTAACAGGCAGAAGAAAGAAGCCAATTGACCAGTCAAAGGTTCTATTGTAATAACACTGGTTGTGCGTGTGTGTGTGTGTGTGTGTGTGTGTTTAATGTAGGTGGTATAGTGTATAGTATTGCTACTCATCCTGCCAGCAGTTGTTGCTATGACTGCAACAATTGATGTCACGCTTCGTTGAATGACAACAGCGAGGATGATGATGATAACGATGATGATCATAATGATGACGAAGTTGTTGTATAGG
Source organism: Drosophila nigrodunni (assembly GCA_020829145.1). Classification (NCBI taxonomy): domain Eukaryota; kingdom Metazoa; phylum Arthropoda; class Insecta; order Diptera; family Drosophilidae; genus Drosophila; species Drosophila nigrodunni. The sequence continues at coordinate 3,327,165 of JACVCZ010000002.1, read as the reverse complement.
GCTGATTGAAAGATTATTTTGCACTGATAACGCTAAAAATGTATGGTTGGATGGTTGACCACAAACCACCACCACCAGCAGCAGCAACACCACCAGCACCGCCAACAACAACAGCAACAACAACAGCAAGAAAAGTCAAATAGAGCGAAGCAACGCGGAGCTGCACAAAAATTGCAGTTCGAAAATTGTTGCGCTTTCGGTTTGCGTGTTTGCATTTTGCATTTTTGCATTTAACATTTTGTATTCATTGCGTTTGCCGGTTGTCGGTTGTCGGTTGTCCATTGTCCGCTGTCGGTTGTCCGCTGTCGGTTGTCGCTTGTCGGTTGTTTGCTTCGCCTTTGGGGTCGTCATCAATTCGCAATGCATTTCCCACATTTTGAATGGCAAAAGGCGACCATCATCATTAATAATATTGAAAAGCCCTAATTACGGTTAAGTGGCCCAAACGAGCCATACTATGAATACAAATACGAATGCGAATATATATACAGATATATAGTTATATATGATTGTGAGTACTCATAGTTATTCATGTGGATTTTGGTCAAAGGGTGCCACATAGTCATAGTCACATTTTATAGTCACAATTTTAGAGTTTCGAGCGTATTGCGTAAATCATTTTTCCCACCCTTAAATTATGTGAAGAGCACACATTCACCTGCCCAAAGGTGCCACAGGTTGTGCAGGTTGTGCAGGTTGCGCAGGTGCAGCGACACTCAAAGTGTGCAAGGGAGAGCGAGATAGTAGCCTGACCCTGTTGATGACCCTCACATTACCTGGTGCATAATGAAATCATTTATAACTTTTCTTCGTTATGACCAATTCTTTCCTTCTGCGGTCTTGTTTGTCAGTAGTTTTCTTAGCTCGGCTCGGTCCCTCTCTCTTCCTTTCCCCCTCCGTCTTTCTCTCTCTCTCTCTCTCTCTCTCTCTCTCTCTCTTTGTCTCTAGTTGAGCTCAATTTAGTCCGTTTCACATTGATCAACCTGCTAGCGTTTCATTGCACTCATTGATAAGGACACCGCATCGCAACGCGTCGTGCTGTGCTGTGCTGTGCCGTGCCGTGCCGCATCGCGTCGCACGTGGCAACTGCGCAGCTGCGGCAGCTGAGGCAACTTAAGTAGCAAGAAGCAGGGGCAGGAAGAGTTTGTGGAGGGAGTCAAGGTTCTATTTTAATGATCCTGTCAGTTGATTAATCAAACTACTCAAATAATTCAGTTGCTTTTATTGCTCACTGCTGCAATTTCTAAGCAGGGTACTTCCAACTAAAATTTTAAAATATAAATTATTTAAGCTATCTAGATACAATTATAAAAGGCTCATTCTAGTGCACATTTTCCATACAAAAACTCACTTTTAATCGATTTGCCCTATAGATCTATAAGCTATAATTGTGCGGTCCTAAGTAAACTATGTTATGGTTTCTTAGATCACAAATTACGTCTATATTTGTGAGTTTGGTTGAGTAATGCTGACGTCTAAAAAGACATTAAATTCTTAGTGGAGTTATGATTTTAGAGTTAGTTAAAGTACAACTCCATATAAATTTTCCAACATTTTTAAATCAACTTATTTATATCAAGTGTGCCTTAAAAGACTGAGTTTAAGCTCTAAATGCAGTTATTAAAATCACTTATTTTTGCTTTACTTATTGCAATACGATTTAAATAAATCTACATGAGTAAAGCGAATTTTTTATATTCCATTTAACACTAGGGAGTTCTGCTTTGATTTATTTAACAGCCACATAAACTTAAATTCCAATTTCAATAGCAAAACGTGGCGTGTGCTTAACTTAAAGCACTGTTAAGTTATCAATACCAATATTGGTGGAGAAAGACGGCAACTCAGACGTTGGCTTACACTTGTCGTCGTCGTCAACTTGGCTCTCATCCTTGACTCGCGATTCGAGTTGAAATTTTTCATGCATGCAACAAAACAACAGCGTTAAATTCCACAGGGAGTCAAAAAGTCAGGCCAAGAAAATCCAAAAAAAAAATAACACAAAATGTGAAAAGAATGAAAGAAAGAAAACAGTAGCAGAAGTAGAAGTAGAAGTCGAAGTAGAAGCAGAAACAACCTCATAATTTAACTCGGTAAACTTTTTGCGCCTTTTGTTCGGTTGCTTTCACTACAAGTTATTGAAAATCGCGCAAGGGTTGCCAGCTCGTCCGACGAAAGGGTTCGAAATTGAAAAAGAAAGCGAGCGCGTCAGGTGGCCCGCCAAAAGAGGGTGAAGTGGGTACGATTGGGGGAAACATGGGGTAGTGCTCAAAGGGGTATGGCAAATGGAGTACCGTCTCAATTTGGGGTGTGGGTGATTTAGTGTTAAATAAAAACTTTTAAATTGCCATTTGATCGTTTGTTTAGCGACAATAATGTCGTCGTTGTCGTTGTCGTTGTCATCGCTGAAAAAAAAAAAAAAATGAAAAGAAACAGAAAATATACAAAAACTCCCTCTTCCCTGGGAACCATTGAGGTCGACCCAGGCGGCCCTGTGACAGGTTTATAGGTCGCTCACCCAAGACACTCAGACAGACAGACAGAGAGACAGACAAACAGTGAGCGCCGTGACAATGACATTGTTTTGCCTGACAGTTGTAGCAAATTTATTGAAAAGGTGTTCCTACATTTTCGGTTCACTTCGGTTCTTTTGTTGCTCCTTCCTCCTTACACAAATTGTCAAAAATTTATTGATATGTTGAAATTGCTTTGACTCATAATAAAAAAAAATGAGAAGAAGAAGAAGAAGTATAAAAAAAACACTGACAGCTCAATTTTTGTTCATCGAGTAAGTTTATATAACATTCGTACTCGTATTGTTCATCTTACTTCCCATTCGGGTTAACTTCCAGCTCTCCCTCAACCTCACCCCCTACTTCTCCCACTCCCACTCTCTCAATCATTGTACTAAATTTGACAGCAATTGTTTTGTTTGACAGTTTGTCGTCTCGGCAAAATGATGATGTCAATATGCAAAGCAGTCAAAGTCAAAGTCAGAGTCAGAGCCAGAAACGGATTCAGATTCGCAGAGTCGCTGCTTTAACTGGGGAGCTCAGAGAGCGTGGCCATCTGAGCTTTTGCATTTTGTATTTGGCACACCATGAAAAGGGTTGAAAATACACACACATTTCATTTTGTGAGATGAGTTATTGAAGCGTTTCTCATTGTTGACAGTTGACAGGCAAATTTTTCGACATGTGTCAATGCATTGACCCAGAATGCAATCCACAAAGCAACACTATGTCAGTTATTTAACTTAAAAAGCATACACAATAGTATTAAAAGTAACCCAGAATCATTCATTGTTTTTTACTTAACATCCACATAGATTCCACATCGTTTTCAGCTGGGTTCCATTTAAATTAGACAAACATATTTATTAAATAGCTATTAAACCATCAAAAAACTCACTTTTTTAAAGCAACTCACAATCCACATAAGTTCCACATAGCATCCACTCAAGTTCCAACCAAATAGGCAAGTTTTAATAGAACAACATAAAGTACTTTTCAATTATTTGTACTTTTCATGACAACTTACCATCCACATAGCTTCCACTGGCGATCTACATATTGCTGCCGCAATTACACCCATTCCTCAGTTAGCTTTTAAATCAGATTCTGTGGAAATTCCAGAACGGTCTTAAGCATGTACATATTTACCCATCCAACAGAACAGAATCCACTTGCGATCCACAAGCGCCACTTAGTGAACTGAAACCAATCGAAGTACCTGCTGAATCGCCTCATGCAATATAATACAAATAAGATCAAGCTGATGATGAGACTCTTGCAAGATCAAACATGCTAGATCACGCAATGCCATCCACATGCAATCCACATGGCAATTTACCATTGAAATTTGCAATGGCATACAATATACGATACAGAATATATGTATATGCACATAACATCAGGTAATTCCAATTTGCTTTTCAGATCTGGGCCCAAGAATAACGACAACGCAATAACAGCCACCATTTTTTAATTTCTATGTACGATGTGGTGAGCTTTGATTCTTATCCACAGATACAGATACAGATACAATTGTATCTAGGTATGTGTGAGTGTGTGTGTGTGTGCACACAGAAGCAGCGCTAGAGGCAGGCGCTGAGCCACAGCGATATTTTTTATGAGACTGTTTCGTTTTTCGCTTAATCGCACTAGAAAATCTTTAGAAATGGTAGAAGGAAGCAGCAGAAAAAAAATAAGCAAACTAATAGGTTAGTCTACAGTGGAGTTGATACGACTGTAAGAGACTCTGCTTTGTGTAGTGCTTTAAAATGTGCCCAAAACAAAATTTGAATTTCTAGCAATTTTACCAATAATTTACTAATAAACTGAACACATTAATGGACTCACTTCGTAATAAATAATAAATAAATAAACATATTCTATTTATTTATGCTATAATGATTAAAATGCACATTAAAAGTACAAAAACTTTTAATCAAATAAATTTCTATTTTCAAGAAAAACTAGGAACATAGTTTGTTTTACTATATAAATCCAGCTTCTAATTGACAAACTGCAGAAACCCTTCATGCTCTTATGCGGCTGGGTCTGCAAAAAAAAAATTGCCGAGCGTTCAACTTGAAAATATGCCAAAAGACAATTGGTTGTCGGTTGTCGGTCGGCACGTTAAGGGCATGGCCCAAGCCAAGGCTTAGACCAAGAGCAAGACCGAGACCCAAGCCCAGACCCAAGCCTATTTACAGTCTCAGTCGCAGTCGCAGTCTCAATCTTAGTCTTAGTTCTAGTTCCAGTTCGAGTCTTTAAGTTTTCTTCAATGTTAAGCGAAGCGTGAATATTTTTATTAGCAAGAAAGAGCGAAAGAGCGCGAGAGGGAAAGAGTGAGAGAGATATAGATTGAGTGAGAGGGTATAAGAGCCAAAAGCAGCAGCATTTATTAATAATTACCACAGCGAACTAAGCGAAGGGGCGGGGTAACTTGGTCTACAACTTTGGCTCAGAGAGTAATACATACAACTCGTAGTAAGAAATTTATTTGTTATTTATCTTTTTGGCATTATGCATGAATAACAATAAAAATATAAGTGACTGCTATTGTTGTTGTTGTAGCTTCTGGCATAAATAGTTAGCCAGAAATGCGGCAGCAAAAAGCGTCATAAAAATTATAACAAGCCATTCGCTTGTTGCCAGGTTCTCAGGTGGCTTCGACTTCGACTCCGATTCGGAGTACTCTTTGGGGTAGTGAAGAAGTAGGAGAATGGTAGAAAGAAATGAAAAAAGGGGGATTCTCTGGGAGTTCAGTCAATAGATTTAGATCACTTTTGGCTGGCAGCGCTCTGGGCACAAAGAGCCATAAAAATAATGAGCCAAGCACGACGATGGCGACAATCATGAGTAAATACGGCAAAAGGTAAGAACAAAAAAAAGAATTATGAAAAAAATAGAGAATACAGTGAGATGGCTATAAGTGGCAAGAGGCAAAAAAGACTGAGATGTTTCAGGCTTTTCTTAAAGTAATACTTAACTGGTGTGTCAAGCTAGCTACAAATGTGACTACAGAAAGAATGGCTTGTGCAGATGCACATATCTTATATCTTACAGATTCTTTTAATACAATTCATATACAGTTAGTGTCAAAAAATCAATGTTGTAGGAACAAAGAGTATAAAAAGTTATGGTCGTAACTTTTTCCCGGAAATAATTCTGTAAGTACGCGCCGAGTAAAAATCTTATGACATTTTCTGGTTCCACTAACTTACTGATCATCGCACGGCTTTAACGAAATGTTTTCTTCAAGTCATTGATCCTAACATTAAGTTTAATATGTCAGTTACAGATTAAGATACAAAGTGGCAGCCACAGATACACCCCATTGAATTTGTATCTTTTGCTTAAACAAACTTTAAGTAACACCTCCAATTCACTGATATAAGTATGCTTGCTTATGCTAGATACATCTGCTGCACTACATCTTTAGATACACAATTGAAGATAGCCATGCAGTTGAAGATACTGATAAGCTTCATTTAACTGACGGTTTTACTGACACCTCAAAAGCTAAAGATACACTGAAGTATCTTTAAATATTGCTCTACTTAGAGTTGCACTCACAGATTCAGATAGTAGTAAAAATAGTTATAGATACACCGCATTGTATCTGAAGCTGATGCTGTCGCTCTATCGCCCTTTCCCTCGCAATCTTATTGACATTGTGATCTTGTGGCTTTTGGAATCATTTGACGGCCCGTGTTTCAGTTGTTTTTTCTAACGAGTATTATCAGTATGTAAACAGCGGGTAGTATTTTTTTTGGGTATTATTTGACTGCGATTACAGTTGTTGTTGTTGTTGTTGTGGGTTTGTTATTTAAGATATTTGTTATTTGCTATTTGGCTGAGCAGCTTACCAACTATTTAAAGGAAATCACAATTTATTCTTGGAAATCAGCCTCATTACTTTGGCATGCACTTGCCACCAGCTCTGACACTGACAGTGACTGCGACGGAGGCAGTGACTGCGACGGCGACTGCGACTGCGACTGCGACAGAGGTTAAATCTACATGATACTTTTGCCTTGCTTTTGGTAAAGAGCGTTTCTTTTTTAGGCACAATACTATCTTATCGTCACACAGATATATAGACACATCAGCCCCTTTTCTCCTTCCTTCTCCGCCTGATAAAGTTCAAACAAATGATTTGAGCAACAATAAGAATGAAAACAAAAAAAAAAACAATACCAAACTCGCTTATCACAGAAAACATGTGTACTTACTTAGTCAAATGTCTATCTTAGTTTTCCAGATTTCAGATTTTGTAAGGAATCTTATTGTTGAAACTATTTGTTATTTGCACAAGTTCCACACAGGTGCTTCCAAAAAGAAAACTCTATATATTTTTATATGGTACATGCAGCAGTGTCAAGCCGATTTGAGCTATCTGACAACATCCACATCAGCATCTAAAAGTGTCAGCAATTGCGCAATGCTAACTGGAATGCACAGACAGATCAGACAGATCTTAGAAGACCCTGTAAGCAAAGTGTGTTGGGTGTTCTTAGAGACCTAAAATGCATTACTTAAAAGAGGAATATTATTCAAATTTTAAGATAACAAGAAAGAAAAGTACAGTCGAGCGCGCCCGACCGTATAATACTCTCTGCATTTGTCCCGATTAAATTATTAAAATCGGTATCCACATATTACTATGTGTTTTACTTGCATTAAAACACGTTGAAACAAAAACAATCTAAGCATAATCAAACACACATCTGTTTGTTTGTATTCGAATACACATACGTTTGGCAATATGTATATGATGCAAATATGTATGTATGTATGTGTGTATTCGGCGCAGCCAGCGACCGCGGGCAGCGCTGCCGACACACAGGCAGCGAAAACGTTCGAACATGTGCTTGTGTGTTTCTATCTCGCTTGCACCTATGGGTTGGTATTGCGTTCAATTATCAATATTGTAACGCTTCTAGTTTTCTTGTTTATAGTCCGATTTTAATGCGCCTTTCAGGATAGTTTAATATAGTTAGTCTCCACACCAGTTATAAGGTACAATACTGTACGATACGGAAAAAACGGCATTGAAGCTTGAAAACTATTTTATAAAGTGTGAGAAAAGGGGGCGTGGCAGTCCAAACTTTTAAATGGCAATGCAACTATGCTGTCGCTAGGAACCTCCGTACCCAAATTGGTGATCCTAGGTGCCATAGTTACTGAGATATTTGCCGAAAACACCAATTTTTTCCGAGGTGTGTCAAGTTTTTTGCTCATTGTGGGCGAATGGGGCGTGGCATCGAAAAAAAAAAAGATTCTTGTATTGACTGACTAAATATGTGATCGTTTGACACCAAGCTCGAACTTGTAGCTCTTACCATCTCTGAAATCTGTTTGTTCATACGGACGGACAGACAGACAGACAGACAGACAGACAGACAGACAGACAGACAGACAGACAGACGGACAGACGGACATGGCTATATCGACTCGGCTTGTGATGCTGATCAAGAATATATATACTTTATGGGGTCTGCGACGCCTCCTTCTGCCTGTTACATACTTTTGCACAAACCCAATATACTCTTGCAGAGAGTATAAAAAGATATAAAACTTATTTTACTATACCTACAGGATCTCCAGCAGTCGGTTACTTTTGACTCTTTGCCATTTCTAGCTTATTTTTATTACAGTTTATCACACTACATAAATATAAGCCATGGTGCTTGGTATCCACATGCAATCCACTGCCGAATTTGGACTTGAGCTACTTACAAATACAAAGTGTTTTGGAATTTATTATACTACTTAAATATATGTATATATAAAATGTTACTCATAGCCAAATATCAAGTGTGCGGAACATGTCAGTATATATGCATATATAAACATAATTATCTGGAGCAATTTGCATACTAAGTTTTAAACATGCATACCAAATGAGTTCCACTTGACTTTTTGGCTTTGTATTACTCGTATATCTAGCAACCGTTTCGAGGTATTCGATATTCAGTAAAAAGACAGTTATTTGCATGTACTTGAATATCACACTTATTTCAAGCTAATTTGTAGTCATTTTTAACATAAGTTCCAGATACAATCCACATGAAATGAGCACATTAATCAATGTTTGCATAAGCTCTTAAGACTACAAGATTTGTAGTGTAATTTTAATAGGATCCACATACGATCTGCATACAATCCACATACGATCCACACTCACAAAACCACGAAAATATGCTTTATGGCTAACAAAAGCTCTATAGTGGTTGCATACTGGAAATGTATTCCCTAAATCATACCCATTTACGATCCACATGCGATCCACAGCTTAATAAAAACTTGTAAGGAAGTTAATTTCGTACAGCACCGCTGCATTTGAGAAATTTCAATAATTGCCGCCCATTAAAATGCTTGGTAATAGCTGATGAATATGAAGACACACACATACATTATTTTTTTTGGTAGAGAGAAACGAAGTAACACTTCCGATTATGAAATTTCGTTGACAAAATGCCAGAAAAGTGTCGTTAGTGCGAGGTAGTGTTGTTAGAGTTGTTGCTGTTGTTGTTGGTGGAGGCAAACAACGGTAATCATAACATGGAAATACGTATTCATATCTATAATGTAATTACTGCCAGATCGAGGTGACTGCGGCAAAATTAACTGAACACCGTCGTCTTCATAGACGTCGGTTGTTATTGTTGGAAAAATCAGGTAAAAATCCAAAACGATCGCAGCGCCAGTCAACGGAGAAGACGAGGAAGAAGAAGCAGCAATAGCAATAACAACAACAGCAACAACAACGTGTTTAAAGACGACGACGACTCATTAAAACAATTTTAAAAAATAATACAAAATAATTACAATAAATTATGATTACGCTTGACAGTGACAGTGGCCACGAATGCTGATGGCTCTTTGGCACTGTGGCTCTTTTGCTGCAAGTGGATGGATGGAAGTGAAGTTGGGCATGGCAGCAACAACAACAACAACTTGGGAAAGATACTTAGGCGATGGCGACGATGACGAGACGAAGTCATCATTGTGCAGGTGCAAGTGAGTCGCGGCGTCACTGGCTAGTGACGATGAGCACAAAACACTAACAACAACACCAACAATGGGAGCAACAACAAGACATTGCCGCGACAACGACAACGACACCCAAGAATCGCTCAACTGTGGCCAAAAAAAAAAGAAATACAAAAACAAAAGTTCGTTGTTCATTTTGTGCGCTGCTTTGGCTTCTGCTGCTTCTTGTACTTCTCCTTCTCCCTTTCCTTTTGCTTCTGCTTCTGCTTGCTCTACAATTTTGTTGCTTCCTCTGTGCTGTTGCTTCTTCTTCCTCTTCTTCTTCATGTACTTCTACTTAACATCCACAATTTAATTCAATTCAATTTGGCCACAAAAATAATTACGACCTGTCCATGCTGACGCGCAGCGTGTGAGCGGCTTGAAAACAACTAGCAGCGCCATCCAGCGGCGCTGACATGTACTAAACCAAACACACCAACACACACGCACACACACACACACATGTGTTTTGTTGTGGGCGTTTGCATTGACAAACTCACATTAAAACCAAAAACAACAAAAATAATGCTATCATATCGGTTAAAGAAAATTAAAGCAAAAAGACAGGAAAGCCACAAAATAAAACCAACTAGTAGAAAAAGGCTACAGTCAAGCGAGTCGACTGATTAAGTCCCTGTAGTTACTTAAGTGAAGCAGAGAAGAGAAGAATAGGAGAAGAAAAGTAGGTTTAGCACTTCATAGTTAAATATAATTTTAATATTAAATTACAATTGGAAAAGAAAGGAAAATTTTAATACTTTGATTTTTGATCGTTTGTTTTTATGGCAACTATATGATATAGTCAACCGATTCTTTGAAGGAACATATTTTTTATATTTTGCGGTTTGCTGGAGCTCTATGAGTTCGGTGTAGCTATAGCAATCTAATGCTAAGAAACCTGAAGTCGGGCTGTATAACATATTGTATATATTAACATAGAAAAAGTTTTTAGTTACAAAAGTAACTTAACTAAATCTAATCAAAATGACTCATTCAAAATTTGTTAGCTCTAGTAGTCTCTGAAATCATCTCGATGTTGGATATACTCCTTTATGTATTCATCGATCAGCTTTTTTCTGGCAAACACAATGAACCCGTCTGTACTACTGCTGAGTACGGGGTCTAAAAAGGGAATTTATCAAAAGGCCATCAAAATCAAATTGAGTCAACAAGAAGACAACTTGGATCACGGATCATCGAGCAATATATCGGGCAATACATCAGTCAGTCACCAGTCTGTCAGTCTATCAGTCCGTCAGTCCGTCAGTCCATCAATTTCTGTCGGTTTTGGTTGCCCTGTCGAATCTTGTCAAATGCATGACATAAAAATTCTTCTCGAATCGTTAAAAATGCATCATCATCAATTTTTGATGCATATTTAATGTAAGTGGCGCATCGCACTGGACACGCAGCCCCATCCTCAACCTCCCCCGCCTAGCTCCCTTTCCTCGGCGCGCTCTTGGCGCTCCACATTAACTGCAAAGTGCGACATAAAAATTGATTTAGTCGCTTCGCTTTCGGGTCGGCAAATGCCAAAGTAATGCAGCAAATGATGTCGGAATTTTCCTCTCCCTCTGCTTCTTCCTCTCCCTGCCTTTCTCTTCATTTTTTTGTTGTAGGATTATGGCTCAATTAGAGCGGGGGCGTTACGGCGGATCTAACAACACTGAGCATACACAGTTTTTATCCACAGGATATCCTCTCGGCTGATTAGCGTCCTGGTTAGCCGCAAATGAAAACCGCCAACAAACAACAGCAACAGCAACAGCAACAACAACAAATACAAGCGGCAACAAGTTAGCGAGAAATTTCACATGTCAACAAGGAAAATCCAATGTTCTTTTCCACCGACCGCAGAGATAAGAAAATCGCCTTTGTGTTTCCCCGAAAAAAAAAGAAGGAAAACCAAACACATCCTAGACGGCTGCCTTAGATTGTCACAGTTTTTCCAGGGCAACTTTTACTTTGATATCCATTCAATAGAAGTTTGATATTTGCCAGCGAAATAGCTCAAGCGTGGCTGGGGATGGGGAAAGGTATGGCAGTGTTGGGCGGACGGGGGGGAAAACGGCAGCTGAGAGGTCCACATGAATTTCCGGCTGTGGTCCAATAAAAGACAAGTCAGGCTAACTTTCATAAATTAGTCATTGAACCCAGCCAGCCTAGTCAAATGGCAACAATAATGGCTAAATGCGAGCATAACAGCAACAACAAAAAAACAACAACAACAATAGACAGACAGTACTAATTTTTTTTTTATAGTGTGAACCAAGCGCTAAAGCTTAAAACAATATACGCATAGCTATCGGGTCTATCTGCATAATCATAATAGTCTCGAATTTACGCTTTAATAACTTTGGACATGCTCTACCCTCACTACGAGCGGGTATAACGAAGCAGACAAAGCGCTGCAAATATTTACATATTTTGATAATTAAGTTTCCAATCTAAAAATACTTTAATTATTTTAAATTTTAAATAAAATTTCACCATTTTGTTTTACAAATTTTATTTTACAGAACTTGTGATTTTTCAGAAATTCTATACAGTTGAATTTTGGCTTATAATTTAATACAACTTTATTTTTACCAAGAAAAATTTTTAAAAAATTGTTTAAAGCTGGGAATAGTCATGCAATAACTTTCATGTAAAACTGTATTGAAATTGAAATTAATTTTGCATACTATAGTTTCTATTAAACCTCCTCTTGTCATATAAGAAATAAATAATTAAGCCTTTATTCAATGCCCATCTCTGTACCACAAGATAAACTTAAAGCAGTTTAAATTAACAAGCTTGGTATATATTTTTTATAAATACTCTGCCCTAACTTGAGCCCCTTAGTCAACTTAAAACGCATCTCTGTTGATCTACATACGAAAAACAGCAAAAAAAAACATATTTAATTTATGCAAAAATAGCAGAAGAAACATAAAAATAATAATAATATGAATAAGCAGCGTCGCATTATAAATGCTTGAAAAGAAATTCAGGTTATGGACCTGCGGGTGGAAGTGACTTCCAAGAGCATTTCCCCATGTGCTTCCCATGGGCCACGCTAATTAGCCAAATACAAAAAACCAGATAAAAGTAAACCAAAAAATAAAAAAAAATTTTATTCGTACGATCTAACAATGAGCATAACATTTCCAATTCTATTTCTTTTCGAAATTTTCAAAAAAAAAAAAAAAAAAAAAAAAAATTTATTTTTTATGTTTATTTTGTTAATTCATATTAGAGGCATTCGTCCAGAAAACGAAATTCAAAATGGCGATATGTGTGTATGTGTGTGTGTGTAGGTGTATGTGTGTGTGCCCAAAAAGCAGGTGGAATTGAGAGAGAGACGCACCACCGCCACCACCAGCACCTAGATAAGACCCAAAAACTCAAGACTTTGTGCGTAAGAAGGGAATTTGGGGAGGAAATCCAATGGAAGATAGTTGAGGGAGGGGGCGTGTGTGAGGGCGGGGAGCAGGGCTGTGGCCCTACGCGCTTCGCTGACTATTTTGACGGGCTGACTCAGCTTATCTGACAGCGAACGCAACTGTACAACGATTTCAAATTCGACTTCGACTTTGAGTTGTGTCTTCGTTTTTTATTTTTTTGGCTTATTTAAATATTAAGCCAAACGCAACTCGAGTTGGCTTAAACTCCGACTCAAAGTCAGAGACTCAACTGAGCCGAACTCTCTGTGTGTGCTGTGATCCATGACCAAAAGATGATGCCGTCTTTGGTGGCGTCGGTGGCGCCATTTTTGATAGACGCGTTTATGATTTGCCAAAAACCAAACAGAAAACATAAAAAGAAAAAAAATAACAAAAAAAACAAGACAAACTTTCTAAAGAGGCGAAAAGTCAAAGATCAGGTTCAAGAGCTTCAGTTACAAAAAAACAAACGTATAGGTAAATTTGCAAAGTCATTTGCGTTGCCAGATCGTCAAAACAGTGTGACCAAATGCGTTGTTTGGTAAACTTTGATTGAGTAATAGGAAAAGTAATTACAACAGCAATTTACACTTTGCTGTATCAAATGCTAATCAAATTTTAAATCTATAAGAAAAAAAGTTATGTAAAAGTTTAAATTAATTAAATTAAATTTTCAGCTCAAGAAATACATGGAACAAGTTGGAAAATAGTAGACACAATAAAGCTTAAGGAAAAACTGAATTCAAAGCAGTTTTTCAAAAAGATTTTGTTGGATAATTAGCGCAATTTGTTTTAAAACTCAATGCATTAATATTATTAAGTTTCCTAGTTCAATCTTCAGATTTAAACATGTAATTTTTGTGATTAAACTTGTGACAAGTTGTGAATAATCTACGCCCCACGGGGCGGAAACTGCAAGTACAATTGATGATGTCAATAAATTCCAAGCCGCACACAAAATAGAAAGAAAAGAAGAAAAAAAGAAACTGAAAAGAAAATCAGTTGCGACTAGTTTAAGACCTATGATGATGAAAATGGGTCTCTGTGGCATTTAACAGGATGTCATCAATAAGCATTGTGATCAGTAGTTCAAGTGAGCAACTGCAGATTCATTCCCCTCAAGACGATGATCAAACGTATGATGATCATGATCAGAGTGCTGTGTATGTGTGTGTGTGTGTGTGTGCAGCGCACTTTTAGTGTAAGCAATAAAATTTTGTTTTATTAAAGAAAAACGAAACAAATTCAAAAGAATTTTTCGCGAGTTGTTTCGATGTCGGCGACAACGACGACATAAATTTAAAACCACCTACACATAAATTTTTTTGCTAGCACAAAATAACAAAAAAAAAAACAAATAAGAAAAATAAGAAAAAGATGAAGACAGAAGTAAAGGAATGAATATAATAAACTGCAATAATCACAACAACAACAAGAACAACGAATGCAACAACAGCAAGTGCAACTGTCAACTATTAAATGACATTTAACATGCCTACGAGAGGGATCTCAAAAGCGTGCGGCAAACGGCGGTACTGAAGAGGGGCGGAAAGGGGTGGAAGGGGGAGGTGGGGTGACTGCAACGAGTCTGTCGTCGAGCTATGGCGGCATTAGTTTCTTAAAATATCATTTCAAATTTCAAATCAAGTCATCAGCCAGCAACACAGCGGTGAATCCAGCCAAAGACACCAGAGACGAGGCAACAACTCAGATGGAGACGGACAACAGCGAGTAGAAAAGGTTAAACTCAAGCTAATCGACTGCAAATGACCCTGTAGTAGTTCTAATGTCTGCATATACCATTATAAAAGGTAATCCTTTCAAGTGTGTTGTAAAGTATGTCAAATTACAAAGAGATTTTTATGTAATAACTGATTGATATAGTTAGCCGATTCTTTTCAAATTTTTATATAAGAACTGATTGATATAGTTGGCCGATTCTTTTCAAATTTTAACTAAATAATAGATAACAAGCTCACAAAGTGTTACTCTTGTGGAGCTATCAGAACAAGCCAACAAGTTTCATATACTTTTTACCAACTTTCGAACACTTTTTCATATGATAGCTATAAAATAGCTATAGTTGTCCGATTCCAATAAAATTTTGGCAAGAATACAGCATGAATTTTGCTTGAGCTGTTTGAAGAACGCTGTACTGAAAGTAGATATTACATTTGACATCAAAACAAGTTCAGTATCTGATTTCCAGGTGTTATTAAGACAGACTATATCGGCTGTTAAAACCGATCCAGAGCATACATACTTTTTTTTCAGCAAACTCTATAAACCCCCTGTATTTTTAGCATATACAAGGTACAACAACATCCACACTTTTATCAGTTGTTGCAATTGTTATTGTTGTTGCTGCTGTTGCACAAGTTGACAACACGTATATGGACATTTTTCAATTATAATTTATATGCGATCATATTCGTATTTTTAGACAAAATGAAATCTGTTTCGTTAGCTTTCTTCATAGCAGGCAGGCAGGCAGGCAGGCACGCAAGCAGGCGGTGGGACAGGCACTCAGCGTTGCCAGATTGTCAGCTAATTACCGTTAGGTATGTATCGCAAGTATTGTATATGTCAATACTATAGATTCAAGAAATTTTTATGCTGTTTTCGAAACATTTTCATCATCATGAATCGCACATTCATTTTTAGCTGCAAAGAAAAGTTAACTAAAATTATTAATTGATTCTTACAAGTTGGTTCAAAAAATAAATATACAATACAAGGTAAAGTAAACTAAATGAAATTATATATCAATTTAAAATAAATATTTTACTAACATTTTCTGACGGCCAAACCAAGAAGTTAAAAAATAATTTTAGTGAATTTTATGCTTCCCTGAATTTTCTACAGATATCTATAGATAGAGCCTAATTATATACAAAAGTATTGGCGTTCCTTAACGGCTTGACCTTAAGCAAAAAAGTTAGTTCTAGTCAAGAAGCCTTTGAAAAAATGCCAAAAAAAATAGTAAATAGCACAAATTTATCATTGCCAAAAGTGGAAAATTATATGCACTTCCGATACACTACTTCATTATTGAGCAGCTTATTAAAGACTACTAAATTGTACACATTTTTGAAACCACATTTCCAGAAAGAAAGAGGTAACGGACGGCCACACCCTAGAAACCCCCAAGGTTTTATGAGGACCACATCCTAAACTACACCCACCTATTTTGTCAGACTCCCTTTCTAATTAAATATTTCTAATAAGGTAGATTTATAGCAAAAAATACTACCCACCATTAGTTTCCTTGATTCAATTTGGCATTCATCAACTCTTGCTTAAGCTCCAAATAGCTCTCGAGCACCACATCATTTTTGCGCTTCTCGGTGTTTAGCTCCCAGGCGAGTTTAACCAACTCGTTGGCCAATTGCACAGGATTATCGGTCAGTTGTAGTACCTCCTCGATGCTGGCACAATTGCGTATGGATTGACGCATATTTGCTGAGGGCGTGGGCTGCTTGAAGGGTAAACGTTCCATGGTAAAACTGATGGGTTTAATAATAAGCTGCTTGAGCATCTCAGCGTATTCCTTGTGCCGCAGTTCACGTTGATCCAGTTCATTGATGCGGGAGCGTACATGTTCCAATTCGACCATACGTTGTTTTGGCTCCGGTGATTCCAAGACTGTCTCACAGTCCACAGCTTGGCCCAATTGAGCTGAAGCTGATTTCATATTACGTACTGTGGCCTTTTCTTCGCCATCGCTAAAGTTTCGTAGCACAGCACGAGAGGCGGTAACGTAGGTGTGGCGCAGGCTATAAGCCATTTGCAAAAACTTATTGAACGGCATCATGTTTGATTAACAAATGAGCGAATAAATTCAATTTCAAAACAATACAATTTACGCGCAAAAACTAAAATTATAAAATTTGGAGCACCGCAAAAAAACACAGAAATAAAATATCAAAAAAATATCTTTTCACTTGAAATTTGTTGAAAGCAGTAGCGGTGAATAGTTAAAAATTGATGTCAAAAATATTGAATCCAAAATAAATAAACAAAAAAGTTGAACTGGTAAAAAAACTAATGTGTTGTGTTCTTGCCAAGCACAGGTTGTAAACTGAGGAGAATACCGAGTAAGTTCGTAACGATAGCTCTCTGGAAACACAGGGCCTACTAAGATCATAAAATCGAAGGTATGGACCCAAACAACTAGCTTAGATAAACTGATATTTTAAATATACAGTACAAAATATTCATACTAAAGTTTTTGATTAAAGTTGGGATTTTTGTGGTATGAATTTTTGATATAAATATTTTTTAAAAATTATTAATTGCAGAATTAATTATTTTCCAAGACAATGCCAATATTTAATTCAAGAACACTACATTTTTATTAACATGATCACTAAACTTTAAAAATTCATATTAATTTAATGATTTACTTCCAAATTCGTTTTGGATTGATTTTAGCCCGAAATCCTAGAATTTTAAGCTGTCCTACTACATAGAGTTCTGCATCCAATATAATATATTATTGATCATTAACTGGAGTTGCTGCCATATGGGCAAAAAAAAAAAAAGAAAAGAAAAAAAGTTAGCAAAGCAGGAAGAAATTGTTTGTGCACGCTATATGAACATTACCCCCCCGTTAAGGGCAGAAACGGTACTCAACCCCTCTTGGCACCAGCGACCCTGCACATTATTCATCATACATCAGCTGAGCAGGGGTGGAGGTGGTGAAGTTGGGCAGCAGGGGTCGCGGGGTGTGGGGCAGATGAAGTCTGAACAACTTCATCACAAATTTTCGCTATATTTTTTTTTGTGTTTTTACATATTCGATGAAATATTATTTTTATTTTTCCTTCATTTTGGTTCTTTTGTTTTGCATAAATGGAGTGGGCAGGTCCATTGCTCGCCTGGGCTGCCAATTCGTTTTAACAGTTAGAAGTCGTCGTCGTCGTCGTCGTCGCAGTCGTCGTCGTTGTTGTATTTTGATTGATTTGAATGTTACGTTGAGTGCGCGACGCTGGCTGCGCTGTTTCGAATGTGACTGATGATTGATGGACTTAAGACTAAGTCATAGTATATCCAGCGACCTCCACAACTGCACCCTCCACCCCTCACTTATACAGTCACATATCCGCTACCCTCCTGTTCCGGTGGGCAACCAGCGCAAAACTAGTGTCAAATTCTGTAGTTGAGCGTGTCTGACTTGCAGCGTCCCTGTAGAAGTTCAACTCTGAATTCTTCTTTGTAATTTTGTGGTTTCACCTCGTTAAGCATCTGAAATCCACAAAATTAAAAAAATATATAAATATAACTGTTGACATTTAGAAATGCTAAACAAAAACAATTAATTATTTAAGATGACTTTCCGAATACACTGTGCACTCCCGTGTTCTTCAATAGTTTATTTTATTTAATTAATTTTTTATTAGCAAACCTTCTCTAACATTTAGCTACAGGGCGTCAAAACGCAACAAAACACCCAAATAAAAGTTAATTTATAAAAAAGAAAAAAAAAAACTGTAACTGAAAATGTTATGCAAGCAGCACGAATAAAAATGTGCCACATTATTATATTAACAGCGACTAGTACAACTGAGAAAAGAAACGAAGGAAAGAAACAAAAAAATTTATATAAAACAAAAAAAAAAACAAAGTAATTTCCAGAGTCTGACAGGCGTATGTCAAATTCGACGACATGCGAATTTTAATAAACAACAGCCCCCCAAAAACCCCTTACCATCAAACCCAGTAAACCCTCCACTAGAATCATGTGTGGAAAGATAATAGGGCAGTAGATTTGTATTAATGGGAACCTGGAGGACAGGGAATAACAATTGAGTGTCAGTAAATCAACATTCAAACGATAATTGAGCAGCTGAAAGTCACTGGAGAGTATTAATGTGAACATGGAGGACAGTTACGCATTGCACTGACCTTAAGTAAAGTTCTAAAAATAAAAGGCTGTTCAAGCATTCACTTATCAAAAGTTGTGTCAAGAAAAGATAGACAATAATGTGACCAAAGGACAGAAATGAATTTTTGCCATTAAAGTAACCCTGGAGAGCAAAGTTAAAATTTATATCGTCATAGAGTTTAAATAATGTGACTTAAGAGGTCGATCAAAATGTCAAATAGTGAAAATCTAGTGACCATGGAAATATTGTTTTCATTTAATTTCATTTTTAAAAATTTAAATTAATAAAAATTGCATAAAATTAGAGCTCGAAATTAACGAAAGGTTTAGAATAAAGTAAGAATGGAGGACCTTATAAGTAATAAAGGCTGCAGTCGAGCGAGCTGCAAAAGAGCTGCAAAAGATCACGTAGTGATTTCAGTGGAGTTTTCCATACTAACAAACCTTTTCGACCAATTTATCCTAGAGAGCTTTTTGGCTATGGTTGTCTGATCTTGACCAAACTGGGTGAGTTATAACACATATACACATACTTTGCTCACATTAGCTATAGTAGTTTCCAAGTAATGATGATATGAAGATTGGTTTTTATAATTTACGGGGGCTGTAGGGGGCGTGACAACATTATGATATAAACTTGATATGCCTAAGATATAGACGGACTTTCAATCCAAATTTGCTGGCTCTAGCTCTTATAGTCTCAAAGATCCAGGTATTCCAACGCACAGACAGACAGGCGGACAGCGGTTATTGCAATATCGTCTTGGCTTTTTATGCTGATCAAGAATATATACACTTTATGGGATCGGCCAAGTCTTCGTCTGCCTGCTTCTGACAAACCTAATAGACCCCTCTACTCATTTTTAGAGTACGCGGTCTAAAAATGAAATTAAAATTTAATTTTTTAATTCTAACAAAAACTTAAATTTGTTCTTGTTTGCAAGTTGGCAAATTCTAAGGCACTCTAAGCTTATAGCCAAGTTTGTGCAGTGTACCCTTTGTGATCATTGTAATACAATTTCCGGATCTTTCAATTGTGCGTTGGCGTAAATGCCGAGTGAATGGAGCTAAGAGTTTATTTTTCTATATAAACCTGTAAATATATTTTTATTTTTGCTACACTTTAAGGCACTTGACTTGGAGGGCATCCAGTTTTGGACAGCTGAACATCAACGCAATCACAGGATAGCTGAAGGTAAGACATAGTGGAGCCAGTAGCTACAGTGATACTTGGCAGTTGACCCACTGAACTTTCTCGCGCTCTCTTCTCGGTCAGAGTTGGAATTTGGAGTTGGAGTTGTAGAGTTGTGGAGTTGTGGAGTTTTGGAGTTGAGAGCATTTTTTTGTTCACGTGTGGGAGCGTAACACTCACACAAATGCCGGATGTGGTTGCGTAGAAAGGTGGCAGCACTACACTCCCGCTGCCCCCTGCCCACTGCCACCGCCCTTTCCTCCTAGCCACGCGTAGCCCACATTACAGTCCAAGCGTGCAACTTTCTGTTTGCTTTAAGCCGCAACGGCGACGGCAACGGCGACGGCGACGTCGACGGCTACTGCGACAGCAACTAAAATAAAATAATAACAAAATTAATAGTACATAATACTAAATAAAAATACCGACTTCCGAAAGACTACGACTTTGAGCCGAAGCTATAGACGAAGACACAGACACAGCCAAAGACGAAGACCAAATCGTAGTCGCAGTCGATGTTGCCCATCATTACTACATTTTTACCACAATTAAAAGCACGAATGAGTTGTTTACTATACCATGATGAAGCTTAAATACCCTATAAAAATAAGAAGTCAAAGCTAATTTTAGATAAATACAGTAGTAGAAAGTTTGGTAGAGCTATATAGCAACCGATAGCATTTCAAATTTACAAATCTGTCTTTCGCAGACCTGTTGCCACTTTGACTGTGCGATGATCAGTATAATATCGACTATATACCAACTGTCGTACCAAATACTTTAAAAATGTATGTAGGGTATGTGGCAGAACTCTACAATGATCAGTTACATATCAGAAACATACTTTCTGTCTTAGTTGTCAGCCCCATTGATGTGTATTAAATTTTAGCCCCCACGCAGATCAGTTAGTTCAAGTTAGAGCTGGCAAATCAACAAAAAGTGCTGGTAAATCTGTTGTCTTGACAGTTGTCTGTGAAAGTGAGACTACCCTCTGCTACAGGGTATGCAAATAAAAAGGTAAACTCTGTCTGTCTGCCCCGAAATGATGTCGCATGCAGTGGAGAGGGATATCATTTCTCGGTGTCTTTCGAGATTGTGCGGTGAATGTCTTTTCAAACTTTTATTTTATTTTCTGTCTTTCTCACTTTATTTAATTTTATTTATTTTTTGTTTTCGTTTTTGTTCGCTTTTCTTTGCTTTTCTTTGCTTCTTTCTTCATTTCTTTTTATTATTTTTGTTCATGTATTTGTTGTATATTTTGGAGTCCGTTTGTTTTCTTTTTTGTTGTACGCTTTTTTAGACTTTGTTTAATGTCAACTTCCGCAGCATTTGGTTGTAGTTGCTCTGATCTTTCACAGCAGAGACAGGTAGTTTGGGGAGGGGTATTCAATAAGACCAACTACTCGAGTATTATTGCATCATGTAATTACATTTTTAACATTTTCTCAGTTGCATTTGTCGTCGTCGTTGTCGTTGTCGTTGTTTCTGATGGGAATTAGAAATTCAGTTCATATTGTATTTCGTATCATCGCTTAACCGACAATTTAAGTGGAAGAGGAAGAAAATGTAAAACACGCAAACCATAACTAAACCCCCTGCCCCTCCTCCAGACACGCCTACCTGCTTACCCCCCCTCCGCCCACTTTGGGGAAGGTTTCCCGCTGATAGTTGCCCATGTAGCAGACAACTGTAAGGAAAAGCAAAGCAAAATCATGAAATACTCAGGTCCATGGCAGTCTATAAAAGGATTCAATATAGAAATTAATGCCATGACACAGTGAGTAAGGGAAATAAGGGAAAACCATAAAGAAAATCAGCAAAAAAAAAAAAAAAAAAAGAAAATTAAAATTGTTAAGAAAATGCAAAGAAAACAACGGCAAATGAATTACGATAAGCTGCAGGCAGCTCTAGCTATAAACAACATCCAGTACAGGCACCACAATGGCGTCACTTGTCCTGCTGGGGTGTTGGTACCGAAAGGGGTGCGGTTGGCAGCGGTGGGGCCAGAGGAGTCGGTGTGCAGGCGAAAGGGGCGAAATATTGCACCAAAAATTAATAAGGAAAAAATTGCGAGACGTGAGTAACAAAATCTTAGACAAAGTTTACAAAACCAAAAACAGCAAAGCAACGCCGACAACGCAGGACGCTACACAAAAGAAAAGAGATGAAAAGCATGCAAAGGGAGTCATAGAGAGGGAGAGAGAGAGAGAGATAGAGATATAGATAGAGAGATAGAGATAGAGATAGAGATAGAGATAGAGATAGAGCTAGAGCTAGAGCTAGAGCTAGAGCTAGAGCTAGAGCTAGAGCTAGAGCTAGAGCTAGAGCTAGAGCTAGAGCTAGAGCTAGAGCTAGAGCTAGAGCTAGAGCTAGAGCTAGAGCTAGAGCTAGAGCTACGGCTAGAGCTAGAGCTAGAGCTAGAGCTAGAGCTAGAGCTAGAGCTAGAGCTAGAGCTAGAGCTAGAGCTAGAGCTTGAGCTAGAGCTAGAGCTAGAGCTAGAGCTAGAGCTAGAGCTAGAGCTAGAGCTAGAGCTAAGAGCTAGAGCTAGAGCTAGAGCTAGAGCTAGAGCTAGAGCTAGAGCTAGAGCTATAATAAGGAATGTAAATTTGGCTGACCGAATTGAAAATAAAAACGTTTTTTTTATATTTAAAAAAAAGTTTCTTATTTATAGTTATATTTTATTAAAGAAACAAGCCAAGTTTCACTATAATGATAAACACATGGAATCAAATTTATAAAGTAGTAAAATATCTTAAGACTTGGCTCAAGTTGAATGCCCTACACTTTGTCGTGTAGATCCACAGCCAATGGGCAAAAGTGAAAAATATTGAAAGTTTATGAATATCCCAAAAAAAAATAGGGAAAAAACCGAATAAAGAAAAGAAAGAGCGCGAGACGGCAACAACAATAACAGCTAAAGAGGTGGAGGAGAGGAAAACAGAAGGAAAGGAGAGCTGTGGGTAACTGAAGGAGGTAGAGCTGAAAAGGCATCGAAGGACGACGACGACGACAACGACGCGTCGTTGCAGCCTTTGATTTTCCTATGTCTTGGGACAACAAGCAGCAAAAAAAAAAAAGAATTGTGGAAAAAAAAGGATACAACAATTTTATTGTTACACCAGAAAAATAACAACAGCTCATTGAGGACACGGAAATCGCAAGGGGCTTGGAGGGCGTCGCATTTTGGCTACGTTTCCGTTTCCGTCGAAGCCAAAGTTGAAGTCACAAGTCTCAGTCGAAGGCGGCATATCGAAGGCGATTACTGGGTAAAGTCAAAGGCGTAAGTAACTGCCCGATCAGAGGGTGGTCAGAGGTAATAAGGGAAAGTAGGCGGGGTGAGGGGGAAAGGAATAACAGCCAGAAGGAAATTATAATAATTTTTGCGTGCTGGACAACAGCAGCTGTCAGGCCGCGATAGACTGGAGGAGTGGAAGTGCCAGTGGGCAGGGGTAGCGTAACATTCTTTGCCTTTAAAAATTAACCAAAAAAAAAAAAAAGAAAAAATATTTTTTCTGTTTACTTTTTAATTTTTCTTGTGAATAATGCAAAGCAACAACAAAAGGTTATGAAATCGGCAACAACAAAAAAATTACAAATTAAACATTGAACAGTGTGCGAAAGAGATGCCAGCTGCAAGGGAGTGAGTGAGAGAACAACAATGCAGGACAGCCAAAAGAAACATTTCTTCGGAAGCGGTTAAAAGGGTGCAAAAGGAAAATCAAACAAAATATGGCAACTGTTTTTCTTATGCTTTGCTTTTTTGTGTATACCCTGTTATCAGTGCAGCAAGCAAAGGGAGTGTACCCAATGCCAGAAGTATAATAAAAACTACAACTTTAAGTTTAAATTTATTTAATTATTTAATTGAATGTCTGCCTTTAATGCCTATTTCAAAAACTCATAAATTTTGTGTCGATAGTTTAAATAAATGTATAATCAATTATTTTACTTCCTAGTAGTTAAAAATATTTAATTATTTAATTTTTATGACTTTTCATTTAAAAATATATATTTTTTGTTTCGCTTGTATACTTATTTCTTTATTTAAGCTTAAGTTTATTTATTTACTCTTAATATATTTATTTTAAATTGTTTATTAATTAATGTTACTTATTTCTTTATTTAAGCTTAAGTTAATTTATTTACTATTTATATATTTATTTTAAATTGTCTTTTATTTAATGTTACTTATTTCTTTATTTGAGCTTAAGTTAATTTATTTACTATTTATATATTTATTTTAAATTGTTTTTTATTTAATGTTACTTATTTCTTTATTTAAGCTTAAGTTTATTTATTTGCTCTTTATATATTTATTTTAAATTCTTTTTTATTAAATGTTGAACATTATTTAAAGTTTATTTTTGTAATTATACATTTTTCTGTCATTATTAAAATTAACATTGAAATTTAACAAATCAATTTTTAAGCTGTCATTCACTTTTCACTGAGTATCTGCTAGTCAAGCAGTCTGCAGTGTTTTGACACTGTTTTCTTTGCCTTGTGGCTGACCAGAGTATCGACTTCTAGCACACACTGTATTTGTGAGGCGCAAGGCAAAGGGGGCGTGGACTACTGCTGTTGCTACAATTTACAATTTTTATTACCCAATTTCTGCGAGTCAAATTAAAAATTAATTATATACACGACAGGCAAAAAAAAAAAATTGAAAAAAAAAGCAAACATTGAGCAAAAAATCTTTTGATTTCTTGACGACTTTTTTCCATTGCTTTTGTTACTGTCATTGTTATTGTTATTGTTGTTGTTGTTATTATTATAGTCGTTCGAAATAATTCAATTAAATGACGCCACACGCAGAGGGCGGAGTGAAGTGGAATGGGTTGAGTTTCGGGCGGGTTTTGACTTAATGTTAGCAGTAGCTCAATGGGTATTTTTACCAGGGACGACTGAGGAATGGGTTTGGAGGTGGGGTTAAGATAATATTCTTGATGATATGGTTAACTGGCAGTTGAAACATACGACGCAATTAAAAACTTCCTGATTAAAACGCAAAACAAACAGAACGAAGCTGGAATTGTGTCGAATATACTTACTTATACGACAACGATAAACGATGATTTTAATTTTTGTTTTTTTTTTTTTCTTCCCATTTTCGAAAGGCAAGATCACAAAATTTCAATTAAGATCAGTCCGTGCTGGCCTGATGAGTAAGTGAATGTGTATTCAACTTTATTTGAATTGAATTTATGATGCAATTTAAAAACGAACACACACGAGAACTCAAAAAAAAAAAAAAACATGGAAAGAAAGAAAATTTTATACAAAACTAAATAAAGAAATAAATACAAAGAAATTGAATTAAGACGAGAGCAGCAAATACAGTTTGTATCCCGCATTCCTTGACAGCTCACCACTAATTGAAACTACAGGGAAATTTAATTTGTTATTTTTTTTGTAATCTAATGAATTGGTATTAATCCAAGATGATCCATTGAACAAATCAAGCTCTTAAATTTTGGTTCTTTATCGTTTAGTGAAGCGTCACTGAAGCTCTTAAAGCAGCTTCAATTTTCTGTATTAAAACTATACAGGAAATAATTAAAAGTTCAAGTTGGCTGGCCAATTAATTGGAATAACATTATGCTGATAAATTATATACAAATTTTAATACAATGTACCCGCAAAATGCGTCTAAATTAGTTTAAACTATATGTTAAGTTAATACGATGAGAACTTAACTTATTTGCATAAATCTAAAATTAGATAAATATGTTTTGAACTATTTATTAAATAACCAATTTTACAATAATTCTTATATTACAACCACAAAAATAATGTCCAAAGCAAACCTGAAAAAAAATTTGATTAAATATCGAATGAGTTTTAAATACACTTTTAATATAAATTAGATATAAATTACGTCACTCTTTTAAATATTCCACTTTTATAATCTATTCCTTTTTTAATATTTTTACTACAACATTTTTTTAATAGAGACTTTTCTTAGTTTTACTAGTGGAAAAGATTTATCTATAGATATATCTTGACAACTTAATTTCATTAGCTAAGCTTCCATAATTACCAAAAACCATATATTAGTACATTATTGCCGTCTCTTTCGCACTGTACGCCTCGCTTTCTCATTCTGCTGTCTGTCGCTCTCCCTCTTGCTACTAATTCAGTTAACTCATATATGTGTGTTTGTGAAACTGAAGCAAGCTTCAGATTAATCATTACCAAGTAATGCAATAATAATAAATATTATTATTAACAACCAGTTTTCAGTTATTATTATGATTACTGTTTTGTTAGCTGTCAACTTTAGTATTGTTAATACTTTTATTGTTGTTGGTTTTGTTGCTGCTTCTTCACAGATTTTTTTTATTTTTGGCTTTTCTTTTGCTGTGTGCCTCAGACTTGAACTTCAGCGTGTGGTTTAAAAAGTACAGTGAGTGCCAAAAGGCTGTGTTCACTAGACTAAGTTAATATTATACAAGCTGTTTAATTTATGTAATGAAAGAGGTTTGTATGCAATAAATTTAGAATAAATTTAATTTTCATAAAACGTTTCGTTTAACTTAAGCAATTTTGGGCATTTAAAAAATAATAAAAATTTTAATTTACATTTTTTAGATTTTATTTATATAAGTATTTCCTTGAAAATTCAATATGAAATATACTATTTTTAAATTATTTAAGAATGTAAAATTTCCTATTTTAGTTTATAAAATGAAAAAAAATAAATTATAAATAAAAAAATGTCCAAATGTAAAATAAGTCGAAATAATTAAAACCTTTAATAATAAAAAGAAAAATTAAATATAATTAAAAATTCAATTTAATCTATAAATATTTAAATCAATAAAAAAAAATTAATTTTTAAGTTACTATTTTTTTTTAATTTAATTTGTATAAGTTTGAATTTTTTAGTAAATATTATCGCATTTTTGTATCATTTAATAAAGCTCTAGATTTGTTAACAAACTTTCATAAGTTGCACGAACAGTGGGCAATAACTGTTTGCAGCGACTGTGGCAAGTGCGCTTTAGCCACTTAAACTTCAACTTCGCCGTCGTCGGACAGTTTATGACAACAATTAAGTAATTTTTTAAATACTTTCCGAGCTAACTGACTGACTAACGCTTGGCAACATCCACAGTCGCATTCACAGCCACATCAAATAAAACAAATACAGCGGCTAAATATGAATCTCATGTGCTCGTTTATATACTAACTTTGATATATATATACATGTGTACATGTATTTGCTTGGTTGTCTTATTACTCAACCAATGCAAGGCGAGAAAACAAAAATTAAAAATGAACAACCAAAAAACCGACGGAGAGCAACAAAACATGCAATAAAACTGCCAAAAATATACGTTAATTACCTTTAAAGGTTTTTCAAATTAAACTCGTTAAATTATTAATGTTGTGTGTTGAAGCAGGACGGCAATATCCAAAGTTAACCGTTCACAGTTATGGCCAGATCAGACCACACTCTCCGTTCCCTTAAACCCCCTTTTTCCCTTACCTTTTTCTAGGGTCTGCGCTATTTTTTTGGGGCCATTTATATACACACACACACACAAATGCATATATTTACATATATACATAACGTGTGAAGTTAATTAAACCTGTGTACAACTTTATTACAAAATATTATATTTGTTCACACACTGCCTGAGGTGGACGCTCCATTCAAAACTCACAGAAAACAGAGATACAAATAAAAATAAATATAAAAAACCCCAAAAACTATAACCAAAAGAAAACCTCATATTAAACTATGACACATAACACAGCAACTAGTTAAAGACAATTGCAATTCAACGAATCGAAAGTAATTATGTTAAATCCACTGCTGATTTCACTATAAGATTTCTACAGTTATTATGAGATACTTGGATTGGTTGCTTCGATAACATCATTTTTATTTTGACTTGAAAAAATCGGTATCTATATAATAGGAAAACAAATGAATCATTTTTTAGGCACACTACTGAAAAAACACACAATTTTTGGAAAAGCTTTAGAAACTAACTTATAATTAAAAAATTTGATTTTAATAACTGTAAAGGTAAAGGTTTGTTTTTAATTAAATAATTTCAAATTAAAATAGGTAATTTTCTAAAAAAATAATAATAATAATAATAATAATAATAATAATAATAATAATAATAATAATAATAATAATAATAATAATAATAATAATAATAATAATAATAATAATAATAATAATAATAATAATAATAATAATAATAATAACAACAATAATAATAATAATAACAATAATAATAATGATAATAATAATAATGATAATAATAATAATGATAATAATAATAATAATAATAATATTAATAATATAACTTTTCTACAAATTTATTCATTAAAAAATATTTAATTTTTATAATTTAAAATAAATATCCTTTCTATAGCTTATTTATTTACCATTTGTCCAATTAAATTAATTTTAATCCTTATGTTATGTTATTTAACCCTTTAAGATATCTTAAAAGTAAGTAAAACAAAATTAATAGAAATTCAGTTTTTACATACTTTGATTAATTTATCTGCTTGTATATAAATTGCAAAACATGCTAAGATATGCACTTTATTTAAATGTATGTTTGTGTTTATTTAGTCGCAACTTTGCGAGGACTTTACTTGGTATTAGCCCATGACATTTACATGTTCTAAAACTGGACAACCCTCTGCAAATACGGTCAAGCAGAAATGTAATGTGGAGTTGGAGTTGATGGTGGGTGAGATTGGTTGCTTGGGTGGCTACACACACACACACACACCCACACACATACACATCGCATTACACCACTGACTGAATATGAATATTATTAATAAATAAATTGCATGTTAACAATAAAAGTTGAGAGCGCGTTTTCCCTAACTCAAAAGGAGACCCAAAAACAAGAACCACAAGAACGAAGAAAAGCCATTGCCATGAAAATGAAAGGCAGCTGAAAACTCGTGGTTCCCTTGCCAGCACTCCCCTCTCTGCAGTTTGAGTTTCCGCCGAGTATCAGGTTAAAACAATAACAACAACAACAACAATAACCGCGAATAGTTGGTAATAATAATGAACGAAGCGAATGAAATGTTTTTGGCTTCGACTTCGAATTCAGTTTTGACCAACAAAAAAAAAAACCAATGAAAAAAGGAGCCGAAGAAAGGGAATGAGGGAAGGGAGGTAGAAAAAAACTAGATTAATATCTCCCTCGAGTCCTTTTAGTCAAGTTTATACCCATATATACAAAACTAATACATATTTACACACACACGCACTCACACATGTGTTGCATATGTATGTCCCACGAGTGTCTGTGTAGCTTTGCATATGAATCGTATGCGTTTCACATGCCGTTGCCCAACGTCGCACAGTGGGACCCACCACGACTTATTTAATTAATTAAATGTTATATTATGAATAATAAACTCCTATATATTAAAAAAAATGTATAAAAAGATTGTTATTAAGTATTAAAATTAAAATTATATGAATACACTGAGCAAAAACTTAATAATTATTAAAATGTGGGGCAAAAACTCCAAATAAATCCATAAATTTCATGCAAGTATTTAAATTCTTTTTAAAGGTTCCTAAAAGTTTCGTTTTCTTTCTATAGGCAAAGAAACACAAATTTAAACGGAGTTATTAACTGGTATCGTCAATATAAAAACTAAATAAATTGATACATATTTTATACACTAGTTTAAACAAAAACCTTTTTGCATTTTAAGAGAAGTAAATTAAGATCTTGAATAAATAAGTTATAATACAAAATTTTTCCCATTGAGAATTAAGTCAGGTTTTATACCCTTGCAGAGGGTATATTGATTTTGTCACGAAGTTTGTAACGCATTGAAGGAGGCGTTTCCGATCACATAAAGTATATATATTCTTGATCAGCATCAACAGCCGAGTCGATATAGCCTTGTCCGTCTGTCTGTCCGTCTGTTGCGAACTAGTCTCTCAGTTTTAAAGCTATCTTAATGAAATTTGGTACAGGCCTGTATTCTCTCTGCACGCAGTTCATATGTATCAGATCGGACCACTATATCATATAGCTCCCATAGGAACAATAGGTTGAAAATGCTTAGTATGAGCATTTTCGGTGTCTATTGACCGATTTCAACGAAATTCACACAGAATGTATTTCTCATTGTCCCCATCTGTTGACCAAATTTCAAATCGGACTACTATATCATATAACTACCATAGAAATAATTGGTTAAAAAAACCAAATTAATGCAATATTCATGACTGCAAGGGTATTTAATCTTCGGCGAGCCGAAGATAACCGTTTTTCTTATTTTTATTTTTTTCATCCAAAAAAAAACTGAACTTTCTGAACTTAAAAAAAATAGTTAAAATAAACTTTTAATCGAATCTTTTAGTTTTAAGTATTTTCGTAAAAAAAACAAGTCTTTACCTCTTTTAATTAGCTTTTTATTTTTGATTGTGCGGTATAATTATTATTCATATATAGTTAATAAATTGATTATTTATATAAATTAATTAATTTATTATTTTCCGACTACTGTGCATTTCGTACCACTGTGCCTTTAGCTTCGCTGCCGTTTGTCGCTGTCGTCGTCGCCGTCGCCGCAAAATTTGGCCTTTTTAACAAAGGTAACGAATGAGTTTTCACATGCAATGTGCGAGTACGGTTAAAGGGCTTTAGGGAGGGGGTGTGGCAGGGGGCAAGGGCAAGGGGCGTAGAGGAGTTTGCTTTCGTCATATATTGGAGCTTTGTGTGCGTGTGTGTGTGTAGCTATGTACCTGCCCATTATCGTTAGTATTTGTTGTTTTTAGTATAAAATAAAAATACCGCACAAGCGTCGTTGACTTTATTCGTTGTATTCACATTCGTTTTCTTATTCGTATTCGTTTAAAATGAAAATTAATTTATGCGAATCGATAAGGCCTCGCATTCAGCACACACACTAACACACGCAGTATTTAGTTTTAGTGCCGCCGCTAGATGGCGCTCTTACAGCCCTTAAGCGTGTGCTAGCGATCAAAAGTCTACCCCTTCTTCCACCTACTCCCCTCACCCACCCAGACCCCTTACCAAAAAAAGTCAACCCTGTAGTCCTTGGTGCGTGTCCTGTCATGTCCAACCATTTTGGTTAGTCACTGGTCAACTGAACGTAAGCCAAACAGTTAATTGAAGTCATTTTTCTAGCGCTCGTTTCGGTCAAGTCAACAACTGCTTGACTTGGCTATAACGCCTTGAATTGCCGTTACCACCAATTGGTCATGTGCATTTTATGTATTGAAAGGTGATAACAAGTCAACCCCTTCCTAACCCTAAACTGCCCGCCTCTCCCTTTCTCTCTATCTATCTCTCTCCTTCTCATTTGCGGGGGTGTTGCTTACATACAAGTGTTAAATGGGGTTAAGTTGACGGTGCGTTGTTCATGTTACCAATTTTTGTTAAGGGCTAAGTTGTTGTTGTTGTTCCTTTTGTTGTTGTATGCCACGAATTTTGATTGATAAAAGGAGCTAAATTTTGTACATTTATTTGCTTAAATATTAACTACTAGATTTAAAGTTTTACAAGTATTTAATAGACGTTTTATTTTTATAAGCAAATTAGTTAATATATTATGCAATTAATGACACAATTTCTGAATTTTTAAAAAAAAAAAAAAAAAGAAAAGAAAAAAAAAGAAAATTAATTTCGAAGCAAATATTTACTCATCCAAATATTTTTAACTATAGTTTATATTTATTGCTTTTCTGCTATATATCAAATTTTGTTTAATTCAAATAATTTTTGGGCATTTCATTTAATTTTTTCTTTTTTGTTTTCAATCGCCCAATTTAAGTTATTAAGTTGTGAAATTGTTTATGTAAATGTCAGAGAAAATTAATTAATATTTTTTAATTATTTATTATTTATTAAAAATATAGAAAATTACATTAAAATACTATATAATATGCTATTTTAATTATTAGTTAATATTTTTAAAGACTTGCTCAGTATACTCTTAAATAAGTAAAAAGTACAGGGTCTTTCTAACTACAATTCGTGGAACTGCAAACAAAGTTTGTTGTAAAACCTTGGAATTGATTTTTAGATTTAATTACTTGGAGCTACACAAATGTAAGGAGAGGCCGCTCCGAGCGCTGAGTTCGCGTAGCAGCTAAAAAAAATAAATAAAAAATGTAAATAAAAATAAAAAATAAATAAATTATTGTGTCGTTTGTGGAGCAAAAGTTGAAAATGTTTTTAAATGTTTATCGGAAGCACGTTGATCGCAAAACTTTGGATGAACACATGGACGCCAATCGATAGCTGAACCACAATTATAATGTGGATAATGAAGTTGTTGGTAATGACGATGATGATGATGATGATGACAAAATGCCGACACGTGCCTTTGGCTGGGTCGCCAAAGCTTCAGCATCAGTTCGAGTTGAAAATTGAATTAAAGTCGGAAAGTTGAAAATTCTGCGTAAAGATTTAGATCGTCATCTGTAGAAAATGCAGCGCACGCATAAGTCATAAGGCGGCAGCGACAGCGACGTCGGCAGAGGCAGAGAAGTCGACAGCGACGTTGGCAGCAGCACAGACAGCAGTAGTGAACTTAATAAAAATTATTACACCTTTATGGGTGATCACGTAGCTGGCGAACAAGTCGAGACTTGAGCAGCCAATAAATTTCACTAGAAGACGCACAACAAATGATCAGATGAACAACAAACAACAACAGGGCAGCTGGAAAGAGAGAAGAAGAAGAAGAAGAAGAACAAAAACGGGGTATAAAAATTAAAGATGACAAAGATGCAAAGCGAGTGATAAGCGTAGGGAAAGAATCAGCACAGTGGGCACAATCATGAACATGGGAATAAAAATGGAAATGGGAATGAGAGTGGGTATGGGTATGGGAATGGGAGTAAGGCGCATGTGTGGATGGAGGGGACTGGTGGACTGGTGGACTGGCTAAGAGAGTTAAGGCCAAGCCCTGTTTTGGCCGCAATTAACAGCCAAGTTGTTTGCCTTTTTGGCCTTAATGAGTCTAGCGCCAAACAAATACTGGCTCAATAAAACCAATGGGCATGGCGTATCAGGGGACATTTTTGGTAGCACAGAGAGAGTGAGAGGGAGAGGCAGTGAGGGAAAGAGACAGCTAGCATTTGTGCGCTAATAATGTAATAAATATTCAAATTACAGTGGTCAGCATTTCACACACACACCAAAAAATATAGGCACACATATTTACATACAGATTTTCACACACACACACATTTTCACTGCCCAATTTCTCAATTTCTATTGGCATTTCCACCTGGCCAGAACTGAACAGTTCATGGCTCAAACAAATAACCGAACGTCAACATTTATACTAATAAAATACGCTTAATGTGTATATCATGCAATGTCAACTGGCCACGGGCCAACTCAAGCGAGTCGACCACTCCCCCACCCTGCCCTCTACCACCTTGCCTCACACCCCTATCGCCTAGCCCCAACCCCATTCTATAGGCTTTGGCTATTGGTAAAAATAAACTATGGCACGTTTATAGTTGCATTATGCTAATCAAATGACACCCAATGGTGGCATATAGCTAGCCCAGGCGTATTGCCTCTCAGCGGAGTTGGCCAACACCAAGAGGGCCAAATAATAGCGTTGGCAACTGCCAGAACTGGCCATGAAATTTAGTTACTCGAGGGTTGGTCGCGTTTATTTTGACATTCAAGTTAATAGATCGGTTTTAGTTATAAATTAGCATTTTATATGAACAGAGTGGCATGTGTGTGTGTGTGAGTGTGTGAGTGTGTGTGTGTGTGTTAGGCAACTTGACGTGGTCAAGTGTGGCCAACAACCAACTTGGTGGCGGTTTTAACATATACACAAATTTCTATATATTTCCCGACTTGCCTTTTTTGGGGTGACTTCGAATTCAAGTCGATTGGCAAATGAAAACCGTTAATACGCTTACAGTAAATACTACAAAAAGTTAATATATACATATCATTAAATTTACATTTCATATGCATTTCTCTTATCCACTAAGATTACATTAATTACATTTATTCATGCATATTCGAGACCATTCGAATTATAATTATTCATTTCATGAGAATTCTTTTACGTTTACTTTTTGAAACCATCTAAAATCAACTGTTTTTTAGAGTAAAGGAAATTAATGGCGCGTTTTAGGTTATCTACTGCTTTATCTACTGCTTATATAGTTGACTTTTTTAAAAGGTTTGTTAGGCTTGGTAATAAAAATAAATTGTACTCAAAATTAAATGTTGTATCATATTAATTTTATTAATAAAATAATTCAAATAAAATTAGTTAAGTAAGTAATTTAATTTTACCGTTTGCTAATTAACAGCTTGAATTAAAATGTTATTATTATTTACAAATTGAATTATAACTTAAGTTATAAGTAATACGGGAGGCAATGGGCGTCAGGTTCACATCTGGATTCGAACTCACAGATTGTAAAGTTCTATTTGTGACAAGACGGTAGCTTAGATATCTGAGCTACTGTAAAAAATATATAGATATTGATCGTTGTTTCTTAATTTTTATTAATCACTTTTTGTGCATTATTTGTTCATTGGTTACTTGATTGTTTGTTCTGCCTGTTGTACAAAAATGTTCGGATAAGAATTATATATATATAAATATATATATTATTATATATATTATATATTATATATTATATACATATATTATCTAGAGCAATAAGTAGCACGCGTGTTACGGTTAAACGTTTAATTAAAAGTGAGAATCATAAAGTAAAGTATCGATTAAATAATTGAACTTAAAACTAGTATTGCCAGATTATATGTTAGCTTATTTAATGTTAATGGTCATTACATTTTCAACAGTTATAGTCGCAGTAATAACAAAAATATATTTTTTAATCGACTGTTTAATTATTTGACACAATTGTTTATGTTTATTTTGTCATTAATTGTTTATTGTTTTCATATTGTTTTTTTCATTAAAAGATAACTAAACTATTTTTTATTAGTCAATTGAAAGCATAAAAAATTAAATTATTGATATTAGTTTAACATGACTATCAGTTAAATAAGCGTTTAAGAATGAGCCATAATAAATATTTAAGTCATTAAAACTATAATATATTAATTATTAATGAGTTGTTTAATATCATAAAAGTGACTAATCAAAATTCTGTTAAAATTAAGTTTATATTTTATTGCCAACTTTTATTTTAAACTATATTTAATTTTATTAACACATTTTAAGAGAAATATTATACAACTCCCACTGTATTAATGACACTTTTATATACTTTTGAAGTGATGAAAGGATTAAATTCCGCTAAACTCATTACAGCTCCCTTAAATAATTGTGGTCAACCTTTTAATCTTCACTTTATGGAAACAAACTCGCCTTAAATGACAGATTTGCCAAATTACAAACAATTGCAAAAACTACAATGCAAAAAAATAAAGAAAAGTTGTGTAACATTGATCCCTTCTACATTACAAGATTTACACACACGCGTGCGACCTTTTCTATCACCCCTCCAAAAGAAGAAAAGAATCGAAATAAATGTGCAATAAAGTCTTATTTGCTGTTTAGCCAACTTTGCATTCTTTTCGCTAGCAAATTTTCGCACAAATCGCAGCGACAAAACAATGGGAAAAATGGAACAAATCGTTGGCAGAAACGGTAATCTATATGTTCTCTTTTTTTTTTTTGGCAACTCCTATCAATTACCGCAAATGCCACTTCAAAATGTCGCAAATCGCACAATGCGCACAATTAATTCAATTTTTTGGCAAATTTGATCATAAGGTTGATCCCTTACAATTCCTCTAGCAACCCCATCAACCCTTTTAGTTTGAAAGATCTTGCAGATGCCAGACAAGAATTTTGTTGAGCATCGAGAAGGTGAGTAAAGAATCGTGAATCGAGTATTGTGAATCGAGAGTTTTGACATTTGCATAATCATAATCTGAATTTTGTTTCGAGGGTTGATTTCCTTTACCTACACCTTTGCCTGTGCCTTCACCTTCTACCTTTATCTTCTGGTTTTTCGAATTTCGGTTTCTTTTTCCATTTTGCCTTTTGCTTTCAATAGATTTCCGTGTGCGTCTTCACCTTCGCAGCGACCGATAAATTTACATATCAATGCAACGGATATTATTTATTTTCATTATTTTCGTTCATTTCAAATGAAACGAAAATTTCATGCAAAGCTGTGTTCGTCCTAATGGGTGCAGATGGTAGTTTGCTCTGCCCTCCCTTTCACACACATCCGTCTATGGTTATTTTTTATTTTTGCCCATGCTTTCTAGCCTTGGCCAAGCAATTTTCTCATAATTATATATGCAGAAAAAGGCACTGGGCCGCAATACTGAGTTACTTTTCATAACTCACCAGATTTGAGTCTCAATAACGCACTGACAGCACACAGATTGAGGTTGTGATCGCTTCGAATTTTAAGATCTCACATCTCTCTCATCATTAACATACCAAATATAAAACACAACAAACCGTATTGATTGATCTCTTTAGCTACCTTATGTCGTATTTCTTTCGATTCTGTACTAAATAGGAAACGAGCGAGTCCTTCTATGCAGACGTTTCATCAACTCGTTTTCATATGTTAATCGCAGACAAACTGTAGAAACGACAGCTGATCTTTCGCCTTCTTATTAAAAGTATATAGTTCAATTTATTATGTTTAAGAAAATGGAATAATTTCAATGTTACGCAAAACTGAGAAAACATTATCAAAACATGCAAAGTGAATCATGAAAGCTTTTGGCATTAATCGGAGTTCTGGGAAAATATTGTGAGAAAATGATAATAATAATTATAATAATAATAATAATAATAATAATAATAATAATAATAATAATAATAATAATAATAATAATAATAATAATAATAATAATAATAATAAAAAAATAATAATAATAATAATAATAATAGTAGTAGTAATAATAATACTAATACTAATAATAATACTAATAATAATAATAATAATAATAGTAGTGGTAATAATAATAATAATAATAATAATAATAATAATAATAATAATAATAATAAAAATAAAAATAATAATAATAATAATAATAATAATAACAATAATAATAATAATAATAATAATAATTATAATAATAATAATAATACTAATACTAATAACAATTCTAATAATAATATAAATAACACTATTTTTAATACTAATATTAAAACCAATTATTTCTGGGTTCACTACAATCATTGAGTATTAGATATGGAATAACATATAAAATGAAAAATAAATTTAATGATGCATTATTAAGCATTTTAATGTGCTAACCTGAATTTAATTTGAATCGCTTAACTATTTATTAGTTCGTTTAGCCTATGTTTATTTTTTTAAATTTTTTATTAAATGTTTTATTTATTTATCATGTGTATTTCTTCATTAAAGTTCAAGCTGTTTACAAGTATCTTAATATTTCCAATCCCATAATTTCACAATGTTCGCAAACACAAGTACAGTTATGAATATCAAATGATATTCGGAATGCTAATGAAGCAGAACGCCGTTCAACACTTTTGTACAATCTATGGAGCTCCACCCACCAAAAAAAAAAAAAAACAGAGAGAAGAAAAAATAGGTAAGTTGTAGTTCGTCAAGTTGTGGAAAGGGGCAGAGAGTTAACTACAGTTACAGTGTGATCAAGATCGGGCCAGATTATAGCAAGACCTGCGGTGAGACCTCTTGCAAGTAGTTTGCTTTTTATTTGCCTAAAAAAGTAACAACAAGAAGAGGAAGCCAAAGACAAAAAACAAAACAAACCACAAGCAACGAGCACGCGCACTTTAATACGTGTGTGAATTTCGCATCGAGTTTTATTGAGTACTCTGTGTGTGTGTGCGAGTGTGTGTGCTCAGTGTGTGTGCGAGTGTGTGTGCGAGTGTGTGTACGCCCCAAAAACTATGCATTGGTTTGCTCTGCGACTGGCACTTGTAACTAGCCGTATAGTGGAAAGGGGCGACAGTGTTGCCAAATTTCAAGGGTCACAAAAAAAATACGCAAAAAAATGTAGCTTAAAATAGTGTTAAAAGTGGCTTACACATTTGACTAGAAGTAGCTAAAAACATGTGTAAAGAAATAACTTAAAAGTAGCTAAAATACAGTGTTGTCAATTTTCAGGTGTCCCAAGAAACCCAAGCAATTCAAATCAAATTCAGTAAATGTTTTGAAAAATAGTTAGAAGTAGCTAAAAATAATAACAAGTATTAGCTTAAAAACTACTCAGTAATCGAGCCCACACATTGCTAAAAAATAGCTAAAAATAGTGTTAAAAGTGGCTTACACATTTGACTAGAAGTAGCTAAAAACATGTGTAAAGAAATAACTTAAAAGTAGCTAAAATACAGTGTTGCCAGTTTTCAGGTGTTTCAACAAACCCAAACAATGCAAAATAAATCCAGTAAAAGGTTTGAAAAATAGATAGAAGTAGCCAAAAAAAATAACAAGTATTAGCTTAAAAATTACTTAGTAATCTAGCCAGCAAAACGCTAAGAAAAAATAGCTAAAAATAGTTTGAGAAGAAGCCATCAATTGTGTGTTTTAATTCGTAAGAAAAGAAATTTTTTTTTAATGAAAAATAATTAACTTGAATTTATCATTTTTTATAATTTATATATAAATACATATTAATTTTCAAAATATATATTTAATTTTTAAACTGTTTACTTGTTAATTACAGTAACATTAATTATTTTATACTTAAGTAGTTTAATTAATTGTTTCTTTTAAATTGATTATGTTAAGTAAATTTGAAGCTTTCACGTCTGACTTCAAATAAGCAAGTAATGGCTAAAGCGGCAGCACTGATGCAGTGCTTCAAGTGTTGTGGGTAGAGCGGGCGGGGAGGGGGTGTTACAACTGTGGAGTTATCTACAAGTTGTAGTCGTTGCTGTTTGTCTATTGTTCTAGAGCTCCGGCTGTTGCACGAAAATTAATTTCCAACGGCAAGTGCAATGGCAAAATGCAAAGTGCAGCAAGATTGGGCGAGGAGGGCGTAGGGAGGGGAAACTATTGGGGGAGGGGGGTCTGGGGATCTGGGGAGACGCTACTGATTTGCCAAGCGCTGATAAAAACGAGGCGCTTCGGGCTTGAAAAGGTCGTCGTCATTGTTGTTGTTGCTGTTGGAGCAAAAGTTTTGCGAGCTGCATAGCAAAATGCACCGTTAGTCAGTGGCAAGTTGCAACACTGCGAGGCCAACCCCCTCCCACCGCCTGATATGCCGACCGTTTGCAACAGTTGCCAACTTTGTCTGCCACTATCGCTCTCCCACTCTCACCTCACTTGCCCCTCCCTCTCTCTCCTCTCTGCCTTTCACTAGAGTAGTCCAACTCTGTTTGCCGCTGTTATTTAGTAGTTAATAATGAGCATGTTGAACCTGTCGCTGTTTGTTTTTCAATATACCCCTTAGAACTAGGCGCTTTAAACGGGTAGCTTGACACTTGCCTAGCAAAGCTACATCTTTTATACAAGCAGATAAAGACAAGGCCTAAAAATAGAAATAAATTTGTATTTATTTTCAAACAAACTTTAATCAGTTTTAGCTTAAGATCTGATTATGTTTAATAGCCATTTTAAAACTTTTTCTAATGAAATAAACTGATTTTAATTTTTTTTTTTTTTTTTTTAGCAAAACTACATACTAAGCTCAGTAAGCGAGATGTCTGTCAAAGGCCCCGTAATCGCCCTAGTGTTCTAGTCACAAGCATTAGATCGATTTGAACTATTGGAACTATATGCTAAAATGGTACGTTCTAGACCAAATTTGGTCAGGATTATGCAATTATAATCAGACAAACTTAATAAACCCCTCTACTCTTTTTTTAGAGCACGGGGTCTAAAAATATATTTTTATTTAATTAACAAATGTTATTTTTCCAGTGTATTGTTACTTATTAACAACTCTAACTGAAGTGTAGATTTAAAACATACTTGACATTGCTATGTGTCTAGAATTATATACTATTTTACAAGTAGAGTTATAACTAAAGGCTATAAGTGATGCGGTCGAGAGATGAGAAG
Organism: Drosophila nigrodunni; assembly: GCA_020829145.1. Lineage (NCBI taxonomy): Eukaryota > Metazoa > Arthropoda > Insecta > Diptera > Drosophilidae > Drosophila > Drosophila nigrodunni. The sequence goes on along the minus strand of JACVCZ010000002.1, from coordinate 3,287,081 downwards.
GTTTTTTAGGTTTTTAGGGTCCACAACCAGATTCGAACTCACCACAGCATGATAAGTTCTCTCATTGTGACAGATCGCAGCTAGTACTAAGCTAAGCTATTGACCAGGCCACAATTGTGAAATGAAATCAATCTGCATAGACGGACTTTCATTCCAAATGTTTTGGCTCTAGTGCTAGTAGTCTCTGAGATCCAGCTGTTCACACGATTAACTCAGCTGCTAGCGCTGATCAAGAAATATACAAACTTTATGGGGTCGCTTCTGACAAATTTATTAGATCCCTAAACTCTTTTTGACTACAAGAACTAGCAAAAATAAATTACTTGGTATTGTAGTAGACCGGACATTACAATCAGCTGTTAGAATATAAGTATTAGTATAAGCATAAGTATAAGAGTATAGGAATAATGAGGAAGCAGAAGCAGGGAATGGAAACGAGACAGTTTAGAGCAAATGTTGAAGAAGAGCAGAAGCTTTAAATTGAGTCGTGAAAGAAAAGTAGCAAAAAGATTTATAAAGTTTGTGAATAGTGAAAGAAAGAAACGATTAATAACTGAACTATACCTCTGAATTAATAAGAGCTAAATAAATATTAAAAAAACAAAACTACAGTATGAGCAATATATTTTTAAACAATAGTAAGCTTAGTTTATTTTAGCGGCTTAAACTAAACGATAGGCATGATCTTAGTGCAAAATATGTCACTTATAAATCATACAAAATTGATTAAAGCAATTTATTCAAAATGAGAAATCTAACAATCACTTAAAAAATATTTAAAAACTACTAAATCATATATAAAATATTCTAAATTTATAAACAATAAATGGTTTTACAAAAATTAGTATGTTCGCTCACGTGGTATACAAAAAGTCGAGTCGAGTCGAGTTGAGTTTCTGTTTCAGTTTGAAATGTTGCGTTGCTTCGCACTTGTTGCCGCTATCGATGGCAATGCGTAGCTGCGCATAAGCAGTTCCTGCCACAATAGTTACGAGGGAGGGGCGGAGCGAGGGATGGAGGGATAGAGGTAGGGTAGGTGAGTGAGTGAGTGCAGAAACCGTGCATAATGCGATATTATCGAGCTCTTCAAGGACACGAAACTTCTCACGCGGCCAACGAATGGCAAATGCGACTAATACATATGCAAATGTGCAGCAAAAGAGGGAGAGGCAGAGAGAGGCAAAGAGAGGCAGAGAGAGGGATAGCGTGGCACTCACTCTACAAGTTTAGTCACCTACACATTGATTGCCTCACGCACTTGTTGAACCAACCAACGAGTGGAAAACTCTTCACTCCATTTTCCCAGGCAAAAGTAAACCGACAATCGACGCATTAATCAATATTACAAATTGTCTGTGTGTGTGTGTGTGTGTGTCTGATTGTTTGCCAAATGAAATGGCTTTGGTTTATGCTAATCTTCGGCTGAAGGACACGCTAAATGCCTCAAATGCCAATAAATCACAGCCAGAGGAGGTTGGGGAGGGGTAGAAGAAGTGCTGTCTGCGGCTGGGAAATGTGTTTTACTTTTTACGTATTTTCCACATTTTGTTGTAGTATTTTTTTTGTTGTTGTACTCTGTGCGACTTTGCCACTTCAGTTGTCAGCGGCATCATTAATAATCCTTTACTTTAGCCATAGCATACTTTCGAGCGTCGCTCCAGTTTCGCTTTTCTTTTTGTTGTTGCAGGCAAAGAGAACAAGGTAAATGATGCAAATAAACAAATGTCATATGCGTTTGAAGCACTGAGGGCCAGAAGGGCCAGAGAAAGCGGTAGAAGAAGAAGAAGATGAAGCAGTGGAATTGAAAACCCTTTTTGCTGTCAACCTCAAAAATGTCATTAGGCAACGCCTTGACAAGACGTGCTCCTTTCAGTCACATTCAGCTACTTGCGAGTCCTCGCCTTGACTGGCATTCCGTAGGAAGTATTTTCCTTTCGCCTGCCATTTCCCATTTGCCGCTGCCTTTTCCTGCTGCTGTCACACATATGCTCGATTGTTGTAATTCGATTCAAGGAAACGGAATGAAAAGCGTTGCGCACATTTCTTGATTTGGAATTAATGCAAATTAATGATGCAGACAACGAGAGCGATGCCTGAACTAGGCAGTCGACAGCCTTAGGCTACACACACACACACACACGCATTGCCCACACAGCACAAAAAAAACAAGAAAACTCTAAAAAATACACAACAAAAAACTGGCAAATAGTTTTTTAATGCTTATTTCGGGTTTTCCATTCCCATTTCCATTCGAAAGGTTTGTTGTCATGCGTATCAACATCAAATGTCTGCTCATAATCCATTTCATTTCCCAAATGTTGCATGCCACCAAATGCTGTCTCCCTCCCGCTACCCTATCTCCGCCCCTCCCTCACTCACTCTTTGTGTCCCTCCTCTCTGAGTCACATCTTACTCAATTTCTTATCTTGCTTACGTGTTTAGTAAACGATTAACTATCTAATACTTTGTGAAACTGAAATCATTCCTTTTTATTTCGTATACTTCCCACCTCCATGGTCACTTTATTTTTCTCAGTCTTCAACTATCCTTCTTTAGGCGTTTGTTATACATAAAAATACTTTTTTTTCCTTTCCAATTTGAAAATATTGCCTTTTTTCATATGCTGCTCACCTCCATGGTCACTTTACTTTCTTCAGTGCTCGACTATGTTTCATCTCACACCTTATGAAACCCAAATATACCTTTTCTGCATTCCAAAATAAACTTTTCTGTGTATTTCATCTACTCCCCACCTCCATGGTCACTTCATTTTTCCTAGTCTCCAAGTATGCTTTTTTTAGCCGTTTGTTATACATAAAAATACTTTTTGTTCCACTCCAATCATCAACAATATGCTTTTTTCATATACTCTTCACCTCCATGGTCACTTCTTTTCAATTGTTTTCGACTATTTCGCATCTAATATATTGTCGACCACAAATTTTAACTTTCTTCATTCCAAACTTAACTCATATGTCTACATCTTATACTTCACACCTCCATGGTCACTTTATTTTCTTAAGTTTTCTATTCTATTATAATTTGCTGATTTATTTTTAATATTTTCAAGTAACAACGCTGATTCTATTTATTAGTTTTTAACTCCTTAAATTTCCTACCTCTCACATCCATGTTCACTTATTATGCTTTTATTTATTTTACTTTCTTTTACTCCACGTAAAACCTTTACTGAATTTTTACCTATTGAGAATATGACAACTTTTCCTTTTAGGTTTTTTTTTTCACAAACTGACCTTCACCTCCATGTTTACTTAATATTTTGAATGCTTCTACAGCACCTACATGCTAAATTACATTATTTACTATGTTTCTGGTTTATTTCCTGCAACAATAAGTGAACATGGATGTTTAATTGGAAATTTTGGCAGAGTTCAAGTTGTTTTTCTAATCTCCATGTTCACTTATTGCCTCAGCAAACAACTCATTTCGTCAAACTTTCAGCTCTCACTAAACTAGCCCATTTCTCCCCATGCTCCATTTGTCGTCAATTTCCCAGCCTTTGCCCCTCATTAACATGTCCTCCATGTTCACTTTTACTTTTTTTCTTGCCTCTTTCTTCTCCCTGGTCACTTTTTTAAAGCGATAAGTTTTCTTTATTTGCCTTCGTTTGCTGATTTCAATAAAAATTTTCATTTAAAGACACCTACTTGTCCTCCATGTTCACTTTTATAGTATTTCTAACCTCTTGCTCCTTCCTGGTCACTTTTTTTCAAGTAATGTTCAGTATTTTTAGCCTCCTTTTGCTCCTTATAATTAAGGTTTAAGTTTTTACCACACCCACATGTCCTCCATGTTCACTTTTACTTTTTTTTTCTTGCCTCTTTCTTCTCCCTGGTCACTTTTTAAAGCGATAAGTTTTCTTTATTTGCCTTCGTTTGCTGATTTCAATTAAAATTTTAATTTTTAAGACACCTACTTGTCCTCCATGGTCACTTTATTTGCCTAAAACAAAAATAAAACAAGATTTTGCTACAGCATCCGCTGTTCACATTATTCAATGCATAATTTCCCATTTGTTCCCAGACGCATATACATTTATCTAGTCCTCCATGGTCACATTATGACAAATATACATGTTTCTTGTTTCGGTTACATCAGATCATTAAAATCGCAATTGCAATTCGAATTTTTGGCTTATGGCCGCAAAAATATGCAAACAATTTAGCTCGTTAGCTCACACAGTAAGTTTCAATTGTTCGAGAAGGTGAAACACAAAAGTGATGTGCCTGCAAATACCCTGTAAACAAGTTGAAGTCATAAAAACATAGTATTAATTGTAGAAAAAGTTTTAGAGCTAGTTTTGGCTAGAAATAGCTGTGTCTAGTGACGAAAGTGGTAGCTAGTGTGGCCATAACTTTTTAACTTGTTCCACGATTTTGCTGAAATTTGTAAATGCGTTGGAATAGACTTTAATCAAACGATCAAGTTAAAATCGAGTACTAAAAATAAATCAGTTAAGCTTAAAATTTAAAATATTAAATTAATATTTAGGGCACAATTAAAGCACAACAAAATATGCACAAATAGTACAATACGATTGTAATTGTGATTGCAATTATTATTAACATAATTATAATTATTATTATTGTATTTTGGGCTTGGATGCCGTATCAAAGTCTAAACAAACTAATTATATTTAGAGCCTTCATTTTGACAGCTGTCTACTTGTGTACATTTTGGTTTTGGCCATATAACAAACGTGGCTTGAACGATTTCAAGAAACCCCATTAACCTCAATTAGTGACTTGCGTATGAACAATGCGACTAAGTCGCTATAGCTCTCCCGCTCTCTTTCTAGTCTGAACAAACTGAACAAACTGCTAATTAAAATAATGTCAATAAAATTGTGGTCCATTATACGCTACCGAAAATTGCAGCTACAAAAAAAAAATGAGAAAAAAACAAGCGACGATTGCCAAACGTGTAATTTAATAGAGCCGCCAGCTGGGGCCAAAAGTTGAGATACTCTCGTAATAAGTACAAACGGCAAAACAAAAAAATCACAGGCCGGCAATAAATGCCTAAAATTCAAAAAACAAAAAAAAAAACTCAAAGTACAAAGCAACCATAAACGAAATGAAAACAATAAGTTTTGAAAGTTGGCGACAAGAGACAGAGAGCGAGAGAGAGCGAGAAAGAGAGGCAGCTTGTCGTGACTTTAAATTCGACTTTATATAGATACAAATAAAACCATATAAGCGAACAATCGAATTCAATGCAAAGCCAAATTCCCAGGCAAAAACTACACACACACACACACACACAACTGCATTTCGTAACGACCAAAAAATAAAAAACAAGAGGCTGCAATTTTGCCCGCAAGCTAATTATTAGTTAACTTGTATCTTTAAGATACGCGGCGCGGTGCATTGCTTAATAGACCAGAACAGACAAAAGAACTGCAAGACAGAGAGCGAGCGAGAGAGAGAGAGAGGGAGAGAAAGAGGAAGAGAGCCAGCGAGAACAATTCGCTGCTTGTCCATTGTCATAACACGTATGTGTATCTCATGGATGCACAGACTGTGCAAAGTCAATAGCACAATTCATTGACTTTCCCAGCGAACGTTGGATGCGTGATTTTCACATGTATCTATTAGATACGTTTGTATCTTTTGGCATGCAGCGGCGTGTCAATGCGTAACAAACGACACAGTTTACAACGGGAATACTCTACGTATTCCCCCCGCCCCTCCTCCCGCCCCCTACCACACAGCGACACGCCCAACGCCCCAAACCACCGCCCACTTCTCAGGCAAAGCACTGCCCCAGAAATTATAGTTCAGGCATCTAACAATTTTCAACTGCGCCTTAGAAAGCTGTGGGAATATCTCCAATAAACCCCCCTCCCAAGCTAAATAAAAATATATAGCCAACTTTTAATAATAGCCAGAAGCAGCTGAAACAGTGAAAGAGCTAAACAACAACAACAACAACGAAAAAAGCTAACAGCTTGGGCAGTCGATGGGGGAGGTTTTTTTCCTATAGATTTTCAGTTTTTCAGTTTTCCATGTATGATCGTCGGTTTGTTTAATTTGCATATGACAAGTGCAGAGACACGAGTTCTAGACGAATTCGTAATACTCTAGAAATGGCTTGTTTAAAGCTAAAGAAAGCAAGCTAAATTTTTATTTAAAGAAATTATTTTTAAGCTTAAACTTGTATTTATTTGCTGTGAAACATGGAGACATTTTGTACATGACTTAAATTTTAGTTTGAAATTGAATAAAGTGACCATGGAGGACAATTAAGTGTCTTAAAAATTAAAATTTTTATTGAAATCAGCAAACGAAGCCAAATAAAGAAAACTTTTCGTTTAAAAAAAGGGACCAGGGAGGAGAAAGAGGCAAAAAAAAGTAAAAGTGAACATGGAGGACATGTACATAGGTGTGGTAAAAATTTAAACCTTAATTATAAGGAGCAAAAGGAGGCTAAAAATACTGAACATTACTTGAAAAAAGTGACCAGGGAGGAGAAAGAGGTTAGAAATACTATAAAAGTGACCATGGAGGACGCGTAGGTGTGCAAAAATTAAAAAAGTTACTTATAATCAGCAAAAGGAGGCCAATAATACTGAACATTGCTTGAAAAAAGTGACCAGGAAGGAGAAAGAGGTCAGAAAAACTATAAAAGTGACCATGGAGGACACATATGTGTCTTAAAAATTAAAACTTTAATTGAAATCAGCAAACGGAGGCAAATAAAGAAAACTTATCGCATTAAAAAAGTGACTAGGGAGGAGAAAGAGGCAAGAAAAACTGTAAAAGTGACCATGGAGGACACGAAGTTTTGGTAGAAATTAAAACTTTAATTATAATCAGCCAAAGGAGGCCAATAATACTGAACATTGCTTGAAAAAAGTGACTAGGGAGGAGAAAGAGGCAAGAAAAACTGTAAAAGTGAACATGGAGGACAGCTATATAAACCAAACCAGTTAAATTTGCATATAGTATTAACAAATTCACTTAAAATCGCAGCAACATAGTAAACTAATGAACTAATGCTAAAAAAAAGTGAACATGGAGGACCAGCGTTGACTTAAAAATAAATAAAAAAAACATTAAAGTCCAAAAGCAAACTAAATAACACTGATTATTTAAAAAAGTGACAATGGAGGACAGTTGGTGAGCGCTTTTAAGCAAAAAAAAGTTGTTAGCTGCGTAAGCTGAAGAGTTTTGGCTGTCAGCAGCAAACGGAGCGACACATTCAACATGCTCTTATTACAGGGTATCTTGGAATGGGGTGCGTTATTAGAAAAAGGTCAGAAGTGTTGTCTGTGCTGTTAAAAGCAAACATTTGGCATTTGTTACTTCGGTTCCCGCAGGACAACGCACTCCTTCTCTCTCTCTCTCACAGTTGATAATTTGAAATGTATCTAAAGCAGAGTTGAGTTGTATCTATGTCATGTATCTGGTATCTGTTATTGGTAATTGTGCAGCGCTTTTTTAGTTTGTGGCATATGCAAGGGCCATAAATCTCAAATCGCCCTTAAAGTGAGAGAGTGAGTGAGAGAGAGAGAGAACTAGCTCAGCAGGCATTGAGATTCGACACTCGCTCTGATGATGAGCTATGAGTTTTCTATGCAAATCTTTGTTGTTGTTTTTCATCTTTCTCTATCTGCTGCTGCTGCTCCTCTTCCTCCCCATCTTCTGCTTCCTATTGTTACGGCTCGTTTTTTAATTGAAATGCAAATTTTGAAATGCAATCGAAAGACATTTGGCCAAAACTTATTGTCCAAAATGGAATCACGCGCTTGTTTCCATCTTCAAGTTTTCTAAACACGATCGAAACGAATGCAAAAAACTGAAATTTAAAACCAAAAACAACTAAAAGCTTGAACAACTTTTGCCAGTCGAGTTTGCCAGGCAGCAAAAAAGACCCAGTAGAAATAAAAGCACTTTAAATAATTAATAAAATATTTCAGTTTACATAAATGGGACATTTATAGCACACTTTATGTATTAGATAACACATATTTTACTCTAATAGCTTGGCATACCCCGCGTGCAGGGTATTTGGGCTTAAACCCAATACCAAAAGCCAAAAGACACGAGCTGACGTCGTTTTGTGGCGCTGCGCATTGAGCTCTGATCTGTGTATCTGTAGCTGCAACCCAGTATCTATATCTGCTAGCTGCATATGTATCTAAAGTCTTTTGTTTGCTGCAACGGCTATCCAATGACCAAACGTATCTTCTGCTAGAACAACGTAATTAGAACGCCAACAACTGAAATGTATCTGCTGAATTCCAATTAAAAAATAAACAAAAATTTCAAAAAATACTAGAAACTTGCAACAAGTTCGACTGAGCACAAAAAGCGAAATCTGAGCACACCCGATGCGATGCTTTCTAGGGTACAGCGCGTAGTGCAACGTGTCGCGAGGCTGCAGCGTTGCCAAACTTCACACGTCGTCAATACGACAGCTGCAGATACAGATACAGTATTTGTACAACTTGAGGAGTGTGCGTGTGTACTTCCTCCCTCTGCTTCAGCTTCTTGTGCTTCGACTTGATTATAATAATTTCCTTCCTTTTGGCATTTTGGGAAGTGGGACACGACACCCAATGCTCAGTTTCCTTTAAGAGCATTGATCCTGCTGCAATATGCAAATTAGCACGAGCCTCAGCAGTCGTAGCACCCGGCACTCGGCACACAGCACACAGCACCCAGCAACCGATATAGCAGCGCAGGACTATTGCTGGGTAGGGGGCTGTAAAAAGCATAAGACGACAGGACATGCACAACCCTCGACTCAAGGGGCCGTAATGAGCAAAGGTGTTTAATTGTCCGACGACTGTTCTCGCCCTCTCCCTCTCGCACCCTCTTTCCTCTGTTCTCCCTCTCACTCACTCCTTTAACAGCAGCTGCCAAGGCAACGTTTCAATTTTTCAAAACTCAAAACTTTATTTTCCTTCGCTTCGATTCGATATCCCGAAAACGGTTTGTTCGATCGGTCTAGAATTGTTAGACAAGCTTCTTAAATATATTTACTAGAAATTTATGGTTTCTTTTGCCAATTTGTTGCTGATTTTTCATTTTAGAAACAATTTTTTTTTAATCGTAAACTGTAGATGTCTTTTTGTACCTCAATTAGATACTCTAATATATTAGCAAAATCTGTTTCGCTTTCGGCTAAACTAATCTTAAGTTACGACCTAAAACGCAAAGCTTCTTTCTTCAGAGTAGGTTACAAAATCACCTACAGCGCGCTAATATATAAAAAAAATGCTTAATAATTTTAAGTACTTTTTGAGCCACATTAAACGTTTATAATGAATAAATTCAGAAGTCTCTTTAGTTTAAATCCTGTAAAACACGTCCCTTTCCTTCCTTATAACTAAAGAGGTTACACCCCTTAACAAGTTAAGTTAAATCGAAAAAGAACATAGAAAACTTGATTTAAATACGATTTTTTTCAACTCACGTTTGAGTTTATTTCTTAATGAATTTAAAAAAAAAAAATTGTCTAAAGCAAAAATTTTAGTTAATTTTTTGTACTTTAAATAAAGACAAATAAAAAAGAGTATAATAAATTAAAAGGAATATTTTATATTTAAAGTTTTACAATCATAAATTTAATTTTTAATATAATTTTTGTGTTTGTTTTTATTATAATTATAATAATATATACATTTTTTATATTTTAAATAAACACATTTCTAGTCTTTAAATTACTTTAACAAAACTGCTTGATAAACCCTCGCTAGAGTTTTACTTCTGGCATTATTGGGTTAAACCGCCTAAACAACGGTAATTTAACACATTGTTCTTTCTTACTCGCTCACTCCACTGGCTACCCCCACCACTCGCCCTGCCGCTCCTTCGCCCTTTTTTCCAGCTGCAATTTTGGCCTGTGGCCATGTAAACAACTCTAAACTCGAATCATTTATCTATTACGCAATTACATACACATGCACATACACATACACACGCACTCGCACATAACTGTAAAGCCTGTTGCTTTCTCCTCAATCCTTTCCCCCCACTCCCAGCCCAGCAAATTTGCAGCAGAACAGCAACAACAATAATAACAGCGAATTTTTCGCCAGTGCAGAAAGTACAAAAAAAAAGAAACAACAACAAAATTTGTGTGTGTGTGTGTGCCACTGCCTACCCAGCCTTAACCCCTTCGCACCGCAAACTCTGCAAATTGTCCTTGTGAATTGCCGTTGACGTCGCTGCTACCGCTGACGTTGACGCTAACGCGGCAGCGTCAAGGCTGCAGGGTAGCAGTGCACTTGGCGCTGACTTCGCACCTTTTCGACGCATGAGAGAGTAGTGGAAAGAGAGCCCAAGTGAGAGAGGAGGAAGAGAGCACGCCCAGTCTGCCTGTGTGCGTGTGTTTATTGTGTCTGTGTGTGTGTGTGTGTGTTTGTGTGTGTGCAATTATCATGCGTTTATTGCAAAACAATGCAAATATTGTAACAACAACAACAACGACGACGATGACGATGACGACGCATGTGAGCGCTTCAAACTGTTGCTCGTGTTGTTGTTGTTTTTGTTGTTCGTTTTATTTCGTTTTTCGGCAAAAAGGTCAAAAGGCAAACTCAGCGTCGCTGCCGCTGCTGATGTCCTGCGGTGACTGCGTTTTGTAATTGCTGTCAATTCTGTTTTTTCGCTTCTTTTTTTTTGCCATTGTTGTTGTTTTGATTCGCTTTATTTTTTTGGGAAGGTTTTTGAAAGGGAAAGCAATTTTTTTTTTTTGCTAAGACAAGTGAAAAATTTATTTGTTGTGCGTGTATGTGTGTGCTGCTCTCATGTTTAACGTCTAATTAACGGTAATTAACGCACATTAAACGCGGGAAAATGTAAAAATGTCGCCGTTTGGCAAGTGAAAGTGCTAACGGCATTTTTGGGCATAGAGTTGCCAACGTTGCCAAACTGTCATCGATTTCCTAAGACACTATATACATATATTCTTTTTTTTTATATATTTGATTAAAATTGAGATAGCTGTGCTATGAAATAAAGATACAATCATACATTTTATTTACTCAGAGTTTTGCTGAATTTTTGTTAATTTTAAAACGATTTAAAGAAAATTACCTACTACATTCATACGTTTTTTTCACTGTCTTCGTTTGTCTAAAGTGTGTTTATAAGTTCTCTGGCATGAAGCGCTTAATACACTTAAACTGTTATATAAAAAAAATAAATAAACATTTTTACATTTATTTCATTTTTAGGAACCTTCTAAATACCTGTAAAGCTTAACAAATTTAGAGCTAAGAATTATCTTTAAACAAAATTTTCTTCGCCTTATAATAAATATTATATTTTGTATGGTTTTGTTATAAATATGGAATTTCACTGCTTTGAACAAAAATATTTTTTATTATATTTATTTGTTGAGTTTCCACCAACATGAGATAGAAGAATCTTCCTAAATTTTTCTTTTTTCTAAAAAGATTTTTGACAAATAAACGTTAATGCTGAAAAATATGGTTTGCCTAAGGAAAAAAATAACAATTATATAAAAATAAAATAAAATAAAATAATAAAATCGATTTTCGAAAAAATAAATAAAAAATAAATACAATTTGACACGATAGTGTTTTCACATGGGAAAACAAATTATATTTTTGTTCTTTAAAATAAATAAATAAAAAAGCTAAGCGTGAGATTTCAAAAATTTTTAAAAATTATATTTTGTTTTTTCCATTAGTTGTCTTACAAAAATAATTAAAATTAAAAAACTATTAACATAGGCATAATAAATAACAACTAAAAAGCATTTAAATTCAAGTGACACGAAAGTGTTTGCACACATTATATTTTTAAATCTTTTTATTGCTAAATTCGCATTTACCGTTGTTTTCGGCGTGTTCAATATGCATGTGTGTGTTAACTTTTTAGTTTAGAAAACCAAATTGTATTGCTATCATTCAGTTATGATTTTTTTTTATTTATTTTAATTATTAATTAACTTATTCAATTTTATTCTCAGAAAAAATCAAATTTTTGACTATTTGGACTTTTAACAAGTTTTAATGAGTTTGCCCATAAAATGTATCATTAAAAAATATTTAGTAAGTTTAGCGTTTTATTTAAGAATTGTTAAAAATGATAGAATTTAGAAACAATAGAATTAAAATGAAATTTTAAAGGTTAAACAGGAAAATTAAAAACTTTAAGTGTGTGTGTGTGTGTGTGTGTGTGTGTGTGTGTGTGAGTGCGAGCATCTGTGTGTGTGAGAGTGTGTGTGGCCATTAAAATAACTCACAAAGTTGAATACTTATAACTTAATTACGATCCGTTGATTGTAATTGCTAATTGTTGTAGTTTTTTGTTGTTGCCGGCTCATCAAGCAGCGCAAAAATGCCACACAAATCAAATCAATTTGCTGCATGCACATACACACACACACACACACTCGCACTCATACACAAACACGCAGAGCCGTCGCCGAATCAACCAACCAAAAAACAACACTAATATGACACTTTAACAGTTAGACCAGCACACACATACACACAAAAACATACAGGCACAAGCGCTCAACTCAACTCGAGTCGACTCACTCACACTTGATTCGATGCGCACACACACAAGCACACACAAACACGCACAACTAATAATAAAAAATCATAATTTCAATCAAAGGCAACAACAACAATAATAGGCAGGCGACAGCAGCAGCAGCAACAGCAGCGACAGCAGAAGCAGTAGACGACGACGCTGACGACGACGACGACGACTACGCATCGGCACCTGCATAGCGCGCGCTCTTTTACACCTATGCAATCAGTGCCGGCCAGTCGGCACAAAACAAAACAACTACAACACACACACACACAAATAAAAGAAAGAAGGAAAGAAAGAAAAAAAAGCAGCAACAGAAGAAGCTGAAAAATACTGAGCCAGAAATCAAGCGCCGCACTCAATGAGCAGCACTCACAGAGAGTGAGAGAGCTCCTAGTCCACAGTTACAGTCACAGTCGCAGTCAAAGCTCAAAGTTGTGTGGACTGAGCGCGTGCGCAGCGGAGAGCGAGAGAGCGTAGGTAAAAAGAACCGAAAAGAAAAGCAAAAAAAAGAAGAAACAACAACAACAACTACATACTTGAAGGCAAAAGAAATCAAAGCCAAAAGCTGTTGAATAAAAAAAGGCAACATACTCACACACACACACACGCGACAGAGCGCCAACTTAAGCTCAATTCAATGGCGTTTGGTGCGAGCGAGTGAGCGAGCCATAAAATAAAATGCCCAATGCTTGTTGTTGCTGTTGTTTTTGTTGTTGCTGCTTCTTTTTTTCTGTTGCCTTTCTTAACTTATTACAACAACAACAAGAGCAGAGCAAATTTGTTGGCGCTGCGATGCTGCGTCGCTGTCGTTGTCTTCGTTCGATGAATGATGTTGCTTCTGCTGCTGCTGCCCGTTGCCCGCTGCTACCTGCGCAGCACTCATACACTTACACTCATACGAAACGAACACACACATGTCTCACGTGTGTGTCCATTGACGACGTCGTCGTAGTCGTCGTCTGCTTTGGCTCGCCAATCAAATGGGGCGGGGCTTAAATCGTATTTTTTTGTGTGCTTTGCTTCTTTTTTTCCTACTGCTGTTGATGCTGCTGCTGTTGCTGTCGCTGCTGCTGCCGTGTGACACTTGCGCTTGTGTTGGTGTCGCTCTTCACTGGCGGTGTGTCTGCATGTGTGTGTGTGCGTGCGTTTGTGTGTGTGCTTCGCTTTGCGTTTTTGGTTTTTATTATGCGAATTATCGAAAATCGAGCAACGCTCATGTCAAATGAGTCGCAACATCTCTCACTCTCTCACGCCCATTGGCAATGAGTGAGTTTTTTTTCTCTTCTGTGCAATTTGTTGCTTAAGAAAATGTGGGCAAAATTAATCAGAAAAATTCAGTTCACGGAAATTTTAATTCTTTCCACTGAAAGGAGCACGAGAATAATTTAATTAGAGAATGTTTTTCGTATTATTTTGACTTTTAACATTACAAAAAAAAAACAAGATTTAATATATTTAACTTTTATTATAATTATTTAAATAAAAATAAACGAGTTTTAAATTAAATTTCAGCAAAAATAACATTTTAATTTCATTTAATTTAAACAACTTTTATTTATGCTAAAAATATTAAATAAATACCAGCTATAAATAAAATAAAATAAAATCAGATAATAAATAAAATAAAATAATTGTACAATATTTGGAATAACGTAAATACTAATTATATTTGTTTAACGTATTTACAAATTTAAAACTATAATAATAAATAATAATATTAAGTTCAATTTTTTTTTAATTAATAATTAAGGGGTTTACAGGTTAAAAAATAAATTTATTTTAACATTTAACTTTAAACTTTATTAAACAAATAATTTACCTTTGACACTGCTTTAAAAAAAAAATCATTTTATTTATTTAACGTTTTAAATTGTAAGCACCAATTAGCAGTTGTTAACTGAAATGAAGTGTTTCAATTATAATCCTTAATTTTTATTTTATTAATATTTTTTATTATTCCATTTTTTTGGTTATTAAATTCGTACCCGTTTTCCTTTAGGAAAACACCTCAGCAGTGTAAAATCCACTCAATTGAAACGAGTTCGAAAAAAAATGAAATATTTCGAAGTCATTTCGAACAACACTGTGCTCGATTGCAACATTCGACTCAAACTTCTCCGACGCAACGCGAGCGACGTAACTGAGCGAGCAAAGCAAACGCACTCAAAACATTTGAGTGATTGAGTGCAATTTGTTGCTGTCGTTGAGTGTTATTTTTGTTGGTGTAACAAACACTTGTTTGTTTTGTTCTTGTTCTTGCCTCGGTTTTTTTTTTGTTTCTGTTTTGGCTGCCGAATGCATTTCCCCGCCACGCCATCACGCCCCACCCCCCATCCGCAGTAACACTCCAGCGCTGCTAAAGTCAAACCGAGCATTCATCCATCGATTGTCAATCAGCATTTCACTCACATGTGCACAAATGAGAAGGAACGAACGAAGGAATGAAAGAAAGCTTCGCGCCTGGCAATCTCGTGTCACACACACACAAGCACACACGCACGCACACACATGCACACGTGCACACATGGACAACTGTAAAAGAAATGGTTGGCTGAAAGCAAGAAAGAAAAAATCTAACAGCAATGAAATGAAATGAAATGAGTTTCGGCAGCCGCACTCGCAGTCGCAGCGACGCCAACGCTAACGTCAACGTCAACATTCAAGCACGAACAAACGGTCTCCGAAGTCATCGTGTAGGTGGCTCCTCTCGCCCACTCCCCAAGCCCTAACCAACAACAGTTAACACAGCTTCATCTCAGCTTCGGCTCAAGCTCAGTCAGTGCACGACACGACGTCTCTCTCCACGCTGCAACGCATTTAGCGGCTGTTGCTGCGACTGCGACTGAGACTGAGACTGCGGCCACTGCTGCTGCTCACTCTCTTTATATTTTTGCATTAGGTGCGCGCTCGTTCCACCTCCCACTCCAGCACACCCTACGTCCACTTCTCTTTTCGTCTATCGCCCATTGAACGCTGGGTTAAGGTTGCCATCGGCATCTCCGACGTCGCGTCGTCGTCGCTGGTCGGCTGCTGCTGCTGCCACTGCCGCAGTCGCAGTCGCTGCTTGGGACTGCACTTGGTGCTTCGATACAATTTGAACTTTTTCTTTATGTGCAGCGAGCAAAACTTTGGCGAATTGGTTGATGATGTGCACTGGAGGTGGTGGGAGGTGGGGGAGAGTAGTTTAGCTGCAGCCAGTGCGGAAATGGCCGATGGAAGGGGGAGATTGAAAGATGGCGGTTCGACTGGGGTGGGGGGCATTTGAGTGCTGTGCAGGAAAGTAAAACAAAGCTTTAAATCAAACGAAAGTATAGAAAAATTATCATAAAATATAAGAAAAATAATAAAAATATAAATCTTTAAATAAATAATAATAAAAACTAAATTAAGTATTAAAATAATAATATAAGTATAAAATATTAATTTTGAGAAATAAAATTGAGTGCTTTTTAAGTTAAATTATTTGGGAGTTCATACAAATTTTATTAATATTTATATCAATTATTTTTAATTTTCGTAGACTGTTTTAAAACAAAAAAAAAATTAAAAACGTTAAATATTTTTAAATAACTACAAAAATTTTTTGTATAAATAAATAGCTTTTAAGCTATCAAAAATAATTGTTCAGCATAAAATAAAGTAAAATTATTAATCTAATTATTTATTATTTAATAATTTCCGAATAAAAACTAAACGACAAAAATAATTAGCTAAAAACAAATTATTATATACAATTTGTGTTTCATTCTTAGCGCTTAGCTGACCTCTAACCTCTTCACACTAATTCCTCTCCATATCCACCCCCACCCACATCCCTAATGCCCACGTGCGCTTGTGGCAGGGGAAATGGCAAAGCTTCGTAGAAAAACTGCTTAAAAACCAGACACAATAATAATTTAAGTTAAGCAAGGAAAAACCGCTAGGAAATCGTTCTTACCCCCTCCTGTCTCGTATCTCCTCACAGTTGAGCAATATTTAAAAAAATAAATAAATAATACAAAACACCAAAATATAAAGGATGGAGCAGTGTAATTCATATAACAAGAAACCAGAAAAAATGCATAAAATATATAACTCAAAGATTTCCCCTCACTTGAATCCACTCAAACATTCATGCTCTCACTGTTCTACTCTCTCGCTTTCGCCATCGCTCTTACTCTTGCTCCCACTCTCGCATATAAACAAACACAAAACATTCACTCATTCGCTCGCACTCGCTCTCGCTCACACCGCCAGTTGCACTCAATCTGCGGCTCAATCAACAAAAAACTACACGAGCTAAAGTGCAAAATGTGAGCGCAACATTTTCCTATAAGTTTTTCCCAATCAGAAAAAAGGCGACAGAGGCGCACAACAAGCAGCGGCACCGGCAGCAAGAACGACAGCGGCAGGAGAAGGCACCACTGACGTTGACGTCGCTGTCGACGTCGCAGCTATACATTGAATGCCAAGCCACAGCGCCAACAACACACACATACACAGACACACATTCGCGGTTGTGTATGAGAGCGAGAGAGTAAGCGTATGATAGAGAGAGGGAGACAGTTTGAATGAATGAATTTCAATACATGCAACTGACAGCAGTTATCAGAACACTCACACACACGCACACTGAGTAGGAGAAAAAAAAGCAAGCAAAAAAAAAAAAGTAAACACAAGAAGTGAGCGCAAGTTGTAACACGTATGGTGAGTGAGCGTTGAACGACAACGACGACGGCGCACAAAAATCGCTCAGCCCCAAAAGCAAAACAAACGAAAATCAAAAACCTATTGAAAGAAATCAAAAGCGTTGCAGGGCAGCAGAAGCAGGAGCAGCAGCAGCAGCAGCAGTAGCAGTAGCAGGCAGCAGCAGTAGTCACCAATTGAGTGACTCTCTGGCATGCTCACGTTCTCGCTCTCGCTCTCGCTCTCTCGAGTGTAACCAGCATGCTAGCTGGCTGGCTGGCTGGCTGGCTGGCTTGCTATGGGCTTGTTCGTTTGTTTGCTCGCTTGCGTTCGTTCGTGTTGAACACACTTCGTGTGGCCTGCGTACACGAATGTAATCGTTGCGTCGTGTACTGTTTTTTGGGGTTGTCGACGCTGTGAATCGTTCAGTGTTGTTCAGTCATCAACTGAATTCGTGACTGGCAACGTCGCCTGTGTGTGCCGCCGCCAGTGTCTGCCAGATTGTGTGTGTGTGTGTGTGCGTGTGTGTGCGTTGTCTGTGACTGAGACTGTTGACTGTTTGTTGTAACCAGCACAACAGCAACAACGACAACGACAACAACAATAATAACAACAGCAAAGAAGCAGCAGCAACAACACAACAACTCACAGATCTGTCTCCCGCACTGTGGAGTCAGTTGAACGAATAGCGCAACACAAAACAGTTACAAATTCAAAACACGAAAAGAAACGTAACAAAGAATTCAAATAATCACACAACAATAATAATCATCAAAATAATAATAATAATGAAATTAATTATAAATATAATTCAAATTAAATAATAACAACAACCACAACAGATGCAATCAGCAGAAATTTAACTGTTTTTGTCAGTTTATTTTTTTGATCTATTTTTTTTTAACGAAACACGATTTATTTACAATTACCAAACAACAACAAAAGCAACCACCACAACAACAACAAATAAATAAATATTAATAATAATATTTAATGAGAGCAAAGTGAACGTGAGTGTGTCAAGTGTCCACAGCAACAACAGCAACAACAACAACGACAACGACAAGAAAGTGCAACAGCTCCAGCAAGGGCTACAAAGTTTAGCCAGAAAACAGGCAAAAGTGAAGGCTCATAATCCAATTGGAATTTTGCAGCTTTTGGCCACAACTTTTAATGCATTTACCCCCCACCCCCAGCGCCAACAACAAATGGCAACAAATTTCAATGCCGACGCAGCAGCAGCAGCAACAACAACAACAACAACGACAAACAACAACAAATTGTGTTTGTGTGTTGAGTGTGCTTGTGTGTGTGTGCGTGTGTGTGTGAGCGTGTTGACAGTGTGACAAAGCAACAACAACAGCAACAACAACAAATGCAAAATTAATTAACAACAAAAAGTTACTACCAAAAATTTGAATGAATTTTTTTGAGCACGTAAAAAATAAATAGCAAAAAAAGAAGCCAAAACAAAACCAAACAAAACAAAGCGAAGCGCAGGAAGAAGCAGAAGCAGCACAAGAAGAGCAACAAAAAAAATTATAAAGTGCGTGAAATATTTGTTTGTGTATGTGTGTGTCTGTATGTGTGTGTGCGTGTGCCTGTGTTTGTGTGCACTCAAATTTAATTCAATTAACTAAACTCAAGTCGAAACAAAAAAAAAAAAAAACTTATGCAAATGCAGCAGCCAAAAACGGCGCACAAAACGCCGCAGTCGCAAAACACAACAGCAAAAAGTCAAATATAAAAAAAAACACACACACACAACAACAAAAACAAAACAAAAAGAATCAAGTTAACAAAAACAAACAAAAAAGAAAACGAGAATTAGCCAAATTCAAAGACAGCCCACGAATGCAGCCAACATTGCCACAAGCCGCTGGGACAGCCGATATGGATCTGACGGCTGTTCAATCAATCAACGATTGGTTTTTCAAAAAGGAGCAAATTTATTTATTGGCACAATTTTGGCAACAGGTAAGCGACAGATTTCAGTTACCACAACGCCCCCAACCCCCAACCACAAACACCACCACAACCCCACCCACAACAACAACAACCAATCAACGTCGAGTTTCAAGCCAAAAAGTCGCACAAATAAAAAACCAGCTGCTTCCAGTTTGTGGAACGCCCTCAAAAATTGCAAGTGCTTAGAATTCAGTTAGTTGGGCAGCCCAAAAAAACATGTTTCAAAACAATGGTTAAAAAAATAAGTAAATAAACAGCAATTTTAAATATATTAAAATGCAGTGACAAGTGTGTTAATTTTGTTGGCCAAATTGGCAGTGAAGTTTGAGCCACATACAAATTTATACAAAATAAGTGTAGCTAAATTATTTACTTCATTAAAGCTAAATTAAGCAACAGCTATTTTTGGCTTATTTTGAAAACTTTATTCGTTAACAATTTTGTTGACAAGTTTCTAAATTTAAGCAAATTTTCTGAAGCAACTTTTTTGCTTAAACTTTTAAGCCAAATTCTATGACAAAAATGTCTTAAAACTGCAGAAATTCTAACTTAAAAAGTGGGACATTTTAAAACCAAATTTGTTTGCTACTTTTATTTTTTTTATTGTTTTAAAATGTAAACAATTCTAGAAACTTTTTAATTTTTAATGAATTAATTTATTAAACTTTTTTTAAAACAGTAACAAGTGCATTAATCAATTAATTTATTACATTTTTTATTCAAAAAGTAACAAGTGCATTTTTTATTAATTCAAAACTAAAAAAAAAAGGTGACAAATAAGATTTAAATTATTGAGCGTAACAAGTGCTCAAGAAACTTGAACTAAGTAAGCAAACTCTACTAAAATTGAGCAACAATTTGAATTTAGAAATTTTAGAATATTAAAATCAAGTTTTAAAAAATGAATAGAACTAACTTTTAGTTTAAAAAGTCTGCTGTTTAAAAATGTTTTCATTTTCCATAGAAAAAAAATATTTATTAGAATTAAAATGCAAAGAAACTTAATTAATGCTTAATTAGCTGACAGCTAACTAATTTGTGTGGCCAATTTTAAGTATTAGCCAAAAAATAGCAACGACCATTTAAAAGTTGTAAAATATTTAGACGAAAGTAAACAATTCAAATTTGAGTAAAATTTAATTGAATTAATTTGTGTTTCAGATTTGAAATGAAGCAGAGCTAATTAAAACTGTAAAGAACTTAAACTTGTAAAATTTTAAAAATATTTTTCTTCAAAAACAAAAGCGTAAAATTCAGAAAAAAATTCTTTTGTTATCGCAAGTGATAAAAACAATTTAATTTTCATGTCAAACAGTGAACAAAAATCATTGAAGAATAAATAAATAAATTTAAATATTGCTAAAATTAAATTTACTTAAAAATATTAGAAAAATTAAAGTTAAAGGCATTTGAAATTTGCATTTTTAAACTTGAATAAATTTTTGTACTTGAAATAAAATGACATAATTTCAAGTGGAGTAAAATAAAACAAACATAAGAAATATGAAAATCATATGCAGTGCGAGTTTTTCATTTGCCAGTTTACAGTTTTCCATTTTGATTTTCAAAAAAAAAAAAAAAAAAAAAAAAAAAGAAATAAAATAAAATAAAATGTGTTTTGTGTGTTTGCAATTCAGTTGCAACTAATTGAGTTTGCGTGTCTGTGCCAATTGTTTTTATTGATTTCTGAAAATTTGTTTACAAAATGCAACAACAACAACAACAGCCAGAGCAACAACAACAATAACAATAGTAAAAAAAAAAATAATAATAATACTAACTGAGCTGAGCGATTTTAGGCTTGAATTGTTTGCAAATTGTTTTCAAGAGAAAAACTGCTCAACAAGTCGCTTTGGGGAATTTCAAAAGCATTTGTCGATCTTTAGCGCAGTGTGAGATACAAAGATACATGTATCTCTAGCTACAGCTACAGCTAGAGCTACATAGATACATAGTTAGATCAACTTGAGTTGGAAATAAGTGCAACTTACTCTTGACTTTTCTACACACAAACAACAACAACAACAACAACATCATTAACAGCTACTTGATTATCATCATCATCATCATCATCATCATCATTATTTACAGACTAGACGACAATATTTGGCCGAGTGCCAAACTTGAAACCCTGCATAGAAAAAAAGAGCGACCAAGTCTCCAGACTCAGACATGTATCTGCCAGATACATTCATCCATCCATCCATCTATCTATATGCAACTTGCAGCTATATCTGCAAATGCATCTATAAGTTAGCTATGGCATATTAATTGCACTACGTCTGGCTTCTAATTGGTTTGCTCCTCAACTTCAGATACGTATCTATAACTATATAGCTATTACAATCAATGCGCAGCAGATACATTCGATGTATCTGCGAGTTAGACTCGAAAGCAAAATTAATTTGCACTCTGTCTGCATTTCAAATTGAACAATAATAAGCTGTAAACAGCTGCAGATACATTTGTATCTTGCACTTTTTTACGCGGGGAGTTAATTATTCGCAGAATGCAACAACAACCGAAGAATTTTCCCAGAATTTTGGCATTGCAATTGATTTAGTTTTGACAGCGGTAACCCCCGTCTTCCCACTCCCCACTCCCCGCTCCCGGCTCCCTCCATAGACAGATACTATATCTATAAGCTAAACTATCTATATACTACACAAATATATATGTGTTTAGATACATTTTGATTTTCTTCTTCTTTACTTTACTCTTTTTGAGCAGATTTTGTGTGCTTCGTTTTGCCGTCGGCAAATTTTTGCATGCTTGCATGAAATTCAATCCGAATGCAAATATTTGTATAGATACATCTGGTGATTTTTAGCTTTTTTCGTGTGAGTGTGTGTGTGTGTGGAAGAGAGACGGCGAGTTCTTGAGCTGCAATTAGTGCAAAGTGCAGCCAGCGAGGCAATCAATAAAACTTAAATAAGCAAAACCAATTTGCGGCCACGCCCCGTTGCGGTTCGACACAAGGAAATACCTAGAAAATGAGCAACTGCCAAGCTACAGATACATCTCACAGCTACACTTAGTTACTCTACACACAGCAGAACGAAATCTCAACACTTAAATTAATGAAATTCAATTTTTACACTTAAAATTAAATATAAAAATATTTGGGAGTTTTGAAAAAAAGATTTTATGAGTGCATAAAATAAAATAAAATTTTAATTTGAAGAAAGACAAATCAAACTACTAGCAAATGACTTGAAAATTATTTTTAAAAATTCTTTGTTTAACTTTTGTGCTTCAAAGCAGTAAAAGTATTTTTTAATATAAACAAACTATTTTTTTTTTGACATATTTAGTGCTGAAAATCAGCTTAAAAATAGTCAATAATTTGTAACAAATTGTAAAATCTTTTTTTTTTTCTTGATTTGAACAAAAGATCTTTCAACACAATTTGTAAGCAATTAAGCAAATAAAACAAGGTTAACAAATTCGGCTAGAAGAGTATACAAAATGAATTTTTAAAAATCGTTTTCTTCAGCTTCAGATTTTTGAGTAACTTTACTCGTTGTTGTTGTTGTTGTTGGGCATCGATTCGCAGAATTTTGGAGCGAAGCGCGTTCTTAACGAGCATTTGATTTGTTATTAATGGGAGGCAAGTGAGAAGCGTCGAAGAGTTAAAAGACGGTGAAAGGTAGCGAGGGGGGAGGAGAAGCGCAGAAATTGTTTTTGGCTTCAAAAAAAAAGTATCTGAAGTTGAAGATAAATTGCTGTGTATAGATACATACATACGTATATATGGCAATTAGACATAGATCGAAGTCTAATTATATGTATGTATGAAGCCACGTGATCTCATCAGTTTTGGAACACTTCTCGGCTTATCAGCGATAACAAATAAGTTGCCAAAAATAGGTCGAAAATCTGTACTCATAAATAAAGTATCATTGACACATGTACAAGCTGTCTGCCAAGGCGAATGTATGTCGATTGTTGATCCACAAAAACCAACAAAAAAATTGTGTAATCATAAATAACAATAATCAAGTTAAACATATTAATTTGTAAGGCCAAATATAGAAGTTCATTAAGTAATTAAAAACAGTCGAGACACTTTTGAGTGCAAACAAGCAAACCACAAAAAACTCAAAAAACTCAAAAAAAAAAAAACCTTCAACAGCTGTCCAAATTGTGCGACTTGTACCGCCGCTGAACTGTAAGACCCCGTAAAACTCCCAGCACTCCAAAAAATTGAGTATTCATTTCATTTAAGTTTCGCTGCTGCTCTGGGCCTTCAAGTCGTGTTCGAATTGGCACCAATTTTCCACAAAGACTGCCAGATTGACAGAAATTCTTAAAGTTCTAGTTATAGCGACGATTTCATAATAGAACTGGCACATTTCCGTATTTTCGATTGGGTATACAAAACGTAGCGAGCAAAAATTATAACCCCATTGCAATGCAATCTATAAACTTGACCCATTAACATGGCCCGAAAAGCACTGGCATCAGCTAAAACGCTCATTGATTTTCGCTGACAAAAGTAGCTGAAACAAAAAAACTAGTTTAATTGCCAAAAACTGCAGTGGTAACCAAAATGAAGTTGAAGAATCAAATTGATAAAAGACAATTTGAGACTGGAAATCAGCGTGGTTTATTATAATTTTGTGCACTTTTTTTGTTGCTTGGCATTAATCAAATGGAAACCGGTTGGTAGCCACCACCAGGGGCAGCAGCAGGCACCACCAATACCAACACCAACACCACCACCACCGACTTTTAATAGTTTAAAAGTTTATTTCAAATATGGCGGTCGCAGGATTAAAGTTGTGCCATTACAAAATGAGCAGCAGCCCTGCGAATCAAGGGGTTGTCTAAGCGCAAAGATACACAGATACACAGGGAGACAGTCAGATACATAGATACTTTGATAGAGATCAGCGGCGTGTGTCATATAATTTTTTAGCGGCTAAGGGAAACAGAGCTAATGAGTCAGCCCAAGGGTTAAAAATCAGAGAAAACCACCCACCCACTTACACACACACCAGCACACACACACACACAACTTTCAGCTACAAATTCAAATGCTGACGAATCGAAGCGAAACTGAAATTGAAACGCTCGAATGTGCGAGTCAATCGCTCCGATCGCTGTAGATATGTTAATATAATTAAATTAATTTGTCAGCACGGAAATTAAAACCACGCAGCCTCACAGCCACAGCAGCAGTTCATATGTATCTGTATCTGTAGCTGTATCTGTAGCTGTAGCTGTAGCTGTATCTATAACAGGCCAAGTTCCCCCCGCGACAAAAGCAACGAAAAACGACACAAAAACTGAAAATCGAACAATTAAACGAGGGAACACACATGGGCGTAGGCGTGCAGGGGCAGTGGGGCGTGGCAGCACATGCTTTGGTATGTGAAATAAAAAATCATTTGAACAACAAAAACAAAACCGAACAGAACAAAAATTAATAATTATTATTAAAAATTGAGTTCATGAACTATGTCTATATATATGTATATATTATGGATATATAGGCAAGTGTGTGTGTGTGTGTGTGTGTGTGTGTGTTTGTGTGTTGTGCGCGATAACTTGCCTCTGACTCTTGATCAATTTTTATTATTATGATTATTACCATTATTCCAGTGAATGTTTTTTTTTTTTCTCTCTAATTTTTTTTTGTTGCTTTTCCGGTTAGCTAGACGATCTCCTATGCCATTAATTATTAATAGCTTGCGCCGCGTTCGCAGTCAGCTAATTGAAGCATTTTATAATCATTGTTTTTCCACTTCTTCTTCTACTTCATTTCAATATGTCCACAGCCAAATCGATCAGCTAAAGTTTGACCAAGTCTTATTACCAGAAATGTTCTATCGTAACTCGACTTGTAAGCCTTGTAGAGAGCTCTGCTAAAGTTTTTATATTAAATGAAATCAATGGCAGTATTTACATCCACTTTTGCATAAATATTCGCACATAATTTACCATCATATCATATGCTGTTCTAGCGTAACTCGATTTTTAAGCCTCGTAGAGAGCTCTGCTAAAGTTTTTATATTAAATCAAATCAATGGCAGTATTTACACCCACTTTTGCATAAATATTCGCACATAATTTACCATCATATCATTTGCTGTTCTATCGTAACTCGACTTTTAAGCCTCGTAGAGAGCTCTGCTAAAGTTTTTATATTAAATGAAATCAATGGCATTATTTACACCCACTTTTGCCTAAATATTCGCACATAATTTACCATCATATCATTTGCTGTTCTAGCGTAACTCGACTTTAAAGCCTCGTAGAGAGCTCTGCTAAAGTTTTTATAGTAAATCAAATCAATGGCAGTATTTACACCCACTTTTGCATAAATATTCGCACATAATTTACCATCATATCATTTGCTGTTCTAGCGTAACTCGACTTTAAAGCCTCGTAGAGAGCTCTGCTAAAGTTTTTATAGTAAATCAAATCAATGGCAGTATTTACACCCACTTTTGCATAAATATTCGCACATAATTTACCACCATATCATATGCTGTTCTAGCGTAACTCGACTGCTGGACATGCTTAGTAGCTAAAATAAAGTTTCTACAGCCTAGGCAGAAAAAACAAATGTTTACTAACAATTTCAAGTAAATTTAAGCTCATTTTTTACCCACATATCATTTATAGAGCACAAAAATACACAATTTCATATGATTCTCAGTTTAGTTTTGAGTTCTACTAAATTTAGTTTAATTTTACACCAATCAATCAGCTAAACTAGCTCGGAAACTCAAGCTAAATGTTTGCTTTAGCTCAGTGTCATTATTAACACATCTAGCCATATCCAAAAAGTACAAAAGCTGCCCAAAAAAAAGATGCCGTATTGTGTGAAAGAAGCAGATTCAACTGCTTTTGTGTGTACAACTTAATAACGACTAATTGTCTTTTTATATGCATGGAGCACACCGAGTGTGTGTGTGTGTGTGTGTTTGCTGGTGTGCGTGTGTGCTGGTGTGTGTGCAACTGCAAACCTGTCTGGAAGAATCTTTTTAACTGCCCGCCCGAAATGATGAGTATGAGAATAAGTCCGAGTTCAGTTTGTGTTTTCTGTTTTATGTTGAGTTCGTCTTTCATCTGGAGTTGTCAGTAATTTGTGCAGCTCAATATATCAGTCGATATCTTATGAGTTTTTAATTTCAGGGGTCTCTTAGCACTCTCTCGCACTCACTCTCACTCTGCACCGCGCTAGCTCCCTCTCTCACTCCCTCTCTCTCTCTCTCTCTGCCTCCTCGACTTGCTTTGCGCTGGTTTTTCCAGTCATACATTGAAAAGGACAAATCGTTCAAGACCCTCGGACTCAACTGTTGTAGGATATTGAATAAAATATCATTTTGTGCACGCCCCTCAACGTATGTATAAAAAAAAAGGAAAATAATATAAAATAAAATACAAAAAAAGTAAAAAAAAAAAAAAAAAGAGAATTTTGCTCAAGACATTTGTGGCAAGTTGATGATGATGAGTTTTTAGCTGCTGCTGTTGTTCCCTTTGCTGGTTGCATATTGGCAACTTTTGTGATCGATACGGCAATGCAAAAGTTTCATCTGCTGAGCCTGCTCACCTACCTCCCCCCCAAGCACCCCTTTGGAGCCCCTGCCCGCCACTGGGCTGCTGCTTCAGTTGAGTAATGACCAACGCCCGAGGAGCGCACATTAAAAAGGAATCATCATTATTGGCAGTTCGCTGCGGGGGGAGCTAGTGCCACAGGAGCTGAGCAGGGGGGGCAGTGCTAACGGGGGGATCAAGGATTGTATACATATATATATATATATCTGTGCTGGCCATTAAGACAAAACCAAGCACACAAAATATCTCTTCATCTGTCTGTCGTACTGTCCCACAAGACCCCCCTTCCCCCACTGTACGCTGCGCCCCCTCACTCTACACACACACTTTGTGTGCATTCCATTTTAATACCATTCCGTTTATTTATTATTATTTCTTTATGTTCTTGTTGTTGTTGTTGCTGCTGCAATTTAGCTATTTTCAGTTTTTCTCTCGTTTTCAATTTTGCATGAAAATTATTTGCACACAGTTTTACAGCCGCTGTGTTGCGTTGTCGTGTTTTTACAATTCTTTATTGATGTTTTAATTAAGTTGTTGGCTTTTCTACCAGCTCCCTCCCCCCTCTACGCCCCCCTGTCTTTGCATTGCATTCACGCCCACACATTTCCCCTCTTGCAACAAATTTTTTCTTGCATCAAAATGTGTTGATTTTTATACGCAAACCTCAACAATCCGTTCTCCTTGCTCTGCCACGCCCCCCCTGCCCCTTGGCTGGCTGTTGTTGTTTTTATTATTTTTGGCACGACATGAAAATTAGTTTAGAAAATAATTTGCTTTGACTTTGAGTGCTTGTTGCGATTTGCAATACTTTTTTTTTCCTTTTCTTTTTTTTTTTTTACTTTTTTTTTCCACTTTTTTCTTCGTCTTCCGTTTTTTTTTGTGTTTGTTTTCTTTAATTTGTTGCCATTGCGGGCAAAACGCTACGAGCATTTTTAATGTCGAATTTTTGTTGTTGTTATTGAAAGATTTGATGCGCCATAACATTGCTGTTTATCCAGTTTACATACTATAATATGATGCTCAAAAATTACGCATTGCCATAGATTAGCCATAAGCATAGACCATAAAAACAAAGTGGCAGTAGAACGCAGTGCAAACGACTGCAAATGACCCTGTTTCGACGTTTAGCAATGACATAACTTTGTAAATATGGAGTTTTTGAAAACTTTTCCATAGCCATCAAATACTTTAACCATTTTACTACAACTCCTGATATTTTCAGCAAAATCGTATGTCGTTTTACCGTTCTAAAAATCATTTGCTTAGTTATAACCAAGAATTTAAGCTGCAAACGTAATTTTTTTGTATTGGTTTCAATAGTTTGGCATTGAAATTGCGCCAAGTAAGTGCAAAATTTCGCAGCTGGCCAATATCACACATTTGGGGCATGCAATTTGTTGTTGGTAATACAAGAAAACCCAAAAAATATAACCAAACTCTAGCTACCTTATCAGAGGTGTCAAATTTTGTGCTGCTGTCTCTTTCTGTTAATTTTCTCATGGGTAGTGGCAAATTGAAGGCAAAACTTGTTTCTATCATTTTAAATTTTAGAATTTAATTTTTTTTTTCCGCTCATCTGTTTGTCAATCTAGAGAAAAAGGGTTCGATTACAGGGCTCTATAAATTGCCTGTTTGTCTCTATATCTCTCTGTGTGTGTGTGCCCATCATTGACCAGAGGATATTTGCTGATAATACCGGTCCTAGGGGTTGATCTCAATCTAATTCCCCGTCTAACACGCCGGACTGCCTGCAAAGGGTTCAAAAGTGCGACGTTCTTTTTGGGCCGCTTTTTACCAAGGGGTTGGCTTCAAAGCCCTTCTAATTTTTTATACATATATATATATTTTTTTTGATCAGCCATAATTTATCAGCTGTATGCAAATGAGTTTGATTTATTCAATGAGCTGCGCACAATTTTAAGTATCTATAATATTTTTTTTTTTGAAAATTCGTGAAAAAACAGCGACCCTTTTTTGTGTGTTAATTGCAGTTTGTTACAGCTGGCTGTTGGTATTTTTTCCATCTCTTTTTTATGCGATAGTTTTGTTGGCTGCCCTAGAGACTCTAGGGATATGCGAGTGTCGTTGTCGTCGCAGTTGCATGCCACAAAGCAAATCATCGCCGCGGCTCATTGCAAGGCAACAGACGTAAAAAAATTACAAAAAAAGGAAACAACTGAAATGAAAAAAAATACTGTATAAATCTAAAATATATCTGCGGCATATGCGCGATCATTGACAGGGGAGCAGCGAGGGGGAGGGGGAGCACAGAGAGCGGTAGATGCATTTATGTGCGCTGTTTATGCAGCTCCCTCTCTCGGTCTCACTGTCTCTCTCTCTCTCTCTCTCTCTCTGTGTAGTGCCCCACTCAATCATAAAGCATTGGCAGGCGTAAATCAAATCAAGTAGCAATGCAACACAAGCAACACAGCAACAGTTGCCGCATGTTGCACGCATAGTCAGTCAGTCAGTCTCTCAGTCACTCAGACAATGATTAAGTAGGCAAAATGTTCTCTCTCTCTCTCCCTGTTTTCCTACACTTAACTCACTCTCTCTCTCTCTGTCTGTCTCTGCCGCTGTCTCTCTCGCTCTTTGTGCCCATTCCCATAGCCATATTCCGATTCTTATTCCCATTCCCATTCCCGTTGTTGTGGCATTTTTTCCCCCTTTTATGTTTTTAATTATTACCGTACGGCATTTGGCGGCAGCTTGACTAAAAACAACTTAAAAAAAAAAGTATATACATTAAAAAAAATATAAGGAAAAGAGAATATAAAACCGGCAAGAGGCAGAAGAAGAAGACGAAGCAGCAGCAGATAAACAGAATTTTAGCATATCAACATCAAGTTGTGCGGAACTCGTGTGGAGTCGCCATGTCTCGATGTCTCCATGTCTCCATGTCATATCCATCTTTGAATCTTGCCAACTTTTCAACTTCTCAAAAACTGCACTTGCAGTACCATTTTCTTACGCACTTCCATCTGGCTCTGTCAGTCCTTGACAGGCACTGCTCCCCTCACTTTTCTACACCCTTAAAGATCACTATTGATCTGCTGCTAAGTTTTAAATTTCCATATGATCGACAGCTTGCCAAAACGATCCTCAGACTGATATTTGCTTAAAAGTGATCACAACTGAGCTGTATGGAGTTCGGAACGATTTTAGAAATTGATCCTCTTGCAGCAGCACAATTTCAACTCCCAGTCTTTAATACTCATTCGTTTTTAAAGCGTTTCTCTTTAGTCCCAAACTGATCAGAACTACTGCTACAACCAAAAGGATTCCTTGTCTTTTATCATTCCATCTTCACTCAATATTCTACTGATCACAGTTCCACAAATAATCCTCGAAATTCTTTATCATTTAACAGTGATCGCACGACCCAAAACTCTTCAAACTTTTATGCATTATTACAGCACAGAAAGCTTCTCTCTCTCTCCCTGCAGCTATTGATCATTTAGCAGCTCCAGCAGAATTCCTCAAGTGATCTTTCGTGATTTAACAAAAAACACAGACAAAACGAAGAAAATTTCAAGTGTTCGATTTACATAGAATGCAGTAAGCTAAGCACCATACAAATTGATCAGATCCGATCAGTTGTGAGATCGGATCGTTGTGATAAACTTCTGATAATGTTAACAACGCCTACACACACAAAAACAAATTTGAATTTCTCACATCGCATCGCATATGCTTTCCACACAATTTTCCAACACAACAACTGATGACGATGATGACGATGATGATGATCGTGAGCTGTTCATAATGATGATCCGCTGACGCTGCCTTTTTGGTTTTGAAGTATGAACGACAAGTTCTTTGACGCTCAGCTCTTGTAGTCTTTTTTTTTTTCCTACTCTTTGAATATATATATATGAATTATTATATAGATCAGCTGCATACGAGCGACAGATCAGCAGCAGCGACAGCTACTTGAGAAAAAAAAAAAAAGCCCCAGCCGCCGCCCCACTCCCCGACGCTTAACCGATCCCCATTCACAATACACAATACGCTTGCTCTTGTCATTTACTAAATACTTTGCTGTGAAACAAGCAACTGCCAAGACGATCAATGTGATCAATCGCGCTTCAATTTTTCTTCTGCTGCTGCTACCCCAAAATACCCAAATACCCAACAAAAAAAAAAAAGAACAGATTTCTTCTACTTGCTTGGGGTTTCTTCATATATCTTGTATTATATTTTTTTTCATTTCGTTTTTCTTAACATCATTTTTTTTTTTTTTTTTTTGGTATTTCTGTTTTGTCGTTTTCGTTTTTGGTTTTGGTTTTTTGTCAGCGGAAATCTTTTGTGTGTAGCTCAAGTGGCGGCTCTCGTTGTTGTTGTTGTTGTTGTTGTTGTTGTATTATTAGCTAGTTCAATTTTTGTCGGTTGCGGGTGTGTGCGGGCGTTCTGCCTGCGTCGGCGTCGGCGTCGTCGTCGCTGGCTTCAACAAGTGGCAGTTTGAACGCCGCTAAGTAGCTACGATAATGCCCACAAAAGTCCCCTTCCTCAAATAATTGAGTGTCAATTATACACACACACACTCGAACACACTCGCATACACACACTAGTACACCCAAGAGCCCATTCATGCAGACATTTAGTGAGTTTTTTGGGTGTTACTTGATGTCAGCTGTTGAAAATATTAGAAAACATTATAGGCGTAAATATTATGCATTTTTTCTTCCTCTTCAATTTTAATGTGTTTTGTGCCACTGTTGAGACAGCCGGGCTCTTCCACAACAACAAAAAACGCCTTCGCTATTAATTTATGAGCTCGACAAGCGGAAAAATCGAACAATTCCCGTGCAGCTACAGTCGTCTATAAAAGTATATTTACACACACGCTTCACCTAAAAACACTAGGTCTACAAGAACGTGTGTTGAACTTGACTTTAGCTTGAAACAAAGTCTACAAATTGCAAAAAGTTTTACAATTGTTCAAAACTCTACAATAAAACTGTAACTAATGTTTTTCTATAAATTAACGCAGTTTTATAGTTTTTACTAACTCTACACAAAATTCTACAAACTCTACAAAGTCTACAAAGTCTCCAAATGCTTAAGTTTGGCGGCTTTAGCCTAAATACTTTGATTTTGTATGGATTTAAAAAATTTTGAAACTCTACACAAAACTCTACAAAGTCTCCAAATGCATTTTTAGCTGCTTAGGCTAGAAAACTTTGGTTTTTTCAGTTTTACAGTTGCGCTAAGAGGTCTGCAAACTCTACAAAAAACTCTACAAACTCTACACAAAACTCTACCAACTCTACAAAGTCTCCAAATGCTTAAGTTTGGCTATTTAAGCCCAAATACTTTGGGTTTGTATGGATTTAAAGCAGTCTACAAAATTATGAAACTCTACAAAAAACTCTACAAACTCTACAAAAATATAAATACTCAAATTTTAAAATAAAAACTGCAGAAAACAACAAAAAACTACAATCACCGTGACTGTGATGCGTACTGTGACTGTGACTGTGACTGTGACTGCGACTGCAACTGGGGACAAGTTGTGAAAAGAGCGCTGCAGACCAGGCTAATAAAAATTTTCGCTTCTGGCATATCGAACGACATAAAAACTGATCGACAACGACAAATATAACTCGGCGATGTCTGAATCAGACGCAAGGGGTAAACATTGGGATACTGGGATGTGGCATAGAGGGGGTGACTGGGAGAGGGTGTGGGGATGGGAGCAGTGGGGAGTAGTTGCTTTTGGGGGCACCAAATAATGTCCACAACTAGCGATGTCTGAGTTTTTGTTGGTGTTGTTGTAAATTTTAATGATCTGTCATTTCGATTTATTTTATTTTATTTTCGAACACACAGCCGCAGACAAAAGAAGCAGTGCGAAAGCCCACGGGCTGTGGACGGGGGCAAGGGAGGTTTGGAGGGGGGATTTTGTGTTGAGGGGATCGCGTCGATCGCTGACTGCCACTTCATAGAGCGCACGTCAGCTGCATATTAAATTAAAAGGTATTATATTGTACTAAATATACATAGAGTGAAAGAGAGCGCAAAGAAGAGACGGAGAGAGAGAGAGAGAGAGGGAGATAGTGTGAGAGTGAGATGCAGCTAGGCGCAGACAGCATTTTGTGCATGTGATTTGACAAAAAGTGAACTTGTGCACAGTGGAACAAAGCGGCAATAAGACGGACAGTGGGACAGTGGGACGGTGGGACAGTGAGACTGACAGCGAGACAATCCCACAGTTCGATAAAAATATCCAACACACATCGATAGAATTTGAATTTGAATTTGTATATAAATTTTGAATTTGAAACCAAGTTCTCAGTTCAATTTGGCATAGTTTCAGTTTTGGTAGGTGCTTAGGCGCTGTGAGGGCGGCAGAGGGAGCCCCATTGTATTCTTGCTGGGAACTAGAGCGCATTGCTGTCCCATTGTGTGTGTGAAAATGACACACACACACACACTCGTCATATAAATATATTTATGTATACTTATATTGTGTGGCTTTTAATTTATTTTTGTTTTTTGATTTCACAATATTTCGATCGACCAAGAAAATAAATTTTACCACATAAATTTCGGTTTCTATTTTGTTTTTTTTTTGGGTTTTTTTTTTCTTCGGGGTTTTCTTTTTTTTCTGATTTTTATATATATTTATTTATTTGTTTTTATATCGTTGGCTGAAAATAAGAATTTATTGAAAATCTGTGCAAGAAACAAAAGAACGCAAAGTAGTCATAAAATTTTATAAGATTCTTCAGATCTTCGGATCGCTTTCCCTCCCCCTTCCCCTTCCCCCGTTGAATTTGTGTGCTCGTCTATGTATAGCTAATTGTATATGTATTATGGCTATATAGCTAGATTGCCAGCTAGATTGTCATAGATACTGGCTATCAACCGAATTGTCGATTGCCAATAGACTGGCAAATGTACACCTCAGCTGCACTGAGAGAAAAAGCAGAGGGTAAAACCTTAAACCTAAAAAAAAAAAAATTTACATTTTATTAATTAATTTTCTAATAATTTTTTAATTATGGAAAACTGCTTTAATTTAATATATTAAACGCAAATTAAATTAAAAATTTTTTTTTTTGACATTAACAATTTATGTACAAAATTTAAACGTTTAAAAAATAAATAGAAATTATTTATTTAATTAAGAAAAAAATAAAACGCTGCGTATTACACAATTTTAAACAGTTTTGCTAAGTCGTTAACAAGCAATTATTTTTGCTTCTAATTAAAAAAAGATTTCTTTTCAAAAATAATTTTTTTTAAAGAAAACTTGTTTTTTACAAAACTTTTATTTAAATCGATAGTTGAAAAAATATTGCATTTATGTCATCACTTTAATTTTTTAATGTATAATAAATTAAATATTAGAATTTTGGAAACTTAATCGTAAACTTCTATAAATTTATTTTTAATTTCTGTTTTGATCAGTGTAGTTTTATACAGACAATTTCCACACGTGGGCGTTCATTGTCTCCAAGCAAGCAACTAATCCCCCCCACAGCACTAACAATGAGTGTGTGTGTGTGTGTTTGTGTGTGTGTAGTTTTCGCCTTCATTGTGTCAACATTTTCTATTGCTAATTTAACGCTAATTTATATGCTTCATTCTCAAAATCTATATAGATATATATTTTATATGTTCACTGCTTTGTATTATTGTAAGCTTTGTTCTTGGCAACACACACACACACACGTTGCCACACATTCAATTCGATACAGAACTTGCCACGCTTATGTTGAAAAACGAATTTTCAACGCATTTCAACGCATTTTGGCGCATTCCAATTTGCGTAAACGCCATTAAAATATTAAAACTCATCAGTCCTATTTTTGCTTGAACACAAATATTATTTATGCGCAATTCTCGTCTGATGCCGTTTTTAATGACGCATTCCAATAAATGAAAACACCAAAAAAGATGAGCGAAATGTAAACACACAAATGAGCACAATATTTTTCATTACATTAAAAATAAAATTCAATAAATATGTGCAATTTCACGCATTCCAGTAAATGAAAACGCCAAAAAACACAAAAATGTAGAGAAAACTTTTAAAGTTCTAAGATCACCTTAAAAAACTTACTTTACATTGAAAACTTTACAGTTTCTTTTTCAACCTTTTGATATTCAATTAAATTATAAGTTTAAATGTTTTCTAACAAATCACGTTGACTTTATGGAGTGCCCTTAATGTTTCGGCAGTTCCATTAAACGTTTAATAGGCCATTCGTGTGGGCATTTATCAGACAACCATACACATGCTCTACTTCCACCCAGATTTATCCCCAAAAACCTTAATGTGCTCCAATCATAATTGGCAAAGCACTGATAATGCCAACCCTGCTTAATGGTAGGGCCACCCCTCAAGCCACCCAACCCTTAGTGCCCCATTGGTGATTGGTACCCCCGCGACGTACGTTTAATTATGAAATAATGTCAAAATCGTTATATCTTTTCGTAGTTTTCTCACTTTTAATTGACTACAATTTTTGGCCTGAGTGTGTGTGTGCGAGTGTGTGTATGAGTGTGCTAGTTTTTTGGGCAAAATTGTTGTATTGGGGGTCGAGAGTTTTATGTGTTTTATGGGCTCGTTTTTCCCAATTATGAAGTCATAATTTTCTGTTATATCACGAGTCGATCGGTGGCTATAGATAAGGCCGTAAGAAGCAGAGGCAGGAGGAGAGCGAGAGGCAGAGCAAAACATGCTCATACTTGCCTCAAGTGCTTCAACTGTTGCAGCGTTGCCAGACTGTTGCAAGTCATTAACCCTTTTGACACAAAGAGGGAGAGAAACGAGTGTCAGTGCGAGCGAGACAGACACGCAGACAGACACAGTTATAGGCACATTAACAGTAGTTGGCTTTTAAGCTGCTGCCACTTCCTGTAAGCCCACACACCCGCTGCCCCATCCAACCACCTGCGCTTCTCCCATGTGCTTGCTTCAAAAAACTATGCCAAAAAGTTTCAAGGACATGTTGCAGCGTCTACGCAATGGCAACAGCAACACATGCGTTTTGTGGCTGTCAGCTATGAGAGTGTAGTGGAGTATTGTCTGGCAAAAGGCTGAGGTGCGACCGAGCTGGCTGGATAGCAGCTAGACAGAGTGAAAGCGCCTAAAATGCTGCTGTGATTTTTGTTTCGCCGCCGCAAAACGTGCGTAATTAAAAGTGTGTGTGTAGGAGTGTGTGTGTGAGAGTGGCTGCGTACAGTTGTGTGGGTGTGTGTACAACACAACAGCTGCTGGCTTTAAACTATGCAGCCAAAATGTGAGCATTTCAGTTGCTTTAAACTGTTGCGCTGTGTGCGTGTGTGTGTGTGTGAGAGAGTGTGTGTGTGAGCCTACTCAGACAAAGAAAAGGCAAGCGAGTTGCCATTTTCTGAAGCTCAAGGACACGTTTTTGTTGACTGCCTTTTTAGACGCCTTGCTATTGGCCAAGTTTAAGACGCCAGCCAAATACAGTGTGCCCTAAAAGTCTTTGCATGCCTGAGTGTGTGTGTGTGTGCCTGTGTGTGTGCAAATATGTGCCACACAAATACTGTTAAATATTTGTATAGAGTTGCCACAACTACTTATTTGGCAGGCAGTTTAGCTGGGCAAAAAGCAACTTTAAGCAGTGGGTGTGGCAGGCGTTGGGTGGGTGTGGAGTGTGGGGCTGTATGTGGATTGTGGGCTATAAGGGTTTTGCTGGCGCCCACAAACAGTTGTGTGCTTAATTTGCTGCTTAGTAGTAGTAGTAGTGAGTGTATGTGTGTGTGTGTGTGTGTTTGCGCCTTTTGCTATGCAACAGCACAAAAACTTGCCGCTATTTTCTTTAAATTTAATTTCTTTGCTAGTTTTACTCGACACGACTCACTGTCTCTCTCTCACTCCCTTCTTCTCCCTCGCGCTCACTCGCCCTGCTGACTGCTTAGGAAATGTTCATTATGGCTTGTGTTGTCTGAGGTTAGTTTTTCACTGGCGACGTCATCGTTGCCTTTTGGCACAATTCTTCTTCTTCTGCTCCTTCCTCGACTTCTTCTGCTTCTACTTCTCCTTCTCCTTCTGCTTCTTGTGCGAATGCTTTTTTTACTGCCGGCTTTAATTAGAACATTTTGCACACTGACTGCTGACAGTCTGTGTGCCAGTCTCCCCCGTCACTCGCTGCTGCTCGCACTCTGCTTTCTGTCTGTGTTTGTGGGTTACTTTTTAGTGAGGGGGTTGGGGGCAACAGTTGGCCAGCTTTAAAGCCGAATATAAACAACTTCAAGGCCTGTGTCGTGCTGCTCTCTCTCTCCTCTCTCTCTCTCTCGCCGTCTCTTCCCCTCTGGCCGCTTAATCGCATTGAAATTGTTGCAAAAGTCTAGCGGCATCTGAAAATTTTGGTTTAACCCTTTTTTTTTTTTGTATTTTGGACTGCGTATCGCTCTGCATGGGGGCTTATAGGGTTAATTTCTTGCTGTGCTTAAGCCAGTCAACATACCAACACACTCACACACGCACAACAGACACGCGCCACACAAGAATTTGCCACAAAATGTGGGCAAAAAAAAGAGGCAGCAAAATAAACGAGTGAAGTCAAGTGTTAAAAGTCAACTGCATTTTTTGGCTGCCACTTCAAGCACGCGTCGAGTTTGAGTGCTGTAATCGATTTATCGATAAATTACATATTTATTAATCAAGTCCTTTTTCTTTCTATTTACAGGTACGTTTCTTTATTGTGATGACTTGAATTGACTTGAAAGCAAGTAAGCAAAACACTGTAATTTTATCTAAGAGTTATCGATAATTTATCGTTTTTGCGCAGACACTTTATTTTAGTTTATAACGTATGTCTAGGCGCGGACTTTTACTTAAAAGTTGTAACAAAGCTGTTTTTGGCGCACTGAGTTATCGATATGTTATCGATATTTTTATAAGGGCTTAACAAATTAAGCTTATGTACATATAAGCCTTGTTTAGTTTAGTTTACTTTAGTTTAGCTAGTCAGCTAAGTTTGTTATCGAAAAGACATCGATAAGTTATCGATACGTTATCGATTATGTGTGTTTAAACATATTCGGTGCATAATTGAGCTGATTGTCTGTTTTAATGCGGAGTCCAAACGATTGTCGTTGCAGTTATCGTTTAAATTTATCGATAACTTTTCGATTAATAGCTGTAGTAGCCCAGATTTAACAACAGACAGAGCGTGTGAATGATCGTGCCACAAAGAAGAACTGGGAGTACACGATCACAGTGTTGCCTCTAATTAGGCGACGGCTGCGACTGCGCAGCGTTGCAACCCCAGAAAAGGAAGTGACTGTGGAGGGAGAGTTGGGGACGCAGAAAGGTAGAGGGAGCGCTGAGGTGCCAGCAGTTCACATATTTCATATTGTTGTGCGTGTGTTTGTGCGTGTGTGTGTCAGTTTGTTGTGCCATAAGTCCACATTTTGATTTATATGCACGCCCGCGCATCTTTTTCTGTTGTTTCTTGACTTTTGTAGACCCCGTACGCAACAAACAAACACACAGGGGTCGATTAGTTTTGTCACAAAAAAAAAAGAAAACATTTTTTAAGTGTAGAGATTTGACTGGCTCTAAAATAGCTTTAGTAACCTTTTAACAAACACCTCAAGTACAGCTTAAGCACAGGGTCTTTTACAGCTGCTCGTCACTGCTGCAGTTTTTCCAACTACTCTGTAGTAACTTTGATTTTTTTGGTAGCTTCGCTGCCGGTTTTCTTGTGAAAACTCGTTCCGAAATGTTATGCAAATTGAGCGCTGAACTGAACCGCAAAGAACTAAAATCAACTGAACTGAGCAAATCAAATTAAAACGCAGCGAACGCATCATTTGCACTGCTACCTCTTCACCCCTCTACCCCCTCTCTCTCTCTCTCTCGCTCAAGTCCCAGCTCAGCCCTTATGGGTAGTGCAGCTTCCCCGCGAGAGCGCTGTTTCTTTTTTGGAGAGCTGAAATCCCCTTCGGAGCATTTTTAATTTGAATTTCCGTTGAGCATAAAATTCTCATATGTCGAGCAAGCGAGTGTGTGTGTATGAGTGTGTGTGTGTGCGTGTGTGTGTGTGTGCCTAATAAATCTATAAAGTGGCAAACGCAAGTACACGCATTATTACTTTGATTTTTTATGATGAAGACAGGAAGCGACGTCGCCGTCGTCGTCGTCGTTGTCGCTGTCGTCCCACACAACAAAACTATAAAATGTATCTTTTGCCTTAAGTATCTGTAGCTGTGCTGTCGAGCTGTATCTTTTGTTTTCGTCGCGTTG
This sequence comes from Drosophila nigrodunni, assembly GCA_020829145.1. Taxonomy (NCBI): domain Eukaryota; kingdom Metazoa; phylum Arthropoda; class Insecta; order Diptera; family Drosophilidae; genus Drosophila; species Drosophila nigrodunni. The sequence continues at coordinate 3,248,099 of JACVCZ010000002.1, read as the reverse complement.
ATTGCTTTGATTTGACTCTGTCTCTGAGTCGAACTTTAGTTTCAGTTTCAGTCTGTAAAAAAAAATTAAGTTTTTTTTTTTTTTTTTTTGGGATTGCTTTCAATTTATTTTTTGGACTTCCGTTTGTTCTACATTGAAATGCCAAAGTCGCGCTCAAATCGAATTCAATTAAGTCTCCTTCCGCCAGCACGTCCGCTCGCCGAGCTCACCAACTAACTAGTCAGCTAACTACGTACATGCACTGAGCGAAAATGGGTATAAGAATTTCATAGCATAGAAAACATTTAAGCCTTAAAGTAAAAAGCTGCAGAAAGGCATTTAGAAAGACAGTCAACAAAATTTACAATATTTAATTATTTTTTTGAATTAAAATATTTGAAAAACTGTTTTTCTCACAGTGTAGCGGCTATAATATCATCGCAACTGATTTACCAGTTAAACGCAACACTTTTTCTGTATCCAACTTCGCTTTTCCGTTCTTCAGTCTTCCACTGCCTGCCTACTGCCCCCTCTCTCTCTGTCTCTTCCTCTCTCCCTTTCTCACTCAGTGTGTTTTCCTCATTGTTTCTTTTGAACTTGGCAATTGATCAGACTAATGATTATTATCTGACCGACGTAATCGACACAACTAACGAACTGACCGTGGCGTTAGCTAGTGCGAGTGCGAGTGAAACAGCTAGAGCCAGTGAGAGTAGCAGTGGGAGAGGGAGAGGGGTAGAGTGGCTGCTGCTGATGATTTAAGTCAAGTTAGCTCGATTGTTAAACACCGGATGTTTAGCTAAGATCACAGATGAACACCAGAAAATCAAATAAAAAAAAAAAAAAGAATTTATATATCACTCTACAGCTCTCCAGCTTCCACTCTCCCTCTCTCGCACTCTCTCTTACGCTGTCTTAATCGATTACATAAGCAAAGTTTAGCGTGAATTTGCAACAAATTTTATTTAACAACACTTTCAATCTAAAGCTTAAAATTAAACAAATTTTAAGAGCAAAATTTAATTATTTTTTAATAAAATCAAGCCAAAAACTTGGTTTGTTTTTATATAAAGATTTTTCTTTATTTAGTTAAATAAATTAATATTTTTTAGAGTTTTTAAGTTGAGTAAATACATGTTGAGCTACAAAATGCACGCAGTGAGTTCAGTGTGTAGTTGATTGGCTAGCTCAACGTATATGTACATATATAAACTATATGCTATAGGAAATACATTTGGACGAGAGGTGCAAAGGAAAAGAGATAGAGCGAGTCGATTCATATATACAGTGTGCCACTAAAGTCACCGTACTCTTGTTGTATTAGCACAAATCACCCTAAAACTTGGCCAAATTTTTGTTAAATTAAAAAATTTTAATGCAGGATTATAAACTAATATATTTTCTTCTAAACTATAAAAGAAAAACATTTACTTTTAATTTTAGTTTCATAATATTACAGCGAATGTAAACATACCCAAATATTTGCGTCAACAAAAGTCTACGTACTCTTATTTTCTTGCGCTGTCTGGCGTCAGCGTTCTTCTTAGAAATAACGGGGGGTTTCGAAAAATGTATGCAATTATGAGTAAATTCATAATAGTTGGCGTGTTTTGGTTGAGCTGGACAAAATATTTCAGTTTTATAGTAAAAATGCCACGAAAAGAGCTAACGCTGGAAGATCGTGCAAAGATTTTGCATCTCCACACAAAGGAGCAAAAGTCTTATGCAGAGATAGCCAAAATCATGTCCAGAAGCAAGTCTACTATACAAACTGTCATTGGTAGATTTAAATATGAAGGGCGCATCAAAAACAAGAAGAGATCTGGTCGGCCACCTGTGCTATCCGATCGTGACAAGCGCACAATAAAGCATCTGGTGGACAAAGATCCTTTTTGTAGCGCAGTGCAGATTGCATCAGAGCTGGGTCGAACTATTGACAAGGAAGTTCACCCGGAAACAGTCCGTAGAGCCATTAAAACCTATAACTTTAGGTCCTACACGCCTCGCAAGAAGCCTCTTGTAAATTTAACGAACAGGAGAAAGCGCTTAGAGTTTGCCAAAGCCTATGTGGACAAGCCGATGGACTTCTGGCGGAAGGTCATCTTCTCAGATGAGTCCAAATATAATATTTTTGGCTCAGATGGGCGTCTCCGCGTCTGGAGGAGAAGCATTGAACCCCAAAAATACAATAAAAACCGTAAAACACGGCGGCGGAGGTATTATGGTTTGGGGTTGCATGGCTGCAGGAGGAGTCGGAAATTTAGAATTTATCGACGGAGTGATGGACCAATATGTATATATTAATATTTTAAAAAAAAATTTAAAGAGCAGTGCCGAGAAACTTGGAATTGGGTCGGATTTCTGGTTTCAACAGGATAATGACCCAAAGCATAAAGCCATGAATACCAGGTTATATCTCGCGTACAACACTCCACACCTGTTAGAGACGCCACCTCAGAGCCGGACATCAATCCGATTGAGCATGTTTGGGATATGCTCGAAAAAAAATCCGAAAGCACCAAATCAGCAACAAAAACCTCCTGCGTGAGGCATTACACCAAGAGTGGTGCGCGCTGGATCCCAAATACATCGAAAAACTGGTGCTATCAATGCCAAATCGCCTCAGAGAGGTGATTAAGATGAAGGGTTATCCCACTAGATATTAAATTTTAAGTTTTATTAAAAATATTGTTCCTTATAGTTAGTAAGTTTATATTAGTTTGTAAGAGTACGTTGACTTTTGTTGACGCAAATATTGGAGTTCCTTTTGTTTTTTATTAATATCATTATGTTAAGTTTAAAATTTCACTTTTTTTTTTTTTAAGTTTAGAAGAAAATATATTAGTTTATATTCCTGCATTAAAAATTTTTTTTAATTTAACAAAAATTTGGCCAAGTTTTTAGGGTGATTTGTGCTAATACAACAAGAGTACGGTGACTTTAGTGGCACACTGTAGCAAGTATGGGAAACAGTAGGAGTAGCAGTAGGAGGAAGGAGAGGGCGAAGGCGAAGCTAGAGGAACAGCCAGAGAGATGGCAGCTAAAGGAAATTTATTGCTAGTGGAAATCTATGCACATAGCACACACACACACACACACACACACACACATACGTATCGAGTGTATGTGTGTGTGACCGCCTCCTCTCTATGTACAAATGGCAGAAATCCTGCGCGCTCGAAAAAAGAAATAAATTCCTTCTATATATATTTCTTTTTTTTTCTTATATGCCGCGATTTTCTTGGCAGTTTTTGTTGTTGGCTCGATTTTCATTGCTGCTAACGGGAGCCGACAGCCACCCTACTCCTACCACCGCCCCTAGCCCCAAACCCACACACACTCATACAGACACTGAGAGCAACTCAAAGCAAATGCTTCCTCTTCCTACGCTTCCTGCGCCCCTGAACCCCCCGCCCGCCCCTACGCCAGCAGCCCTTGAGAGCTTTTCACCATTTTTCCCGACTTTTTTTTGCTTTCTTTGCCACTTCTTCATTTCGCTTGGGTATTTTTATATATAAATTTTTATTTTTTTTTTTTTTTTTCCTTTACACATATCGAGAAATATCCTTGAATCGAAATATACGGCTCCTCCCACGACTCCTACCAGTCGGTGGTCGGCTGGTCGGCTGGTGGGGGGTGGCGAAAAATCTATACACAGCAGCCGCTCATAAAATACAAAAAGAAGTAGAATGAGAAGGAGAAGGAAAAGCAAGAAACAGAAACAGAAAAATACAAAAACAGGAGACGAAAAACCCGAAAGTGAAGATGAAATAAAATAAAGCAGCAGCTGTACTAAAGAGCGAGAGATACGAGTGGGAGGGTGGGGGGCTTAGGGGGGGTGTACACTAGGGAGCTACCAAAAGAAATAAAAACGAGAAGAGCAAAGAGACAACAACAACAACAACGAAGCCGAATGAAACTCGGATAAAAATAGGGAGCGCATAAAAATTGGCAGCAGTTTGGGCAAACATGTCGGGCCACCCCCCTGAACTCCCTGCCCCCACACCCTACGCCCCTGGACCGGGCAGACAGCGTAGCAGACAAGCAAAGACCTCTTGCCTCCCAGCAGCTGTAACGCCCAGTTGAACGCTCTCGAAAACGCTCTCCGACTGCTGAGAAAGTAGGAAAAATCAAGCGAGAGCAAATGTAGGGAGCGTAGGGAAGAGCAGGAGAAGTTGGGTAGCACGCTGCTGGGAAAGCTCGTCTCGGCTGAAACGACAAATGTGAAAGGACATTCTCGTCGTCGTCGTCGTTGTTGTCCTTCGTCCTGCCGCAGACTTCAGTGCTCGTTATTACCGACGACGAAGTTACAATCATAGCTCGGTATTTGCCAGTGGCGTAGAAGGGAGTTTAAGGGGAAGCAACGGGTGTCGGGGGTACTAACCAACACTGCTCCGAGTGCGTCGACACCGACTTCTAGCCAGTCAGCACGGCACTCCCTGCACTCTTGCCACTTTCGACTTTATCTGTGCAACTTCTGCTTATTTTTTATGGCAGAGAACAACGCCTTTGGTAGCAGTAGCTCAATCGATAACATATGTTATCGATAACTCAAGTTGTGGTTTTTACATCAGCCACAAACTTTGTAAATTTAATTTTAAAAACATTACAAGCGCCACTTAAAGCTTTAAACAGAAAACTTAACAAAAAGTCTAGAGACTTTAAAATTATTAAATTTAAGCTACAAGAATTTAAATTTATTGCTTTAAATTGGGAAATTCTTCACTTAAGAAACAGTTTTTAGAATCTGTTATTTTTTTTATTTATACAAATAATTTTAGCTTAAAAAAAAATGTGAATTAAAAAAACTTTATTTTTTAGTTCTTAAATTAAAATTATAAAATCAAAAATATTTTTTTTAAAATTTCGAATGCTAAAAATATTTAAATCAAAAATCATTCAACTGACAATTTTTTGTTCAACTGTTTAATTTAATATTTTTAAGCATTTAAACATTTAATTTAAATTTCTAACAATTGAATAAATTAGATTAAAGGATTAGAAACGGGAATTTCAAAGTTTTTATTTAAGGGCACAACAGTTTGAGGTGGCAAATGGAAAGCGCAGAGAAAGCAGCAGGTGAGCAGGGAGTAGAAAGTGGAGAACTTGAAAAAGGGGAAGAAGAGGCAGTAGTAGCAGAAGTGGCTGTAGTTTGTCCGTTAGTTTTTCCTCTGTGTATTATTATTTTTTTTTTACTGGCGCGCCCCTAATGTCCTGGTCTGTGCCAGTGCACGTGTATGTGTGTGTGTAGGGCTGCTATATGCTCCCGCTGCTGGCACATTTCGTACATTTCGTTTCGTTTCGATTCGTTTGCTTCGGTATTTATCGACCAATGATATTGGAAATATGTCAGAGATGCGCACAAGGCGCCAGCGTTTGCTGCGCTCGGACCCCCTTCCCCAACATTGGATCCCAAACCACCTCATTCCCACTTCACTTCCTCCCAAATCCCTCCCATCATGCTTCTGTAACCACTTATATCTATGCTCCTCCCCGCCGCAGCCCTAACTGACAAGCCACACACACAAACACAAACACTCACACAAACACACACACACACAAAGCTCCAGTTCGGCTCCTGGGTCGGTTCAATGCGAATGTGGTGACGTAGTGGGGAGTTAGTTGGGGTGGGGGGAGTCGTTTGGTCGCTCGTTCGACGGTCGGTGCGCATCGATTCGTTTTTGAGTGTTGGAGTTGCCGTTATTCCTCTTCCTTATTCCTTCTTTTTTTTCCATATTCGCATATGTGTATATATGTGTGTGTGTGTGAGCCTGTATGTGTGAGTTAGCATCCCTCGCAGACACACACACACATACGTTCACACTCGTACGCCCCTTTGCTATGCTTCTCCCTGTGCTGCTGCTGCTGCTCTCGCCTTTGCTGCCAGCGCTGATAGCGACGTCGCAGCTGTCGTATTTTTTTTCTGTGCCATTTTGATTGGAAAATCGTACGCAATTGAAAATTTTTGCTATTGGCTGTGCGTTCGATACACTCACACACACACTTGCAAACACACTCATACATACGTATATTGAGGCGGGGAAAGAGCGCAGCATTCTCTCGCGCTCACATTATGGAAAATCAATCAGTAGCAGCAATAACAACAACAACAACAGCTACAACAAAACAGAAGAAATAAATAAAAGAAAAAATAAAACTCATGCTGCTCTCAACGCAGTCGCTGCGCTGCACTCATTTCTTGCTGCCTTGCTCTTTCTCTTTGGCTCGCTCGCTCGCTCGCTTGCAAGTTTTGTGCCAAAGAAAACTGCAGTAAAGAAATCAAATAAAATTTTAGTGGGCAAAAGCCACTCGAAAATAAAGCTCAATACAAAACGGGCCATTGAGTGGGAATATGGTGTGGTAGCATAGAGCGGGGAGAGCGTGAGTGCGAGAGAGTGAGCGCGACTCTTGTTCAGTCGTCACACTGAGCCGGCTGCGAGCAAGGCGAGTAAACGAGTGAGCAAGCATTGCGTGTTGCGCTCTCAGCCAGTGCTCGTTGTGTGGAGAGTGCGAGAGAGTGAGAGAGCGGGCCCTGCGTTAGCTGCAGCTGATAAGACACATATGTACGCCTCTCAATGTGAATGTGTTTGTGTGCCTGTGTGTGTACGTTCAATGTGTGTTCGATACGTAGAAGCAGAGCAAATGAATGAAAGAGACTGTTTGTGTGTGCGTGTAAGAGTGTGCTTGTGTTTTTAGGTGCGACACGGGGCGGGGCGGGGCAATGTGCGGCAGGGTAGTAGCAGTCAGCAGAGCTGCAGGTTCGACACAGGGTACACTGTGCACTCTGAGCTCAACTCAGCTGAGTCCGTTCTTTGGCGAGGGGTCGTCATAGTCGTCGTCGTTTAACGACGCTCTCTCTTCACACACATGTTTATATGTGTGTGTGTCTGTGTGCGGACATCGACTGCGTCGCCGTCATCATGAACATCATATATAGATAGATTTTTAACAAACCTGATTGGATGTTATTGACTGGCGCACACACACACACAGGCACACACACATACACGTCCACTTGTGCTGGCTGATTCGTTCGCCTGCCTGTACGTGCGCGTGTATGCGTGCTTCTGCCTGTGTGCCTGCCTCTGTGTGTGTGTGTGTGCCGTATGTGCTGGCGTTGAATGTATTGACATGCAGCCAAATGGACAGTGGGACAGAACGACCGCTTGTGTGGCCACCGAACGGTAAATGGTCGATCACATGAATGGGCGGTTAGTTGGATGCCACCAGGGGTGGGGGTAGGAAGCCAGTTATGCATGGGTGTGTGTGTGTATGTGAGTGCTGACTGCGGGCGGTGCCAATGTACTCAACACGTGCACACGTAAACTTAGACAGAATTTGTGCTCAGTAAGAAATAACCTTAAAATATATTTATTTATTAAGTCAACAAATTAAGTAAGTGACGGCAATAGCACTTAAGGCTAAAATTCTTGATTTTAGCTGGGATTTCCTAAGTAAGAATTTAGCAAATATTTATTTAATTGAAAGGAAATTTAAACTTAAATTATTTAAATCAACTTGAAATGTTTATCAATGTGAAGCAGAGTAAACCTGCGTGATTATTGTATATTGCTGTATATTTTCTTAATTTAATTTTATATTTTTTAAATATTGTTAAACAACAAATTGGTTATTTAAAGCAAATTGATTAAATTTTTTAAATAATTTTAATAGATAAGATCAAAAGATTTGAAAATTATGACAACTAAAAAATTATGGGTTTCAACAAGTAGCCAAATTCATAAAAAAAAAAAATAAAAAAAGGGTTTTTGAATTTAAATCAATTTTAAGTTAATAGTTGATTTTCTGCCACTTTAAAAATATATTAATATTTTATAATTAACTTTAAAACGCCTTTTTTGTAGAAAAAATAAAAAAATTATTAATTTTTTTTATTAATTGCCAACTGAAGCTTCAGTTAGCAGCCCTGACAACCCTGTAGCCTCTGAAAAGTTCAATATTAGCATTAGCATTTCAAAATGATATCAATGTTAAATAATTTGAGCAATTTTAATAGTTGTAAATCACGCGATAAGCATAAATAATTTTGCTATTTGTGTTTCTGCTTGTGTATGGCTAAAATTGTATCTGAATCATGCCATTATTTGAGATAAGCGTATGCTCTATAGACACTAGATACGGCGATTGACTCATTCAAAGTTTTGTGATATAACGCTGAAGAGTTCGATAAACAAAGCTAATGAGAAAAGCTTTTTAAAAATAAAAAGATTATAGAAAGTGTTTACAAGAGCCAAGGAACTTGGGGTTATTATTACCTGTTAATGGACACACGAAGCTCCACACACAAACACACACACACACACACACACACTTACGCAGAGGCACGAGGTTGAAAACCAATCACAAGTCGTTCCAATAAAACCAATACGAGTGCGTACAGTGGTAAATAGCGGTAGGGGGCGGTGGGCAGTGGTGGGGGGTAGCTTAAAAGGCGTTGCCAATAATATTGAAAGCAATCTATATACACACACACACCACGACATGCATATACATGGCGTGTGCTCTGTGTAAGGTTTATATACAAAAGGTTAACAGCATTTCCTCGTTGCGTCGCTGCCAGCGTCTCTGCCAGCACTTTTTTTTCGCATTCCCTACACACACACACACAGAGACAAACACACGCACACTCGCTCACTCGTGCGTCGCTTTCGTCCAATCGAATTCAATTGACGCTCAATTTTTATGTGCCGAGAACACAAAGCACAACAAAAAAATAAGTACAACAACAACAATAACAAAAGTCACCTGCCCAATGGCTGCCAATATGTTAAATGAAGCAACCCAGCCAGACGCCCGCACTGCCCCCAATCCACACAGTGTGAACTCCCCAATCAGCAGTAGAACGAGAGCGAGCGCAAGAGCGCACGGCAGAGGGAGCAGAAAAAAAAAAAACTGAGAGAAGCACCCAATAATCATCAGCGGCACTTTACCCCACTGTACCCAAAACCAATCCAATCCAATCCAATTTGATGTATGTATAAGTATGTGTCTGTGTGTGTGTGTGTGTGTATGAGAATTTCTTTTCACTTTGCCTTTACTTTTTTTGTGCTGCTCTTGTTGTTGTTGTTGTTGTTGCTCTCGCAAGGCTCTCTCCGTTCGTAGTTGTCGTCCTTTTCTCCCTTCACTCGTTGAGCTGAGCGCATGTATTGAATTTTTATAAAAAAAAAAGGAAAGAAAAAAAAACTGAGTGGGGAACAAAAATCAGCAGCAGCAGCCAGACAGCCATAAAAACGCCACAGCGCCACTTTCACTCGGCTCAATGCAGCAGCAGCAGCAGCAGCAGCCACTGAGAGCAGCGTCAGCATTGACGTTGACGCTGCGACGCAGCAGCGCCTTAAAGCGACGACGCGTCGTCTTAAAGCACCGCTATTCAAGGAGCTTTTTTTTTTCTTTATGTTTTTTTTTTTTTCTGTGCTGTCCCCACAGCATGAGTGCGAGAGAGTGTGAGCGCTGAAGAGAGCAAGATTGAGCGTCAAGGCGAACTGAGTGAAGTTGCTGTATGTATGTGTATGTGTGTGTTTGTGTGTGTGTTATTCTTTTTCTGTTTCTTTTTTTGTTGTAACGGGTGGTTGCCAAAAAGCAGAAAAAAAAGCAAGTCGAAGCAGCAACAGCAGGAGCAGCAGCAGCTAGCGTAATACATACCAGCATCGATTTCGATTGGGAAGCCATCAACGGCAGCAGCGTCAACGTCAGCGCTGGCGTCAGCGTCAGTAATAAAGTAGGGCCGGGGCGCCGCTTCGTGCGTCGTGTCGTCGTGTGCCTTCCACTCTCGCTCTTTCTCTCTCTCTCACTCGCTCACTCACACTTAGTGACTCGTTAGCTCTCACACACACACACACAAATACTCAGCGCCCTTCGTCTGCTGCTATATTTTTTTTGTTTTATATTCTTTTTTTTTGTGTTTTTGGGGGCATTGAATTGAAGGGCGGCTGCGACAGTATTGTGGGGCTGTAGTAGAATGGTTGGCGGGAGGTGGCTGGTGACAGAGGAGAAGGAGAAGGAGTGTATGGGGTGTTAGCTGAACCAAAAGGTTGACAAGTTTTTTGCCGCCCAACCAGCGATGAGAGCAGGACAAAAACGATGGCGGACAGACGTCAATATATATTAAGTATGTGTGTGTGTGTGTGTGTGTGTGTGTTGGCTCCCTACAAAGAAAAAAAAAGTAAAAGAGAAAGCCAGAGCGTGCGAAGCGTACGATGCAAAGGAATGAAAGAAAGAAATGAAAGAATTGTAATCAAGTGCACGCACACAAATACATTGCAAAGGTATAAAAAAAAAATAGTAGCATGCTTTTAGGTGCTAAGCAGCGCACTCAGCCAAAGGAGCAGGAGCTGGAGCAGAGCAGAGCAGTCGTCGCATTGACTGTGTGCATACATGTGTGCGTGTGTGCGTGTGTGTGTCTCGTGTTATTTATGTTATTATTGAATATGCGTTCGAGGCGCAGCCAACCCAAATCCAGAGTTGCCAACAACAACAAACAAGCGCTGTGAGACATGTGTATGGGTTACACACACGGCAGCAGTCTTGAGTCTTCAGAGCAGCTTATGTACAGCTAAAGCAACACACACACACTCACACACACACATATCTTATAGCTTGCGTTTTTATGCTTATTCGATTTTATTCGAGTGCTTGCACACACACGCACACACACACACATTGAGAGATACGAGCTTCGCTTGGAGCTTCAGGATTTGCTGCTGCTTCCTTTTATTCAGTTGGCGTCGCAGCCCCCACCACACTCGCCCCGCTCTATCTCACACTCTCTGTCACTCTCTCTCTCTCTCTCTCTCTCTCTCTGCTGTTGACTGCTGCGACTCCGATTTCTTTTCACTTGGCAGATTTTTCTTTTGCTTTTCATTTTTCTCGCTTTTTCTTCTCGGTTTGTGTGTGCTTCTCCTCCATCGCCTCATCCATCGTCTTCTTCCTCTCTTTTTTTTTTTTTTGCATTTTATTTATTTCGTTCATTTTACTGATATTTTTCAGCTTCTTCTTTTGCTAGTGCTTCTGGTTCTGGTTCCTTGTGCTCCGCCCCGTTTTATTGTAGGGATTTTGCTTTATACACGTGTGTGTGTGTGTGTGTGTGTCTGTGTGTATATAATACATATATGTATCTATACACATGGAATACATAAATGTGCTCTCAATATATATTGTGTGTATAGATACACACACACACACACACACACACACACACACACACACATCTATAGATACTTCTTCTCTTCCTTTTATTATTACCATTTTTATTTATTTTATTTTTTGCCTTCACTTCGGTTTTTTGGTATTGGGCGCTGGCCATTGCCCGAAAGCCCGAACTCTGTGAGTTCCGTATCCGTGTCAGGAGCTTCCCTCTTGCCATATATATGCGTGTGTGTGTGTGTGTGTGTGCGTGTATGTGTGTGCTATTGAGTGCTGTCACTTCTTATTGGTTTAAAGTTTTGCTCCCCAAATTGTATTAAAAAACTTTACTTGAGGCTCATTGCTAGTGACTATACACACGTCCCCATTTCAAATCGTTGGTATTTACATATAGCTTGGCTTTGATTTGAGTGCGATTTAAGCGAGTCTACACAAGTCTACTCGTTGTTTTTCAGTCTAGTTTTTGCATAAGCCTCATTTTTAATGAGTGCACCGAACTATAAACAATTTCTTACTTACATTTTAGTGCTGCAATCCAATTTAAGCAACTCTACACAACTCTCCACAAGTATCTACTTTTCATTTAGCTTAATTAGTTACTCTAAACCGATTGATTCGTATTTCTAGCAACTTTGCGTTCTAACGAGCAAGTCTACACTACTCTCCCCAAGTCTCCACTTTGTTCTTTAGCTCGATTTCTTGGTTTAAGCAGCATTTACCTTGTTTTTAGCAACTCTACACCACTTTCCACAAGTCTACACTACTCTCCACAAGTCTCCACTTTGTTCTATTGCTTGATTTCTTGGTTTAAGCCGCATTTATTATTTTTTTAGCAACTCTACACCACTTAACACAAGTCTACACTACTCTCCACAAGTCTCCACTTTGTTCTTTTGCTTGATTTTTTGGTTTAAGCAGCATTTACCTTGCTTTTAGCAACTCTACACCACTTTGAAAAAGTCTACACTACTCTCCACAAAGTCTCCACTTTGTTCTTTTGCTTGATTTCTTGGTTTAAGCGGCATTTATTATTTTTTTAGTTTACACTCCTCTCCACAAAGTCTCCACTCAATTAAAATTTTAAGGAAATTTCACAACATGCCGTCCATGTGCCCATTTTGTGACAGATCTCCACAGATAAAGCCTAGAAGTATTACGCACTAATTAACTAAATCTTTGGTTATATCCGTTAAGTAGCTCAAGGTTTGTCACACCCATCACTAATCTGGTGAACTAACTAAGCTGACGCCATTGCCCAACTCGTATCTATACAGTTAGGTAAACAGGCATTCATATAGAGGCTATAGGTTTATCTAATATGGCTGGCCGATTTCTATTAAATCATTATATGATACTATACTACGGTTCTTTTTTTATATGCCACATAAATCTTTCAACATGTTTAGTCAACAACTAAACAATTTATGACAATTGTGTGTGTGCGAGCGATTAACTGATATAGAGTGAACGCCTTTATATATATATAGATAAATACATATATATGTGGATATATATATGGCTATAAATCGGGTGTAGAGGGAAAGTGGAGAGTTGTGGGCTTATCTGTTGCGTCCGTTTATTTATGCACCTATTTGTTTGAACACTAAGCTTTATAGATAAGCGCCAATCTTATCTTTATGTACTAGACTTAACTGTATCTGTATCTGTATCTGTATCTATAACTGTATCTGTAGCTGTCGCAGTACTGACGTTACCAGAACCAACCAATAGACAGTAATCAGTTGAACTTGTTGTTGCTTTGGTTGGCTGCCTTCCCTATTTTTTTTTTTTTTTTTTTTGTACTTTACTTGACTGACTTGATTACGTCTCTATATAAATATGGCAGCTATTTTCTGGCGATATCTTAAGCAAACATTCGACAGTATCTTTAGCAATATTTAAACGTTGCTCCGATTGCTCCATACAACCAGCTTTAGCTACAGCTACAGATACAGATACGGATACAAAGCGAATCTGTCAGAGACCCAAAATGCAGTAATTCTCATTATAAACCTTGTCCGCGCTCCAAAACAATTTATGGCGCTTATAACACCTGACTATAGTCCGACTGTACAACGCCTCCCCCCGACCCCGCCCCTGCTTCTCCCGCTCTGCAAATAAAATTGATAAAATTTGTGGAGAACAGAAAAAAAAGTAATCCCAAGAAGCATTTAATTTTTATAATTATGATGATGATGATGTATTTGTTCAAAATGGTTGCTCGCTCTTGTGTGTAGTTAACACTATACTACACACACACATGCAGACAGTAGCTGCTATTACACTGTGTGCGTGTGTGTGTGTGTGTGTGTGTGTGTGTGTACATATTTTATATACATTTCATTCGTATTGCTTGTTGTTGTTGTGCTTCTTTTTGGAGCTTTAGATTTGATTCCATTTTGTCGTTTATCACAAATGCTGCTGACATGCGTATATACTTATAAATTTATATATATATATATATATATTTATATATAAATATTCTCCACTCTATACCCTTCTCGCTCTACCCCTCCCCCCCATTCCACTCTACCCACCTCGGCTCTTTCTCACTCGCTCGCTCGCTTTGCTAGCTGATGTGTAGAAGTTTTTCGCGTTCAGATTTTTTTTGTACAATGATTATCTGCATCAGTTGTTAATTGTTATTTGACGCGTTTTAATCGGCTACCGACGTGTCCCGTGCTCGTAAGCAAAACGCGCGCGCTCGCTACCGAATACCCAAAAGCCAAAAGACAAAAAGCCAAAAATAAAATATAATAATAATAATAAGGCTAGAAACCCAAATGAAATACCAGGAATAAATACCAAAACGATTTCATCAAGATTCTTTTTGTTTTCGTAAGTCAACAGAGTTCATAATTCACACAAGCTTACAAAAGATCAAAGCTCTGAGATCAATCAACAAGCTAGTATTTCTAGTATTTTTAGTATTTTTAGTCGAACTTTAACTTGCTTAACTATTAAGCTAAAAATTGAAATATTTATGCAACTAAGCACAATTTAATAGATTTTACTAAGCCGGTATTTTTTGTAGTATTTTTTTAGAACATTTTATGAGTTATCATACGAATTTATGGTGCTTAACAGTCGAAGCCATTCAAAAATAATTACAGAATTACTTTATGAACATAAAATTCTAGTTGCTTCTTAACTAGTATTTTTGTAGTATTTTTTAAAAATTTTTATTACTAAGCTAAGCCAAAGAGTAGGTAACTTTTAAGTACTTTTAGTGCTGTATGTTTAATTAGTATTTTGTTTAGTATTTTATATAGTATTTTACCATGTTTTAGTATTTTTATGGTATATAGTTTTTAAGGAATACTGAATATATTGGGTATATTTGTAAAACACTTGTGTAGTTTGATTTTTCTATAAAAAGTTTTAGTTTATGGTATTTTATTTATTTGACTATCACTGCAATCAGTATTTTACTTTTTTTTTTGGTATATCTGCACAATAATTAATGTAAATTACTTTTGCTTCATCTCTTTGCAGGTAATTGCGCAAAAAATATACACATAACTGGGTTAAACCACACGACAGATCGTAAGTTTGTTAAGGGGGAAAGGAAAAAAAAATACTAAAAAAAAAAGACGAGTTTCGTTTGCTTTTTGGAGTTTTTTATTTTTTAAGTCTTTTCTCTACCGCGCGATGAGGACACGGACGCATAATGATAACTATAAGGTTCCCATTGCCTGTCTGTCTGACAGACCGTCTTTCTGCCCCTCTGTCGGTCTGTCCGTCTGTCTGACTGTCTGTGCATTCATTCATTTGCGTTTCATTCATGTCCTCATCAATGCGACACACACAAGCACACACAGGCACACACAAAGAGCAGGCACAACAAAAAATATGTCAAAACTTGTCTCGTCTGCCTGCCATTAGCAGCAGCAACAGCAACAACAACAGCAACAACAGCAACATTGTCAGCCCTTGGCAACAAGAGCAAGAAGAAGCAACAGCAGCAGACATGTTAGCGCGCCCACGCCCACACCCACGCCCACATGGTAGGCGCAACATCATGATGATTATGTTAATATGCTGATGATCAAGATCATCAGACTTTAAGACCATTTCAAAGTCTCTCTCTGGTTTCTTGCCAAAGCTTTTAAAGCAGTTTCAAGGCTGAGCTGCTGCTGCTGCTGCTTCTTCTTGCCCTTTTATTTTGTGAATGAACTTCAGTTAATGCTGTTAACCCTTTTTTTAAATGCGTACTTACTTGTTGTCGCCTTAAGTGTAATTTATGTGGCCAGCGACAATAGTTGAATTCAGCTACCTTTTGCGCGCTTTGCAACACTGATTGCAGCTACTGTGCAGCACGCACAGACACATGTGTGTGTGTGTGTTTGTGTGTGTGACGCCCCCGCTTTGCCGTTTATTGCTAGTCGCACTTTCCCTGCCGTCCCTAAGTTTGCATTCATTATATGCAAATTTCAATTATTTGCACAAATCAGACGCACAAGATCTGCCAACAACAACAACAACAACAACGACTACGACGACGCATTATTATCATCATCGACTTCATTATGGCAATCCGGAATGCCTGCGCCCCCCTCTGCCCCACCCCTTGCGCCCCCTTTATCGTCATCGCCCCCGGTTGACGATCAGCAGGCAAAAAAGAGAAGAAAAAATAAAAAAAAAACGCGACAAACGTTCAATTCAATTTCTGTGGCTCGTCGTTCGCCTCGTTTATCGGGGCAAACAGGAAGAGCCATAATATAATTTATTGTATTAATGCCTTACCCCGCTGCACACCACTGCCTCCACTTGCCACTCCTTGTCGCCTGCCCCGCATAAAATTGCCCCGCTTTTGTGGCAGCAACTTCGGCTTCAGCATCAATTGTTGTTGTCATTTCATTTCAATTCATTTCACTGCATTTGATATCAATGAACCAATACCCAAAAATCCACACACACTCAAGTCGCTTTTATCTTGTAAATATATATATATATATTGTGTATATATTTAGATAAATATTTGTAAGCTCTTATTTTGGAAATCATTTGAATGTTTCAATATTTTAATTGATTACAAACAAGCATTTAGTTGTAGTTTCTTTCTTTTTTATAAATTTGTGTTTAAACTGCGCTTAAATAATTAATTTCTAAAAATTAATTTACAAACAATTTTTTTTAAATTTGTTTTAGGAATTTGAACTGATCAAAAAGTAATTTATTTTATTTGCCTTCATTTCATTTTTTGTTTTAAATAAATTTAGAAATCTGTTTGATTTTAAAAATTGAATTTTAATTTCTAGCTAAAAAATACTTGCTTAAATTGTTAGTTTTATGGCAATGCTTTTACTTAAGTTCCTCCAACTTGTCTGAGATTATATCTCTATATAATTTTTTATTTTTGAATGCTCTTTTTTTTCTGTTTGCTGTTTTGTTTCCCATTCCTTATTCTTTTTATTTTTGCTCTTTTTTATTAATTTAAACATAAACATGGATTTCCTGTTGCCGATATGCTAAAAGAGAGCTTTGACTGATTCGTTGTTGCTGTCGTTGTTGTTGTTGTTGCTGCTGTTGTTGCTGTCGTTCGCTTTCGACATAATTCTTTCGATCGAATTTCACAAAAATTGTGGCCTGATTGATTGTGTGTGTGTGTGTGTGTGTGTGTGTGTGTGTGCGCGCTGGGAGGAAATTAAATTAAGCGCTTGTCTCGCTTATTGTTTTTTTTTCTTCAGTTCTTGTTTTTGATTATTCTCAGTTGTTGTTGTTGTTGTTGTTGTGTATTGTTTCGCTGATGAACCGTCGCTTAAAGCGGCAAAATTGCGTGGGAGCATCGATTTTGATTTGATTTATGCTGAAGGTCAGAGGCGATTCTCTCTCAACCAGACAAACTGACACACACACAAACACACAGAGCACTCGTTGCTTGTGTTGCTGCTGCCGTTGTCGTGTGGCAGCAACAGCAGCAACATTATGTCTGGCTGCCGGAACCAGAAGCCACAAGTGCAATGTGCCACAAAAAGATTCTCTAGCCAAATTGCATACACATGTGGCATGCAACACACACACACACACACACACACTTACATCGCCATACGCTGACAAATTGCAACAATTGCTACTGCAACTGCAACTGACGACAGTTTTGTTGACGCAGAAGTTGCCTTTTTTTTGGAAGCTACTTCCAGAGTTCAAATTAGTATGTGGGGCAAGGCATGTGGATCAACTGGGAGTAAACAGCAACGAGGAGCAGCAACGAGGAATAAACAAATAAAGTTAAAGCAACTGATTAGTTATAAGTGATTAAGGAAATCATTCAACTAGGGGCATAAAGTAAGCAGCTTAAATCAAATCACTAAGTTAAAATTTCTTAAATTACAAGTGTATCACAAATTTTACAGCCAACTGTACGCATCATGCCTGACAGTGGACTGAGCACCAAAAAGTGAATGTCCTGCAGTTCATGTGACATTGAAAGCCGAAAATGTGCGGCAAATTTTGGTTGTGGGAGCTGCCAGCGACACAAGTAGAGAAAGAAAGAGAGAGGGAGTGGGAGTGGTAGTGTGGAAGAGAGAGACAGAGCGAGAGGGTGACTTGTGGAGCAGTAGAAACTGCAATTGACACAATTTTCCACACAGACAAGTCAACAAGGCCGACCGGCTGGCATTGACCACGCCGCACGTGGCAGGCGCAGATGATAATGATGATGACGATGACGATGACGATGATGATGATACACTCGCTGGCCACACGCACGCACTCACACATGCAATTGATTTGTACTTTGGGGTCAGCCAGCAATAACAACAACAGCAACAACAGCAACAGAATGCCAAACATGCCAACAACGCAAGTGTCGAGACAAACAACATCAGCCCAGTGTGCAGCAAACACGAGGCACAAACACCCCAGTAGGAACAATACGCCATTTTAGCTGCGTGAGTGCAGCTACTTAGCAATCAGCTGCTGAGCAGTAGAAAAAAACGTTTCCTCACTTTTTTCGAAGGCTTTACGCATTTCAGAACTTTGGCGAGTGCAACTCTACAAACCTGTGTTGTTTCCTTAGAGTTTTTAGCCTTTTTTTAGTAGCACTTTTAACATTTTCAAGCATTTTTTAAGCATTTTCTATGCTAAAAATTGATTTCTTGCTGTCCAAACTTAATTTGAAGTATGATCATGAGAAAAAACATTTTTTCTTGAATGAAAAACACTTTAAAAACATAATTCTCCAAATTAATAAACTGAATTTCTTATTTGTAGCACTTTTGTTTACACTGGTGCCTTTTGAACATACAGTTAGCTGACATTTAGATGAAAAATTCTTAAATAATTTGTAATTAACACGCTGAAAAACGCACTCGCTGCGGCAGTGCTTTTGGCAAGCAGTCACTTGCCACTGGGCAGTGCAGCAACAGTTTGTCGTGGAACGCACAACATGAAAACCGCAACAGACACCAGTGCCCCTTTAGCCCCTCCCACAACGCCCAAATTCGCGCAGTGCCACCCTTACGCGCGCCCCTTTACCCACCACGCCCCTTTTGGTCATGTGTTGGCGCGCGAAAATTTCGCTTCTTGTTGATTTTCATTTGTTTTTTTCGCTGATTTTTTTTTCAACTTTATTTTGGATTATGATTTTTCGCGTGCGCCTCTTTTTTGTTTTTTTTTGGTTATTTGTGGGCGTGTGTGTTGTTTTTGAGCTTGGGATGGGAGGGACAGCTTAAAGGGTTAGCTAGAGTTTGAGGCTGGCCAACTAGCTTAACGGGGCTTAAAGCAGAAATGAGGTCAACAACTTGCCTTGAGAAAGACTGCACGAAAAGGAGCTGACATAAAGGAGAACAAAAGACAGCGACAAATGATCAGCGTAGGAGAGAAGGGAGGGGGTGAGAGGGAGAGCGGGAGGGCATGGAACTGGAATTGCGTGGAGCTGCTTCCACTTCTGCTTGTTGTCAATTAGTGAAAATCGAATTAATATTGTAATACTTTAATGAAATAATGCATACATGCAGACAGGCAGGCAAGGGGGGGACGTGGTGGGCGGTTGGTTGGGGGGTGGGGTACGTAGACACACTGCGACAGTTATTTATGCGGAACGACAGAGATGAATCTGCAAATCTGTGAGTCTCTGACTGTGCTGCTTTCTCTCTCGCTCTACGACTCCCTCTTGCTGCCTTTGTCGCGAAAAGCCCAAACTAAAGTTGATAAAAATAAACGAGACGCGAGTGTATGTAGTGCAAAGAGAGCGAGAGAGTTGGAGAGAGTCGAAGAGGAAGAGAAGTGCAAGCCTTTGTGCGAATTGTTTGGGCGGCAACAGCGACAAGAACGAACATGCCAAGGTGTGGAATGTATGACAGGAATTGATATAAAATATGCTAATTGGTGCATAGACTGTGGATTGTGGGCTATATGGAGTGTGGAGTGTGCGTTGAGTGCTTAACTGGCAGTGTTGAGCAGCGCGTGTTGAGTGTTGAGTATACTAAACGACAGGTTAATCAACTCTGCAGTATTTGAAGCCAAACGACTTAAAGCTTTAAGCTGTTTAAAGCTTAAGCAAATGTTTAAAAAGCTTGTTAAGCCCCAAAAGCGTGCCTTAAACGCTACTTTAAGCTACTTGCCATAAACTAATCTAAAGACTTTTAGCTTTAGCTTAATCAAAAGCTTTTGCTGTGCTTAAATCAAAGCAGTTTTGCTTCGACTTTGTCTGAATCTTAAACTGCTTCACTTTAAAGCACATTTCTTAGCCCCCTCTCATTTCTACACTTCTTTTCGCTCTTTCTCAGCGTTTAAAGCTTTTTTGCCAACTTTTAATTAGTCTGACTGACAAGCAGAAGAATTTTACAACTTTGCTGTTAACTCAATTTGTTGCAACTTCACAACTGACGCACGGTGGCAACAATGTTGTTGTTGTGGCTGCAATTGCTGCTGCCGCTGCTGCTGCTGCTGTTGTTGTTGTCATGTAATGCTGTCTATGCCAAAAACTATGCGAGCATCCCATTTATGTAAATTATTGGCAAAAATGCATAACGGCAAACAATTGAAAATGCAATCAAGTGTTGGCCAAAATGGCCCTGTTGCTGTTGCTGCTGCCAAATGCAAAATTTGCATGCACCAACAACAGCAGCAGCAGCATCAAACAACAACAACAACAGCGCTGCCAATTAATCAAGAAATTCTTAAATAATTATTTGCCTATTTTTATAGTCGCAGCAGAAAACATGGCAAAGGAAGGGGCGTGCCGGGGCATATTGGTGTGATGTACCATGGGGCAGCGGCCGACGCGGCTGACTGACTGACTGGCACGACGACGACGACGACGACAACAACATCGACAACATCACCGTCTGTTGGAGTGTAAATTTGTTGTTGCCATCAGCCAGATACAAATCTATATGCACTTAAATATATATATACTTATATTTATATATATACTTATATTCATATACAGATACTATATCTATCGCTGTAGAGGCATGCACTTTTCGATTTTCATTCGTCCGCGTGTTCATTGTTGTTGTAAAAATAAGTCAGACCCGACCAGGACACCGCCCCCTCTCCGTGCAAGGCCCCCCCCAGACCCTCTGTACTGCGCCCCTGACTGCCCTTAGTGAGCACAAACGAAATTTCTATGAAGCATTGCAGTTAGATGAGCCGTTTAGTGACAGTCAAGTCGTTCAGACCGCAGAAAGAGACAGACGGAGAGAGTGAGAAAGAGTGAGAGGTGTGTAAAAGTATAGATCAGTCTCGCTGTCTTGCTCTAACCTGTGCCGTTCTGTGCATTGCCGTCGTCGCTGCTCGACTAATAATAATAAATATTTTTACAGAAATTAATTAACAACAACAACAACAACAGTAACAATGGCAACAAAGTGTATAAAGAAGTACTCAGCAGATCAGATACGCATATATATAAATATATATATATGGTAGATTTATAGCCAGAGCACATACTTTTGTGCACAACTGTATTGAAAGTTGTTGCCAATAATTATTGCGTATGCGTCATGTGGTCGAAAGCGATTTTGTGCTGCTTCTTTCGCTCGTTGCTCAACATTTTGGCTAGTAATTGAGCTAACAGTACTGTTAAAGCACTGTTAAGTCTGCTTAACATTATGTAAAGTTTGTAATCAACTCAAATCTTAATTTTGTGTTCTCAGTTAAGTACTCTAAAATTCATTTTACTTTGTTTACTGTTGGTAGCTTAACATTGCAGTGCTGTTAAAGCGCTGTTAAGTTCATTTAACAATAGTTTGAGTTTCGTTTTTGTGCATAAATAGCATTAGGCCAAGTCAAATTCTTTAAGTTTTATGCATTGTTAGTAACTTAACAGTTTAGAGGCATTTGGACGCTATTAAGTTGCCTTAAAATTATGTTAACTAATGCATAACATTGTTAACTTATTGTGTGTACTAATAAAATACTTAAAGCTTAGTAAATTACTAGCTAAATGCGCTTATTAGTTGTGTACTGCTGTTTGTTTAACTTAGCAGCGCTGTTAGGACGCTGCTAAGTCACTGTCAAGCCGCTGTTAAGCCAAATTGTCTCTGTTACTTAGCCGCAAGACATGCCAGCATCTTGGCAATTACTCAAATTCAAATTAAGTGGCGACACACACACACACACACACACACATGTACACACGATTGATACAGCACAGACAACTTGGTTGAAGTTTCGCCCCTGCCCCAATTGCCAAAATCCCATGCAATCCAAAATGCCGCAACTTGTCTCGTTTTGTAAATAACAAATCAGGCATTTATAAATGATGTGAGCATAAAATATATATATATATAAATATATGTGTATGTATACATATAGAAATACACACTTTACCCCGGAAAAACCTACCCGAAAAGCTAAAACCAAATGAATGCTTCTTTGGGGGCCCCGGGAAAACACTTGAAACAAAGGCAACTCTTTTGCCTACAAGACGACAGCCACACCCCCTTGCAGGGGAGGCGACAAAGCCGTCTTGGTTCGTCCTCATCGTCGTGCTCGTGCTCATCGTTGTCGTCGTCATCTTCATACGTCTCTAATAAGACATGATTGTAATTAATTAAATTAATTCGTTTCGGTTTTAATACACGAAATGTTTTTCGATTTTGTCAGGGTCTCCCCCCCCCCCTCGCTCTTGAAACTGGGCAGAAATCTAGTCTCTGCCTTCCTGCTCGTCTTCCTTTGCCACCTGCTTCATAGGAAAACGCACAAAAGGATTGCCAAATGAAAGTGAAAGATTTCTGATTTACGTTTTCAAATATTTGTTTGTCACACACACACACACACACATACACTCCACCCACTTTTCTGGTCCACCCCTGTCTTGCCGTGCGTCTTGTAAACTATAAAATGTTGTCGATTTTGATTAGGCAAACTTGAGAGGCAAGTTTTGGATGTGTGTGTGTGTGTGTGTGCGTGGCTTTCATTAAAAATGTTTCAGCTCCAGAGTTGCCAGCTCTCTCTCTTTCTCTCACACTCCCACTCGCACAGGGTTGCTTGCCAGACAAGAACTCGGCTCGTTGCCTTGGCATTTGATGGCTCTTTGGTTTTTGGTTTTACCTTTTTTGTGTGCGGCTCCCTCGTTCCAGGGCTCTCCGCATAATGAATTGACATTGATTGGAAATTTTGATTGAAATTGTTAAATGTAAAATGTGAAAGGATGGCAACGCCAGCAGGCATCACTGCGCCCTCGTAGGCAACAAAATAAATTGCTTAATTTTCGGCTTAATTAAAGATTTGATAGATAGTAAAAGCAAGACAGCAAGACTCTCCCCCCCTCTCTCTCTCTCTCTCTCTTGCTCTTCCTTACTAGCTCCTTCAATTTGCTATTGATTTTTGTTGCTGCCTTCAAAGGGCTTTAACATTAATCACATCATTTGGGCCTTGACAATATCTTGGCCAAGTTAAAAACAAACAAAAATTCGCATTGTTTTCTTTGCGCTTTTGTTGTGATATGTGACAGGGTTGTCATCATTATTATTTGTGCCAGTTTTCTGTGCTCTTTTTTGTATGTTTTGTGCTCAACTGTACCTGCAGCTAAATAGAAATCATTAATTTCTGTTAGATTTCACAATTTTACAGTGTCAAATTTTATGTGGCACACACACTAACACACACACACACACACACTTGCTACCCTCATTTGCTGGATGCAGCCCCCGCCCTTCCCCACCTCCTTTACACCCTTTTGGCACATTAACTTTGAGAAGCTTTTTACTTTTTAGTTTGAGGCCCGCATAAAAATGTCAAAAATTACACCCACACAAACACACACACACTCGCACACACCAACACACAGTAAAAGCCAAATGTCCATCTGTGGTGTGAGAAGGGACTTCTAATCATTATTTGTACTGCCCACATATGAGTTATATATATAAAAAATATATATATATATATACATATATTTATTTGTATTTGTCTGGACTTGAGCTAAGCAACAGCCCCTTACCCACCCCCTATTTGGTCAGTGTAATGCTTAATTATTTACTTTTTTCCCCCATTATTATTGTTGTTGTCTTACTCCAAAAATTCTGTTGCCAAAAACAAAAACCAAAAAAAAAGGCCTACAAAACAAAGTGACCAAAAGAGCGCATGAAAGGGGCGGGTGGGGTGGGGAGTAGGGGTTATAACAATGGTACACAAAAAAGGGTCACACACATGTGTGTGTGTTTGTGTGTGTGTTTGGTGGTGTGCGTTAATTTTTGATGTACGTTTTGGGCAGTTTTAGAGCTCGAAGGCGGAGAATCGGAATCGAGTCATGTCCAGGCTAAAAAAAGGTATGCATACGTTATGTAATAATAAGGATAAGCCAAAAAATTATTATTACTTTTGTCTGAGAAGGAGTAGGGGCTGCAGATGGGCATGGGGATGGAATGGGCAGGCTGCTACAAAGGGTTGTGCACACAGCGAGAAAAGACAGAGAGACACGGGAGCAGAGAGTATAGCCTGGCATTTGATTGTTAATGAGCATTAGCCACAAAGCATCAGCATTTACGTGAAGTTGGCTGCAGTTCGCAGTGGCGAGTTCTCAATTGTTTTTATAAATATTCAAATATTTTTAAACTTTTGGCTATAAATTAGCTATATTGGTAGCTAGCTGCATGTGATACTTTTAGGATCCTTGAGCTTTGTCTCCTTCATTTTCTTAATTTTTTATGCTTTGTCTATCTTTTCCCGTTTTTTGGTGATCTCAGCTATGCTCCTCGCTCTGCCTCTCTCTTTTGACACATGGAAACATTTTTTCGTTGTCGTCGCTCATAAACCACGTTCCCCTCCCCCTACTCTCACCCCTTCTTTCGCTGCGTCACTTCTAATCCCCGCCATGCTTTACAGACAGCAATTAGAAATTGTCTAATTTGATGTGTGTGTGTGTGTGTGTGTGTGTGTGGGAGTGTGTGTAACTGTAGCCTTTACAAAGAAAGTGCCGCATATATTTTTCTTTGACACTTTACAGCCCCCAAAAGCTACACCCCCACCCCTAGCCTCCTGCCCTCCTGCCCCATCTCCGCCGCAGGCAACTTTAGATTTTGTTGCTGCTTGTCAGACTGGGACAGACAATTACCCATACGCACACACACACACACACACACACACACACACACATGGCTTGTCATATGACGCATTAAAAATCGAAGCATATAACTGTCTTCCCCAAACTCACCCCCTTTCCGCTCACTCCAGGGCTCATTTTTGTTGTCTTCTTGCTTGACGCGCGCATTAATCCTTTTTTCAGCATCTTTTCACACACACATAACCACACACACACACACTTACACACATGACGCTGCGCGTGTGTATATAATCCTTTTTTACAGTCCAGCCCTTGTGCCCCGCCCGTTACCACTCCGCCCCAAACGCCCAGCGGCTTCGCATATCAAAGCTAATTTATATTTTGTAAAGCATACATTTGGGCGTGCACAACAGCAGCACTCTCACTCTATCTCTAACTCACACACACACACACACACACACACACTCACTCCCGCTCTCCAATCAACAACTGCTGCCGCTGCTTCTACATCATCTTCTGCTGCTTCTTCAGTTTCAACGTCATGTTTTTCATTGCCTGCTGTGTAAATTGATGAGTGTGTTGTTGAGTTGGGGTGCAGTGGAAGGGGGGGCAAGCAAAAGTAACGGGAACTGACAGTGGGAGGGATAATAATAAATACAACTCTTTGTTTTTTCAATGCTTCGTCGTTGCCTGATTTTTGATAAGTAAATAGAAATTTTATAAATTTACATACACAAGAGCGTGTCTGTGTGTGAGCGAGTGTGTGTGTTGGTTTGTGTGCTTGTAAGGCAATAAAAAAGAAACAGAATTTTAAATTAGAAAATATTAGTTAGCTTCGCAGACAGTCAGACAGACAGACAGTGGGGCAAAAGATGCCAAACAGGCATGTACAGTTATGTGCGTGTATTTGCATACATATGTGTGCGCCATCTCACTCGCACCCGCCCACCTGCACTGCCTTAGCTCCTTACCCCTTCTCAATAGCGCTGTCACGCTCGCGCTCTCGCTCACACTCATTGGCTGCCTGTCACTTCGTACGGTACTTTTTCTTCGTCGTTTCGTTATCGTCGTTTGTCTGTCTGTGTGTGTGTGTTTTTTTTTGTTTTGTTTTTGTTTTTGCTGCGTGCGTCTTTGCTGCACAGACAGCAGCGCATATACAGACGCCCCCCACCACTGCACTGCTTCTCTCCCACTCCTACCACTCACCACGCTCCAGCTCTCAATCTCTTTGCTTTGCTTTACAGCTACATCAATACATCATTTTCGTCTTCTCTGCCGGCATGTGTGTGTGTTTGCATGTATTTGCCTCTGTGTGCGTTGATTTTATGTTACTCTTTTCACAACTTTTGTGTGTGTGTGTTTATTTTTTTGGTTTTTTGTTGCAGTTTTTCGGTCAGTCTATCTCGCTTACACGCACACACGCTTGTTTGCCTTTGCTGTATGTTTGGGTATTTTTTGTTTAATATTTAAATAAATAATTAGCAAAAAGGGATATAGTCACGTGTGTGTGTGTGTGTATGTGTGTGGGTGTGTAAGCTTTCTGTTTATCCTTTTGCCCCAACTCGTGTGTGTGTGTTGCTAATGATGTTTGAAATTGTAAAGCAAATGCAAAAGCATGTCCCGAAAATAAAAACGCAGCAAATATGGCAACTTTTGACGAATGGTGGAATGAGTGCCAGAAAGGGGCAAAGAGAGACACGGCAAAGGGGGGAGAGGGTAGCAGCAACAGCTATATAAATAGCTATAAAAGGAACACAAAGCTTCAAGAGAACTTAATAAAATACTTCAAAAATATAAGTACGGAAAAAACAAGCTAAAAATGAAAAAAGAAAAGTAAAACGACTTAAACGAGTTGAACTTAAATAGTAACTAAGTTGAAATAAAAGTGTAAAATTGTTGCAAAATTCGTTCAGTTTTAAAACCTTAAATTTGTTTAAAATCTTTTAATTTAAAATTTTTGTTTTAAAAAAAAAGATTAGCGGTAATTTGGAATTTTTTACTAATTTTCTTGCTATAAAAAATCTTAACTAAAATCGATTTTTGTCTTAAATTTGATTTGGATTATTTTTTGCTAGATTCTTGTTTATGTTGTGCCCACCTATCAAACAACCACACAGCTATTTAGCTGCTGTTGCTTGCTCTTTCTTTTTGTACTGCTTCCACTTGGCTTCTGTACTCTTTTGCTCTCTTTCTCTTTGCCTTTATTGCTGTCAAGACATAAGCGCTGCGTCTTTGTCTGCGCCTAATGTCATGCTACACTTTTTTATTCTTACTCTGTGCGCTTTCAATTGATAAAACCACACACACCCACACACATACACAGCGATGGACTGTTATACCTACGCACACACATACAGGCACAACATTAACCCCTTTCTGGCTTCTGTTTAATGTGTGTGTAATTGTAAAAATGCCTCCGCTTCGTCTTCATATTTTTCTTGTACAGCTTAGCAGCCTACACACACACACGGAGAGATGCCCCCTACCAGCGCAGCTACTCCCTTACCCTACTTGCAAATTTTCACCCCTACTCGCAGTGCCATGTCATGTCATGTGGGCGTTTAAGTGGCAGTGGCAGTCAGTCCCTCTTACCTCTCTTCCCTCTTTCTCTCTCTACTCCTCTTCCTCCTTATTCTGCCTCTCGCTTGCCTGCTTCTAAGCTACAAAATGTCAAGACAAGAACTGACAGCCGCCTCTAAATCAAAGCCGTGTCCTTCTCTCATCTACTCCCCCTCTTACTCTTTTGCTCTCTGTCTTACTCACTCTACCACTCATTGTGGCAGCGGTCGTCGCATTGATTTGCTTTGATTTATTGTGTGCCCATTTGCACAATGCAGCGACGTTTCCCAAACTCCAAAAATTGAAATTTCAAGCTCCTGTTGCTGCTGTCGAGGGGTTGCTGCCGCCTACAACAACAGCAGCAACAGCAGCAGCAACAACAACCACAGCAACTCGCACTCGAGCTCAGTTTCAAGCACAATTCATAACGTTGCTTTCGTACTAATTACAAAAAGTGCTGCCCCCTTTTCAAGTCGATGTCCCTGCCGCTGCACGCCGCCACTGTCCACAAGCAGGCAGCTGCCATGCGACAAAAAAATATGAAAAAAAAACTAGTAGAAGAGACTGCAGCCAACTGGAAAAGACCGCGTACTTGTTGGAATACAGACGTGTATCAGATGAGAAAATTATGAAATATCTTACTGTACTAACTAGTCAATTTTCTGCAGATTTATCCAATTGTAACTGAAACCTAGGATATAGTAAATTATACCAAGAACCCAGTACATAAATTTCCATAGAAACAGTTATTTCTATTGATCTTTGATTGATCGTTTCAAATCTAATCTAATCTGAGATACTTCCTATATGTGTCAAGTTATGTGATTTTATAAACAGTAACTGCGATCGACACTTGACACACTTAGTATACCTTTATGCGCTTCTTGTAGTACAGGGTCCAACAAGGCAAGAGAGGCGCAAAAGTAGAAGAAGATGGCG